>CM050221.1:27237500-27320000 GCA_027475355.1 Coilia nasus
TGTTTTAAAAATTAAGATCTCTGTTCTTTCTTTTGTTTCTGTGTGTGTGTGTGTGTGTGTGTGTGTGTGTGTGTTGTGTGTGTGTGTGTGTGTGTGTGTGTGTGTGTGTGTGTGTGTGTGTGCGCGCATGTGCATGTCTTTTCAGGTTAAAAATTCAAGAGAGGAGACGAGTTCTTATGCAAAGACTGGCAGAATCTACACGGCTAGCAACAATGCTCCAGTCACAGCTCAAAAGGTAAAATTGCTTGTTTGCCTTTTTTCTTTACTCACATATCCATACACACACAAACACAAAGACAAACACACCGACACACACACGCACAAAGACTTTTGTGTTATTGCATCAGCATCTGTCTACAATGTTTGGTTACACTTTATTTGAAGGTGTTTATATAGGAGTGTCATGAATATGTTATAAACATGACATGATACATATCATGAACATTAATGACACTTCATTCATGTCTGTGACTGTAGTAACACTTAATGACAAAAGTCATAAACATAAATGAAATGTTATTAATGTTGATGATATGTGTCATGTCATGTTTATAAAGGGCTCCCGTCATCCTTACGTAGGCACCTTCAAATAAAGTGTTACCCAATGTTCTCCTCCTCTGCCCCTCCCTTGCCCCCCTCCTCTCTAGTCTGTCGGCCAGCACCCTGTCTGTGTCGTCAGGCAGCAGTCTGGGCTCGCTGGCCTCCAGTCGCGGCTCCCTCAACACCTCCAGCAGCCGTGGCTCGCTCACCTCCCTCAGCTCCGGGGACCTGTTCTACAGCAGCCAGGCCGACGCCGCCATGCTGGACCTGGACTACCAGTACAAACTTGACCTCCTGCTCCAGGACCAGCCTCCGTCCTCCTTCGGCACCCCAGGCCCCATCACCACCATCCACGAGCACGAGGTGGCCAAGACCCCATCCACCACCTCCTCCTCCTCGTGCAAGGGGCCCTCTTACCCCACCACCCCTGCCGGTGCCCTCTCCGCCAACCCCAACTCTACCGCGCCCCCTAAACCGGCCGAGCCCTCGAAGTCGGTGGCCTCGCTGTCGTCACGCTCCTCGCTGTCTTCGCTGTCTCCCCCTGGCTCGCCGCTGGTGCTGGAGGGTGCGTTTTTGCACCCCTTGGTCCAGGACACTGCTGCACAGGACTATGGGGAAGGGGAACTGGCAGGGGACTTTGCTGAGCTAGGCTTCTTCGAGAACGCTCTGGTGTTTGATCCTGAGAGTGAGGACAAAGAAATCGGTGACGGTGTACGGAGGGTACCCCTGACCACCTTACGAGAAGGCATGACAGGTGAGCACAGATGCAGTCCCTTTAAGTACAAAATTTGTTCCAATAGTTGTTCACACACATGATGCAACTCCTGACTTGGTGGTTATTTGATCTAATTGAATTGAATTCAGCTATAGTTACCTAGCAGCAGGGAATCACTTAGAAAATCAGTAGTAAGTAAATGAATTCATACATTAATTATCAGGATAATTCTTCTTATTCCCGTAGGCCAGAAGTCTGGGCCCACTCCTAAATTTGAAAACAAAGGAAGTAATAAAATGATATACTAAAAACATAATTGAAGTGTAACACATTTAACCTCAAAGGCTAAACTATCAGAGAAGTCAGATTGGAAGTCACCTTTAATTTAGTCTCTATAGAAAGTGTGCTGTTACTCAGCTATTGCTCTTTTAACCCTTTAGCCGCCAGTTTTTTTTAGCCACCATTGACACTGTAAGTCTTCCTAACATTTCTGAAAACTAATGAACATAATGATTTGTCTTAGTCATGAACCAATTCAAGAAATCAGTGAGACAAAAATTATAATTGGTCATCTCTCTGTGCCGTTTCTATCCAATTATCCATTTTTGGTATTGTTCCTAATCACCTTTGCTACAAAAAGACCCAGGCTCCAATTAGGCCTGAGTCTATCACCATCATAATTTACACCTGCAGCCCGAACCCCCATGCAGACTCTGTGTCGTCTGCCCCCTTTACCTTATGCCCAAGGACACTGTGAACACTCTCCTGCAGTGGAAAGATTCATCGTCACTACTTTCATTTTTGACACTCCTACTGACTACACCAGCTCTTCTATGTACTGCGACCACTGTCACTGTCCCCGCATTGAACCCTGAATCTAAAACGTGTATTTTGCATGCTCCGTGATCTACACTTCGCATAACCTTACCGTCGTCCCGCACAAGCACATCGTGATGGTTTAAAAAAAGGCACATCTACACAAGCCCCATTCTCAAAACCCCTACCATGTCCAACAGCTCTCCTACAAACACCACTATTGTGTGTATCTGTGTCACCTCCATCTGTGTGGGGCAAAGGATCAATAGTTGTTTGTGTTTGAGCGCTATTGCTTTGCCCAGCGTTACCATTGCTAGGCACAGGCTCAACAGGACAAGCATGGGCACTGAGACAGACCGGCATCTCCTAAAGGCATATGCTCTTATTCAAGAAATTCAGAAAATTGCATGAGAGTCGTAATTCTCAGCCAGGACTAAATTACAACAAGTCTGTGAACTAGTGGACAGGGGTATTAACGAGATTTAATACGCTTTTCGACACAGCATGCTGTTTTATTCAACACCGCATTCTGACGCAATTTTGTACTTCTTTGTAATTTTGTACAAGTGTGCTGAGGAATCAAGGTTAGGCTTCTGAAATTACAGAATGTTTAATTTCTTTCAGTTCTTTAAGTGATTGATAGCTTCTTTGGGATAGGGTCTAATATGCATGTTTAAGATTTATGTGAGTAGATCTGGGAAGTGAGTTTATAGAGGTGAAGATATCTGATTTAAGCGTCCAAGAACACACCTGATTGTGGAGGTGTTAAATGGTTGTCATGGTGCATCCTGAGAGATCTACGGGGTCATGCAGGGGAAGGAGATTGAGTTTTTGTTCCCCACCATTAAATTGTTATTACAAAACTCATAAAAATCTCTACTGCTAACACCTAAATTACAACATGAATAACATATGAGCAGTTTATTGTTGAATTGTGGTTAGGGTGAGGAAGGTAGAACATCACATGTATTTCAGGTCTGTCATCATAGCAGTTAAGTTTATATCCATCTGCTTGTAGCGGAGCATGTTGTGTATGTGTACATGTGGGATGTAAGTGCTACTTTTATTGGAAGTTGGTGTTTTTGAAGTCTCGTGTTGTAAAACGCCAGTGATGGCAGCATGTTGGCTCCAACTCTGCTGGGGTATTTCATCACTCTCCCGTGCTGATCCACAGCCAGCTCGGAGGCAAGGCAAGTTTTTTAATGCACTTTTACACAGAGGCAGCCTTGCCCGAATACAACAGTTAGAACAAATAAAAACAACTGGAGAATGCAATATCATTATGACAATAATGAGTAAAGTAGCAATGTAAAAAAACATTGTGCGCAAGCTCAATTTTGGACACATGACAGGAAAATGCTTTATTCCTGATTTCAGAATGTCTACAAAAGAAATGGCACAATGATATTTAAAACTTGCCACAAACGGAATCAACAGACCGCATCCCAGCTTTAGATGTTCCATTTAAAAAAAAAAAAAAAAAAACGGAAATTTTAGAAAAATGTGCTCTGTTGAGTTGAGACAATACAGCTGACCCTGAGGTAGCTCTAAAGCAGAAACAATAGAAGACTTAAGCTCAAAGTTACCCGAAACAGGAAGGTAAGACTACAAAAAAAACTGTTGTAGGAGGACAGCTGCTTTTAGTCCCTTAGAATGGATGAGGGTTGAGAATATCTATTATGGAGGGTTTGGCTAAGGCATCTGTGGCAGGAAGAGAGTCAAAAAAGAGTCAACAGGGTTATTTTGTCCTTTATGAGGCATAGTCTTTTAGATCAGGAATACAGACAAAGATACCCAAAACCTAGTTGAAAATATTTTATATAGTTATATTAATATCTTCTTTAGCAGTCATATAGTGTGGATGTTAACTTGTGTAAGATTTTCAAAAAGTCTTTTGTCAGGTGGCACGTCAGAAGAAAAATGGTATTGTGTCACAACACACTTAATATTTCTGCATTGTGTCGATATACTGAAAGCAGGTGCCCTTTTTTGCCAAGAAATGTCTTGGACTTAGTTTGCATAATCTGCACAGAGGATTCTGGTGGACCTGTCTTTAAGGTCTCTTTTAAGGTCCTCTTTTTTAAGGTTTTGATTCAGTCAATACGCAAAAAATGTATTTCAAGACACATTCTAGTCACTCTTATAGTCTCAGCTACCTGTGGAAAGCTCCTTTCTCTCTTTTCCACTGTATAGTTATACTTGCTAGTGTTTGCAAGTGTAACACTGCCATCTATGTGCAAACTCTAGGTACTACACAGAACGTCAGGGTGGCGGAAGCCCTCCACTCTGCTGAATGTGAAAGGTGTACGAGTTATGTTTACATGTTTGATCCTCATATTGTGGTGCATTGATAATAACTGGCTACTCGTGAATAAACAGCAGAATGGACATTATGAAAAATTCAGTCCTCAGGTTTAGTCCAAGGATGAGAGTACTGTGATTTGATTTGGTGAAAAGGTGTACACAAAAACCCCTATCGCATGTGTATACACACATAGGAAAATACTTGTATGTCTGTGGTCAGATAGCTTTGGGAAAATAAGTGAGACAGCCAGGCAGACACCTGTCCTTTCTCTCTTTGCAGATGTGGAGTTTGCTCGACAATCTGCGGAGTCTTTGGAGGGCAAGCCAGCATGTGTGTCTGCTGCAGTATCGGACGAATCTGTGGCTGGTGACAGTGGCGTGTATGAGGCTTCTGTTAAACGGTAAAACCACCACTCCTCTTCATTGCTGTCTCCTCAAATGAGTACCAACACATTTTGTACTATTGTACTCTGGCATTCTGAAATGACATTTCTCAAATAACATGCTGGAAATAGCAAGTAAGTTACAAGTGTGATTGTGTCTGTGTGATACAAGACTGATAGAAAAACAAATGCACTGCAAGATAAGTGGCAGAAATTGTTTGTCAACATCAAGAAAAAACACACTGCCCTGTTAAAACATAGCCCTAAACACATACTTTAGTAGGGGAAAGAGATTGTAATGACATGTCATACAGTAGCATTATTTTTTATTTACATCAGTGCTCTAATTTCTATTTAAGTTTGTCATATGTAGGTGTAACAAAATTGTTATTGTCATTATTTCATGGATCTGTGTTGGTGCAGATACATGAACTATGACACTTTTTATTTGAGCTCATGCACTCTAATTAGACTGTTTGAAAAAGAAAGGTTGTGCAAGTCTTATTGATGTTCTGTGACCAGGCTCAACATTGCATGTAATTACAACCTGTTGTATAATATACACATAAATTTGACTTGTAGACTGTGAAAGGTCATCAAAACTGAATTAAAGACATGAAAAGGCATTAAAAGGTTTTTGAAGTTGTCTGAGAAAACAGATATGAAGCTTGTTTATTTCCAGGTAAAAGGGGTATTTTTGAGCTTCCTTTTTAGGTCTTCCACTGTGAGCTACAATGGCCCTTGCTCCCAGCATTTCTGTTTTTCTGACTTTTTTATTTGGCTTTGTCTTTGACTCTTTACTGCTTTTGTCTCCAAGCACTCTGTCCTCTCACACTCTGCCCTCCTGTCTGACTCACTCCTCTCTGCCTTCTTCCTCTTTGTGTGGTGTGGTTTAATTAGACCACTTGACAGGGGCAGGCTAAAGCTCCCAGGGTACTTCAGAAGGGGCCTTACCGTGTGTAATTAATCTGATCACAGACCTCTTCGCCTAACCCCACCCCTCCCATCCCCCCCCACCCCCCCACCCCCTTCGACAGCGACAGGAAATGAAAAAATAATAGCACCACTCTGAACTCATACCCAGGTGTGTGTGTGTGTGTGTGTGTATGTGTCTGTATCCAGGTCAAATGAAGCCGAAGACCCTGTGTATATTGAGGATGAGCCAATTCTACCTGAGTCAGCCCAAGTTCAACTGGGAATGAAGTGAGTAAACACATACACCAACTCATACACACATCAACACACCCACAGTGTTTGGACTAGAAACTACCAAAATGCACTCCATTCCTCCATACTACATCCAGTTGCACTTTTTTCTCAACACAGAATACTTTGCTTTTCACAACCTTATTAAGTGCTTCTCATGATTCCTAAAAATGAATTCTTTAAAACGGTACTTTGGGCCAGGATCAATGCAGTTTGTTGTAGTAATTGTACACCAGCAGCATGGAGGACACATTAACTTAATTTGCCGGGAGAGTCCTTGGCCATTATGTGCATCTGCTGGTCTAGCAATTCACATATGTAAGCACAAGTGTGTATAATTTGTGAATGCCTGTGTGTGTGTCTTCTATACCCTTCTGGACCATCAGCCTCCATCCTCTACACAACACACACAGGCACAGACACACGCACACACACACACAGCTTAGATCAGACATAAACTCTCCCAGTTATACACAGGGGAAGGCAAAGAATACAAACACATTCCTGCCAACTATTTGTCAGCATTAAATATTAAGTACAAAGTAACATGCTTATTTGGCGTGATTTGACTCCTTGGAGTATTGATTGATCTTATTGATGTTAAAAGGACACTTTAGAGAGTACTTAGTTGGACAACATTGGACATGAAATGTATTGGCTCTGATTGATTTGGTTAGTGATTTGGTGTTGGTCAGCTGCTTTTATTGTTGGGTCCAGTCTACATGACCACAGTGTAGATCTACATCCCAACATTGTCTATGTCGATGTTCTTCAGAACAATAATTAACGCTATGTCTAAACATGGGAGGGAGAAAAAATATCCAAATTAAAGAGAAACAAATTGTTTTGATCAGTGTTAGTCAAGTTAGTCACAGTGACTGATGCTCTGAACTGAGCAAATTGCAGTCAGATTCACTTCAGATCACTGTCAGCCCTGGTTACTGCTGGAAAGTGGTGTTGTGTAAAGTGTGGTGCAGTGGGCCGTGTTGGTTTTGTCAGTGACCCCCCTGACTGACCCCTCTCTACCTGTGCACAGGTATGATGCTGCCACGTCCAGCCTCATCATGGTGCTTATGCAGCTTCAGAACCCCACCGCCTTGCTGGTTCCCCCAGCCACCAAAGTGTGAGTATGCCTTTCTCTGCACGAAGTCTGGACTTACGCTCAGGGTTGTTTAATCTTGCCCTTCTCATTGTCCTTTAACTAGACACTTAACCGAGGTGTGTGTGTCTAAGTTAAAGTGTGTTTCTGTATGTGTATGTTAGAATGCATGGGCAGTGTGGACTGAATGGAATGGCTTTGTGTAATGTTATCCTGTTTTTTTTTACTGTGAATCTTTGTCAAGATTTTATTGACTGCCCTAGTCAGAAGTCAGAAGCCGTGAGGAAGTGCAAATGACTTGTTCTCATCTTCAGTAACTATGGGGTTGTCATGACGTTGAATGCAGGAGGTGTAAGCTCACCTGGCATCGGTTGTCATGGTGCATTTTTGTCACCTTGTGAGTTTATGGGCTGCAGTGAGGAGTTAATTCCCCAACACCAAACACCAGGGGCATATGCCAAGTAATCTGTGCTGCACTTTCATCTCTTCATTTCACCTGTGAGATTGCTCAGTCAATATCTCTCTATAGGTGTGTGTGAGAGAGAGGGAGTGAGAGAGAAAGTGTGTGTGTGTGTGTGTGTGTGAGAGAGAGAGAGAGTGACAGAGAGAGTGACAGAGAGAGGGAAATGGTGTGTGTGGTGTCTCTCCATGTTGCATCTCTGCTAGAGAGGCTGTTACTGTGACGAGCAGATGTGTGACCTGTGCTGGGTGCAGCTGTGGGGGTGAGAAAGAAAGACAGAAAGAGGGTGACAGTCTTGACGGGTAAAGAGACATGAAAACCCAGGCTGAGAGGACCGTGTGAGAGCGAGAGACCAGGGATTCACACTTCGGCCTCACACACAGTGCATAGTTTCTCTCTCTCCCTTTTCACTACCACACATGAACACACATACACGCATCCTTGTAGTACTTACTTCTTTTAGCCCTAATCATATAGTCACAAACATATAATTTGTTTATGTAGCTAGAAGCACATCCCTATATACACACACACACACACACACACACAAACGCACACACACACATGCACACACACACACCCAAGCCCAGGTGCTGCAGAAGCGGCAGGGGGCCGATGTGGGCTTGCCATGTTAATTATTTATCTGGACTTCTCTCCCACTCCTCTCTCCCTCCCCTCTGTGTGCCCGTCAGTGGTGTTTTCATGTTTCTTTCATGCAGGCAGAAATTAAAACCGGGCCTAATCCTTTTCTCTCATGTCGTGGAGCTTGAAACGACCGTTCATGTCAGATTGAACAGCGGGACCACCTCTTTGAATCGGGAGCAGTCTGAAATCTGTCCCGAGAACATGGCGATAAAACTTAGCAGGAGGCGTTTTAAGTGTTTCCTCTGTTTTTTCTGTCTTCATAATTTCTCTCCTACCTTTCACCATCCTGCCAAGCCTCGCTTCCCTTCATAGTTTGCTTCCGCCCTGTTTCAATCTCACTTTGTGCCCGTATCTCCGTATAACACCCCCCTTCCCTCTCATGCCTCTGTCTGTCTTTCAGCCCTTCTCAATATTTCTTACTCTGCACCTTGCTCTTTCTCTCTCTCTCTGGCTGTCTCTTTTTCTGACTTTTCTTCTTTGCTTTTTGTGGATAAGAAGCAGGCTTTGTTGGTTCATTTCTTAAGCTTTATACACGTTCAGATTTGGTGAAAAGATGGAGGATGGAAAGTGTGTGTGTGTGTGTGTGTGTGTGTGTGTGTGTGTCTGTGTGTGTGTGGGTGGATGTGCGGCTCCTGGTAGGGTGGAGGTGATGAGTGTGTTGCTGTTAAAGCCCAGGGAGGCAGGTGGGAGAAAGCCCCAGGGCCAGCAGCATGTCTGAGCCTGTACTGGGGTGTCCAGACACCAGTATCAGGTGTCTGCTCCTAACATATGGCAGATTCATGTGCCAATTATGGGCCGATTAGTTAATTCTATGTCTAAGGACGTCATTGTCACTGTCAGGATTTTTAAAAAAATTTAGCTGTGTTGGGGAATAAAAAATATATCCTCATTCATCATCACTTGTTGTAATTTACCATCTCCAAATGTAGTATCGTGGATTCTGATTGTGGAAAGTAGACCTGTCCTCTGCCATCTTTTACCCTCAACATCTACTCATCCAGTTGCACATCTCCCTAAATTCAGTGTGTCTCCCTTATCAATTTCACAGCAGTCATGAATTACAGTAGGTTGTATACCTGATGAAAGCATAGGCATTTTAAAGGTTCTGCAAGATTGAAAAAAGCTGACAGTGGCAACAGAAGACATCCCCACATGTTGAGCAAATGGCCCTCTGCTTTGCTGCTCCACACAACACTCCCCTGGTGCTCAGGTGTAACCCCCATCACCTGCCGCAATTCCCCCAGGTACCTGCGTGTGGCGCTGCTGCCCTCCTCCAGTGACCTAAGCTGCCTGTTCCGCACACGGGTGCATCCCCTGGCTGAGCCGCTGGTGTTGAACGAGGTGTTTCGCACGGAGGCCGCCATGCCGCTTCTGCGCCTCAAGACGCTGCGCATAGATGCCTGTGTGGTGGGCCACACACACTACGAGGAGTGCCTGGTATGTGTACACATAAACACACACACACACACACAGACACACACAGACACACACACCATGGCTCGTAGTCAGCTTGGTAGATAAATAGTGCCCTTAGCCATGGTAATCTATGTAGCATTTTTTTCTAAACAGGGAATAAAGCAGGGAGTAAGATGCATTTTACGTAAGCTAACATAACACAAGACAGGCACTATCGGTGCAGACAAATTGTTTTAGTGTGGCTTCAGCTAACAGCACAAAGTTTCTGAAAGTACATAATTGCATAAGTTTTTAAATGGAACATTTAAACCTGTGTCGCTATTCACGTTTACACCTCAATGAATTATCTGTCTGTCTTTATCTGTGTGTGTGTGTGTGTGTGTGTGTGTGTGTGTGTGTGTGTGTGTGTGTGTGTGTGTGTGTGTGTGTGTGTAGGCAGGAGTGCAGATTCCTCTAGTTGACATGAATCTGAGTGGGGACATGACCAATGTGTGGCACAGCCTGCTTCCCTGCAGGAGAGCCAGCAAGGAGCGTGCCCCTCCACCTCTAGACCTGGTCAGTACCCACGGTGGAAGTTATTACTAGTAGGAATCCATCTCAGCTAGTTTGCCAACCACAGTGGGTCTCTAAATGATGATGATGATGATGATGGGTGTGTGTGTGTGTGTGTGTGTGTTTGTGTCTGTTTAGGATGCTGTGTCGGCCTTGCTGCAGAGGACCTCGAGTGAGCTACAGGCTGTGGAGCAGGAGCTGACTGGCAGGGAGAGCCTGGGGGAGGAATGGTGCGATTCTGAACTCCCACTCACACAAGTAGCCGACAGACACATTCACACCGCATAGTGCAGCAGTTACCCACCCACTCAATGTGTTTACTCTGCAGGTTGGCCATGCTAGAAGAACGAATGCTTGGAGAAGAGGAAGAGGAAGTGAATGAGGAAGGAGACAGTGAGAAAGTGAAAGGTTGTGCTGAAATGGACAGGTGTGAGGAGCCGGCTGGAGTGCATATAGGCGAGGAGAAGGCAGAGAAGGGCAGGGGAGCAGAGATGACCGAGGCAGCAGAAGAAGGAAGCAGAAGAAGTGAGGATGAGAGACTTCCTGAGGTGACCCAAGGGCCAGCACTGGTGAGTGGTGTGTGTGTGTGTGTGTGTTTGTGTGTGCGTGTGTGCGTGTGTGTGTGTGTGTGTGTCTGTGCGTGTGTGTGTGTGTGTGTGTGTGTGTGTGTGTGTGTGTGTGTGTGTGTGTGTGTATGTGTGTGAACAAAAGTACTTTCAAAAGCCCAGAGTTTATTCTAAGGCCACTCTGGCTTTTGATCTGAACGTTTGTCCTTTTTCTCTCTTAAAAAAGAATCCTTTTATGTAAAGTAGTCTGCTTCTACTGGGCTATTGAAGTGTGTGTTTGTGTGTGCGTGTGTGTGTGTGTCTGTGTATGTGTCTGTGTCTGTGCCTGTGTGTGTGTGTACACATGCACATCAGCCCATATACACTCAAGTCACTCCCCTGCTTTTTGTTGTTGTTCTTTATGGGGTTCACACAGGCCAGTAGTATTGGTAGAAACGCCCCGCGCTTGCATCAGGATCATTCCTTGTAGACCAGCCTGAAAAGAAAGCCATTACCAGTTAAATAGTGCAGGACTGGCTGCCTTTGTATCCTCAAGGTTGCAGCACCACATATCCAACGAATGAAATTCCATTACCATGGTGTGGGGGTGGGTGGGGGTTGAGGGAGTTTGAAAATCAAGGTCTTTGCTATTTTGTACCTTGCTGGCCATTCAGTAACAATGGCCAGCAATTTTTTTCCCAGAACACCAAGGTCAACACTCTTGTGAGGTCTCAGACTCCAATTTAGCGGAAGATTGGAGGCAGCCGAAGCTGAAGGAAAATCAGCTTAACCAAACTACTCCACTTCCAAACATTCATGCACTCTTTAAGCGTGGTGGAGCATCACCTCCATTATAGAGAGGTTAAAGGTCATGACCTCAGTACCCATTTGACATATCCCTTCACCCCACCCCACCCTACCCCTCCCTCCTTCCCTTCCTCCCTCCCATGCTCAGGTGGACAAGGAAACCAACACGGAGCAGGCTCTGCAGGACGGGGTGGCGGTGCGCCCCAAAGAGAGGTCGTGTCTGGGACCGCGCCAGCAGAGGGGCTTTGTCAGGAACAGCCTGATCCTGCGCTCCCAGACCTTCTCTCCAGGAGAGCGCAGTCAGTATGTGTGCAGGGTAAGATATACATGCCCGTAACAGCGTCTTATAGACAGCAGCATCATGTGACAACACTGATAACATGTGGATAGTGTTGTCAGTGCCATTGTTTCATTCTGCAGACAGGCTCTAGGTTTTCAGCAGTAGCAGAGCCTGCCCCCACTCCAGTCGTACATCTGCGTCAGTGCCAGCAACAGTGTGCTGTCGGTTGATTTGGGTTCATCACAACTTAAAAATGAATGGGTGATCAAATGTAAAACATATAACATTGTGTTACATGACAGATACAATCTTTGTTTTGTCTGCAAACTGCTTTAAGGGAATAAGAGCTTAAAAGAGTGTCCCTTCAGACGAGCTCTACCAAAGTAGCTTTTAAAGAAGGCATGTGTAGCTAAGAACATTTCAGGAAACACTGCAACGTGTTAAAGTACAGCTTAAGGCATAACTAAGGAGTTAGGTAGTCTTGTAGTGTTAAAGGTTTCAGGAAGCTCGCCTCAGCTCAGTGCTCAAGAAGCTTATCGCCATATCACACAGCTCAGCCTGCCAGATGCTATTTACACCGCCACCATCCCAGCCCAGCAAGGCCACAGACACACATTTGTCTCTCACCAGGAGACACCTGATGTTTTCTGTTCAGGTCTGTTTGGTTTTTCAGGCTGTTTGAAATTAATCCTCACTCCTTATTTCTTTGCAGTTGAACCGGAGTGACAGTGACAGCTCCACGCTATCCAAAAGGTCACCGTTCATTCGCAATGCTTCAGAACGCCGCAGCCTACGAATGAAAAGGGTATGGGAGGTGGTATGATTTATTGTTTGTAGCAGCCCATTGTAACAATTCATATTATTTTGTCTAGTCTACATGTGTAGAAAATCGTAAAGGTCATGGCACTGATAAACTGAACATCCCATTTCTAAGCACAGCCAGCCTGCCATTCTAAATCATTTAGTTTTAGCTTATCAGGGGAGTTATGCTGTCACAATGTCTTGCAGTTAACATTGGAACTCTTACCACTGCGTGGAATTTCTTGAGAGGTCTGTAGAAAATAGAGCTATGACCGACCTTGGCAAGCAGAGCCTCAACCCACCCAGTGCTGACTATTGAGCCATAGTTGCCTTAAATGCCAGAATGTCAGCCTTTTCTTTTTCACTCTGTAGCTTATTTGCAGCCCTCTGCAGTGTTGCTTTCTCTATGGAGTTAACAGAATCAACAAGCCCATGCTTTTCATAGCAGAAGTAACAATGGTTATATTGGTTGCAGCAATAATGATGACAGACCACATACATTTTGCCCATACCTCCCATAGAAAAATGGATAGGCTGACCTGTGGATATTTGAGGCACTACTCAGTTAACTGTTAGATTCACTGTAGTACTGTCTCTTGGGTGTTCATCTTCAATTTTAAAGTCATTTGGGTCAAAGCTTCTGCCTAATGTAATGTTAAGGCAATCAGCTTTCGCCTTGGACCACACACTGACCTGTGCCCTCTCCTTGTCCTGGCCTAAACGCTGCTGCTGCTGCAGCCGGTAGTACACAGCACGAGCTCGAGGCAGATGGTGCGCACCTCACTGGACCTGGAGCTGGACCTGCAGGCATCGCGTACACGCCAGAGCAGGCTGAACGCGGAGCTGCAGACATTGAGGGAGCTGCGCACGTGCATGGAGGCGCTGAGGGATGGAGTGGAGGCTGCGGGGATGGAGGCCGGCCCCCTTCTGCCAACCCAACTTCCTGCCGCCATGCTGCAGGATGAGCGCTTCAACAGCCTGCTGAGACAGGCCGAGAGACAGGTGTGCCACCAACCACACTCATATCCCTGTGTGTGTGTGTGTGTGTGTGTATGTGTGTGTGTGTGTGTGTGTGTGTGTGTGTGTGTGTGTGTGTGTGTGTGTGTGTGTGTGTGTGTGTGTCTGTGTGTGTGTGTGTGTCTGTGTGTCTGTGTGTGTGTATATGTGTACATGTGGGTGTGAGACTTAAAGTAATGTTGTTGTCTGGCCTCTGGAAGTTGTAGGTTGGTAGCTTAGGTGTGTCGATCTTTTCATCAGTGTCACAAGCTGTGAATTGTCATCAATAACTATGAACAGATTAGATAAGAAAACAGGAACAATAAGAAAGGGCATCATATGTGGTAGCCGCAGAATTGTTGAAGATTTCTGAAGTATACTTTTAAATGTCATTCATGCTAGCTTCTATATCATTGCCTACCTTGCCTTTAATCACTTAGGTTTGGTGTATACACAAACAAGCCCTTCTATGCTATTGCACACCACATTTAGTTGTTGTGGTTCTACACAGTATAATTTTTCCTAAATTGGTGGATGTGGATTGCCTAACCTGGGGATGGTGGTTAAAAACACTTTTTACAGTGTGGACAGCTAACTAAGGTGATTAAGTGGCCAGTTAAATTCCAAGTATTTTAGTTTGTGTGTGTGTCATTTGTGCATGTTTGTGCATTTAAAGTATGCACAATTTTGTTGTGAGACGAGTCACACAAAAAAACACCGCTACAAAAACAGCGTTTCATTTTTTTTCCGTCTTATTGTTTGTTATTTACCTGACGAATGACCTTGCTTGTTTGGTGCCTCATTATTCACCTTTAAGAAATTAATGTTTAATTTGAGAGAAACTTTGTTGGAATTCAGTTTGTTTTTAAAGCACAGCAGCACATTAAGCTCCTCCATTCACTGCTTTTTTTCTTGGTAGTATTGACGTACGTATCGACTTTACCTTGAGGTGTGCTCCTCAAGCACAAATGTGTGAAGACACAGCGCTATGATGCCATCCGAGTGGGCATGTGCAATGGCCAATGTGTGTAGCATATTTCAGCTTAAAGCATCCCCGAGACACACAGCAAAAGCAGTGGAGCAGGCAGCAGCCATGTGCATAGGCTCCAGCAGAGAGATGGCATCAGCCGCCAGGTGTGTCTGTCTCAGGTATTCATGCTCTGGCTCTGGAGGCACTGGTTAACGCCATAGCCAGCCAGACCTGTTTTACTGCAGGGCAGTACTGAAAGTGGAGCAGCAGGCATCTTGTTTAACTTTGTAAGATTGTGGTATTGATTTTTTTGGAGGAGGCTGTAGTTTTAAAACTCAGCATGTCTCGAGGGCTTCTTTTTTTGTCCCTGTCTGATTTTGTGTGTGTGTGTGTTTCCCCGTGTGCCTTGATTATGTGTTGATTAAATGCCGTCTGTCTGTGTTTGGATTTTTGTGCAACTTTGCACTGACCTTGAGTTAGCCTTGAAATGCAGGCTGGTATGGAAAAGTTGGACAGGTTTTAAAACTTCTGCAAGTGTCAGGAGTACACTGTTCTTCTGGCTGGTTTTTGATAGCGCTGTATTGATACATGCCCTACCTTCTCTCTCTCTCTCTCTCTCTCTCTCTCTTTCTTTTTCTATTCCCCTCTCCCCACAATGTTAGGCTGAGCAGTCAAAGGA
Source organism: Coilia nasus (assembly GCA_027475355.1). Taxonomy (NCBI): domain Eukaryota; kingdom Metazoa; phylum Chordata; class Actinopteri; order Clupeiformes; family Engraulidae; genus Coilia; species Coilia nasus. The sequence goes on from CM050221.1 coordinate 27,252,715, forward strand.
GGAGCAGAGACAAGAACAGAAGGCGGAGAAGCTGATGAGGAGGGCTTCAAAGGATGTGTGTCGTCTGCGTGAGCAGAGCCAGAAGGTGCCCCTGCAGGTTCAGTCATTCAGGTGAGCTTTCCCCCACATGCCCATCCAAAAAAAAAAGAAAAAAAAAAAACTTTGTCCATTTTAGCTCTGGGACTCTGGTGTCCAACTCACACCAGCCGCAAGGGCTTCTATGCTCACCAGATTGTCTTCTGGTTGGCTGACTTTTTCTGCCACCCCAGTTATGATCTACTTTGTGGATGAGCCCACACCTGTAAGCTTTGGGCTTTGGGCCGTTTGCCATTTCAGACCAGTGAAGGTGTTAAAGCTCCACCCAGTGGTTGTAGAGTGTGACTGCAGCCTGAGTCCCTCCTGTCTCACCTTAACGTTTATTAAGCATCTTGTGGCCGAGTTCCTCTGGGCCAGGACAGTGCTGCTGCCACTGTGGCCTACTTCATCACTACATGAAAGATTTGGTCAACAAGTCTCTGTAAGAAATGTATATGCCACCAGACTACCTTTGGTAGGGTTAACATCCCAGGTCACAGTGAAAATCATCTTTGCGGAGACTGTATACCAATGACTGTGTTAATGCATGATTAATAGCTTGACAGATGACTGTGTACTTGACCCTTGGTATGTTTTTTTCCCCCCACATCCTTTCCTTGTTCTCTCTTTCTCCATCAAATATGTTCTGTCTCTCTATCTTTCTCTTTCTCTTTCTCTCTCTCTCTCTCTCTCTCTCTCTTTCTCTCACTGTCGTTCTCCCTGTCTCTTTTCCTCTCTTTCTTTTCTGTCTCTAGGGAGAGGATGGCCTACTTCACACGTGCAAAGATTCATATACCCTCCTTGCCAGCTGATGATGTATAATCATATTTTACAGCAAACAATGAAGTATTTTCATTATTTTATAGAATATATTCATAGTATAGCCTATAAAAAAATGAAAACTATAAAAATATAGTTTCACGATATAGATTAATGTATTTGTACGAAAAAGTAAAAATTAATTTTTTAAAGCATTTTTTTCCCCTCAAAGAAAACCAAAGTAGGGTCATTTTGGTACGTGTCTGCTAAGCATTGATGAGCCTGTACAGTTTTGTAAAGTGTGTCTGTGATGGAAGAGGCACGGTGGGAGGGGCGAAGAAAACATGAAGGAACAGGAAATGTGACATCATTGCTGCTCCTCCTGTGTGTATGTGCGTACACTCAAACTTGTGTATGGATGTATGCATGCATGCACCTGTGTGTTTATCTGTGTATGTGTTTCTCACTTTGAAACAGGGACTTTAAGTCTTGGTGTTATATGAGCAGGTGTGTGTGGTTAGGAAGGAAGAGAAAGGAAAAGAGAGGTATGCATGTTTTGTTAAAAGCTGATGCTCCAGTTTTTGTGTGTTGTGATCCAACACAGCCTTGTTCTTTTGAATGTAAGCAGGCATCGTCTCCCTTTACTGCACTGATTACTCTCTCTCTCTCTCTCTCTCTCTCTCTCTCTCTCTCTCTCTTTCTCTCTCTCTCTCTCGCTCTCTCTGTCTCTCTTTCTTTCTTTCTTTCTTTCTTACTTTCTTTTTCTCTCTGCCTCTGGCTTAGGCTAGTCCTGTCAGTAAGCTCAACCATGGTGATGCCGTTTCATCACACTATTTACATCAGCACTGCACCCCTGTCCTCAGCTCACCCTTATAGTGCTTACTGATCAAAACCAAGGTGAGCCGCTCTGTACAGCGTTTACAGGCCTGTTTGATGGGTGAGGGATGAGATGAGAGGCCCAAGGGTCCTAGGCCAGATTGATTTATGTTAAACTATTTTCAAAAAAGTCTTTCCCAGCTGCCTTTCTCTTTTCTTATGCTTTATTTTGTCGTGCAAAATCTCAAAATACTCTCAGTATTTTTTGTCATTGTTTTTGTTTTTGTTTTTTTGGAAGAAATAAAATTAGGTAATGTTACAGTTGTCAAGTTGGGGGTGAACAGTGAGACAGTGAAACACTGAGAAACTGTTTGCCTGAGGTGAGCAAGATCTGTACCTGTAGATCTTACCCATAAAGATAGGGGAGCTAGTGTGAGAGTTACCACAGAGGACTCCCCTTTAGTAATTTGGTTAGATACTGCTTTACCAGCCTGAGCTGGAAGAGCCAAGCATAGCACTGCACCATTGCTAATCCTGATGTTCTCAGTAAGACATGTTAGACCCGTAGCCAGACAGGAAGCAACATTATATTCTGAACAATGCCCCTTAACATCTGCCCCAACGATGGCCATTTTTTGTTTATTTATTCCCCAGTTGTCTGTCATGTATGTGTTTTTTTGTAGTTTGTTGTTTTTTTTTTGTTTTTTGTTTTTTTGTTTTAGGAATGCTCTCAAATTGGCTTTTGTGGTCTCTTTTCTGTAACTGTCAGATTGTACATTCTTTCAAAGGCAGATTTGGCAGCTAATGCATGCAGGGAATGGTATGTAGGTGTTTCTGAGATACTCGATCATCAACATACCATGTATGGGCAGTACAATGATAAGCATGCAAGACACTGAATAAAGAGCTGTTTCAAATTAAATTGGCACAGGAGGTTGGAATGCATACAAGCAATTTTTTGCAGGACAAAATACTAGATATAGAGCCCATACTCTATATTCTGTCTAATTTACCACACCTCTGCCACAACCTTAGCCTAATGTTTCATCAAGCATTCATATTAAAAATGTAAATGTGTTTTTTTTTTTTTTTTTATAAATGACTGTGACCAAAACTACAATGTGGTAAAATGTCATAGCCTGTCAACTAATAATTATGAAGTACTTAAAACTTTAAAGATTATGTGTGTACCATAAAACAAGATATAAAATTATGAAGGTGATTTCATGTTTGCAATTGGCTCCATGTCTGCCTGTGGAAGAACAGGTTTGTCAGATCGTGTGATCCACCCTGTTGTTTAAGCTAAATGTACAAAAGTGTTTTGCAAAGTTTGTTGCTGGCTTTATGTTGTCTTTTCATAGAGACAGTTTTCTTTTTAAGATGTAAACATGATTCATGAAGATATATAAATCCATTTTTAGATTTTTTTTTTGTTTCTTTTCCCTTTTTTTACAATATTTAATGAAATCTCACATTTGTAAATATTTGTATTACTTTTGCATATCTGAATCAAATCTACAGTGTGCTGTAATGTATTTGCTTTCTTGAAATATTAAAATCTTGTCAAATGATTTTGTTAGAAAATGTCCACCATTGAGGAAGTAGCCACTGAAAGAAGGCATAATGCCTTTCACCCAAATGAACTTGATTTTATTTGTGCCCAATTCTATGCAAAGGACAAATTTTCCCACATACGTAAGGGTGAGTGTGTGCGTGCGCACGTGTGCGTTTGTGCGTGCATGCGCGCATGTGTGTGTGTGTGTGTGTTTAAGAGAGGGAGAAAAGGAGCAGAAGTGTGATGGACTAGTGGTTGGAAGTATGTACTGTACCTGTGTGTTATATAGCCACTTGGATGGCTTGTGGATGTTACTGCAGTGTGTCTCCTCTCAGCACCTTGTACGTGTTCCTGTGATTGGTTAAATATGATTTATATGAAATGTGTTCTAATGTGATTATTCGAAAATATAACAGCCTCCAGAGATGCTTTACCCAGTATCACACTATACTCTAGCACTGATTTATTTCACTCAGAGAGCTAAACTAAAGAGAGACCAGCTGTTTCTTTTTATCCAGGGGTGCTGTAATTCGGTTTAACAGTAGCACATAACACAGGTTGCTTTTGGACAAAGGTGAAAGAATGAAAACACTTCCTGCTGCATAACATAGGACCCCACCAGCAAGCAAACGTATGATGACTCATGGTGATGAGTTCAATCATACAGTACATTGTGGTTGCACTATGAGGGTGCTTTGGAAACATCTGGCATACAGGGTGTGTTGTAGGGAAAACAGTAGGGGGCACTGCATCCTATCTATCACATTTTCCTTAATACACTGTAAATTAGGAGATTTAACTTAACAAATAGTGCAACACTTTTGCAACTACACATTTATGTAGAAAATGATTTAATAGTAATTTTTGCACTCAAGAGACGACTACACGGAGAAAGGATCTGAATTTCACTCCGTTTTTAATCAAAACGGTCATACAGATTTTTATAGGTTTCTTCAGCCAGTAAAATTCAGCTGATTCATTTAGAATGAATATTTTTATATGTGCAATATCTTCTTTAAACATTACCCCTACAACAACTATAATTACTATACAGTGGCTACTTTTGACACAGTGACACTTTAGAGCTGAGGTTTTTGTATGTGACAAATGGATGAACAGTTATATAATAACAGTCTTGAAGTTGAACAGTTCTTTCAAATAATGAGAACAACCATTAAAGCCACGAGGATGAGAAAGTTACAAATACACCTTACAAAATAGTAAACGTGGTTAGGTGCACTGTGAATCAGGACGTTGTGAATAAATAAAAAGAAATTAGTAAAAGTAAAGCCCAAGTAAAAATGTGCATATTTAAAGCTCAAAATATATATTTTTGAATATTTAAAGCTCAAAAGAGACTGCATGCATCTTTCAGTGTATGTTAGTGAAACGTTATTTCAAAATCCCTTGCTCATTGTTGTAGGCTATATAAAATGTCACTTCACAATGAAAAAATAATGGCAACATCACAGAAGTTGGATTAAGGCTTAAATCAAACTTTTTAAATCTGTGTGATACATTGTTGGTATAATTTGTAGGCTGTATGTCATGTTATGAGTGCTTATTCATTCTGACAGTATGCCTATTAGGTCTTCCCACAGATTTATGTCAACCTCCTAGGGGAGAATATTTGGGGACATTTTCCCATTGTTCATTTCCACTAGAATCTTTACAAAAACATCTAATGCATTTGTAAATCTCTGTGGTTTGGGATTGTTCAGATAGAGTGCATACAGGTTCATCCACCCAGGCAGCGGGAACGTGGGAAGCGTTTTAGTCCTGCAACTGCAATCACCTGTGCCCTTTTGCCTCCAAAGGTTGGCCATCTGCAGAATTGTCTAAGGTGGCAATTGTCAATATGTGATCTCAACTTTTTCCTCAGAATATGCATTTTTATAGAATTACATTTTACAGAAGGTCTTTAAAAGTCTTTTCTTCAGTTTTAGTTGTTTAGTTATATTTTAATCTGTCAGTATTGTTAAAATTGGGGCTAAATATCCATACAGCCAAAAATGTTACAACAATACACATTTAATAGGGAGTCCTAACTTTTTTACATAACTGTAGCACTGGTCGGAGGCACATGATACAGATGTGCATGACAGGGAAAACATGTTGTTGACTTTGTCACACTGACCAGGTAATGTGTAATGATGTGTTTTACAGAGGTGCAGTATACACTCCTCAAATCACCTATGTGTCTATAGAATATTCTTAAATGGAATACAAATAAAAAAAGAAAGATCAAGGTTTGGCATCAGACCCATATTCTTTCAAAATGTTATGCTGTAAAGGTAACCATAACTGAATTGCATGCTCCAGCCACATCAGGAGACTATTTGCTAGGCAGCATTTCTTGCTGCATGCATCTTGCTGCATGCATCTATATCTATTGTAATTTACCTTAGATTACAATGGTTATTGTAGGCCATTGGAAGTTGAATAAGATGATTCTGAATTTGAAAAAGGAAATACTGATTTAGTAATGTCAAAAGGATGTCATGCATGTTAGTATGTCATGTATCTTTACAGAAAGAAGACAGGGGTCTAAATCACAACACATACAAAGAGGTAGTTTAGTGGTTTAGGTTGCATACACAGCTGATATATGAAAGTTCATAGAAAGCAAAGAAATTAGATGTTTCACAATCTTGCAAACTTATAGAACTGGAAAAGCCAGTTTAAGGTTTCACCCAAAATGTGTTTTTGAAGCCTCAATACAGTTGATTGTATTTTCCCCCTTGTGCACCGGTGCTGCAATTTCTGCAAATCCTACAGTCAACCTATTAAAAATCAAAAGAAGCCAAAAACAGTCACCTTTACATTCATAGCAAAAATCACATAGTCAGATTGTAACTGTTTTGACAAAGGCCACAAAATGTAAAAGCACTGTTATCAGGTCACCTGATGATAGCATGTGAAGCTAGTCTTCATTATCATGTTTGGATGGTTTTAAAGGCTGCGCGTGCGCAGAGCGTGTCGCGAACCCCAGGCATACTTGCCTTCCTGTTGTCTTCGGTGCGCCTCTGGGCTCTGCCAGCAACCAGAGGTGCTTGCGGTTCTTGGCTTCTGTCTGGAACCTCCCAGCAAAGCATAGCCACACAGATGCAAACTGGGAATATGCACATGTAGGTTGTTTCCAGGGACATACCAGGCCTCATCATTCATTTGACAACATTTTAGTAGGGTTGAGTGGACCCAAACTAAAACATTTTAATACGAAATAGGGAAAGAAAATTCAAAATTACGCTGAAGGAGATTACATTATATGTCTGACCATTGCGGCATACCATGTCCATACCTGGGTCTTTTCAACCCATGGCCAATACAGTGGCTCTAACCGTAGTCCTTCTCCTTATGTGGCTTAGGTAGGCCTACAGATCAGACAGTGGTACCATATGCCAACGCCCAAACCGATGGCATGTGAAACATGCATTGTGACCAGAGCCATAGAAAGAGATTATTATATTGCAGCTGGAGTACCTTCACGTGCCTGAGACACGTCTGTGCGTTAGCATAGCCTATTGTGTCTCCCCCCTGTGGTGAAGAGTCGATCTATCTTTACCGTCAGTTTATGGAGACCTTTGTACCTCATTGGAAGTAAACAAACCTGTTACCTACTTCATCCTTATCGCTCACTGTTTCCAACAATCTACAAAAATATGCCCATATCGTTTTCCAACTGTGTTGCGTCATTCTGTGTTTAAAGTAATTCGGGTATATTAAGGGTAGTTAGCATATTTAGTTTTGCTGTATCTGTTAAAATGGCAGAAAAATAAAGACTCAAAGTATGCATGCATGATGTTTAACCTTTTTCTAAAATACACGATTTAGCCTTCTGCACTGGCCAAATAGCCACTACTAGTCAGTTATCGGATCAGTTGATGCGCCTTCACGAGAGAGGGGCTTCCCGTATAGTGTCCGTTCGTTAACGTTATCATCACTCATCATCATAAATCTATTCGTGTTTGAAATTGCGCCAAGCTCAGTGCTTCCGAATGACCCTTTGCAAATATCTTTGAAAAAAATATATATTTCGTTTTACTCTCATTTGAATACCACGATTCTTATTCGGACTGGGGTTGGTCAGTCTCCTTTGGTTCTACGCTTGCCAAATAGTGCGCCCTACTGACACCATTGCGCATGACTGAAAAATGCAGAGCGAAGTGGGCTCGCTGTTGAGTAGAAGTCTTTTGCAGCACCAGATCAAAACAATCAAGACGTGAATGTATTTTACAAAGGTAAGGTAATATATTATTACACTGTACATTTACATTTGTATCGGGGACTTACAAAAAAACACAAAACTCCTCGACGTGTTTATTTGGGCGCGGACTTACCGAAAACACAAGGGACGTATAGGAGTTTCCGCAAGCTAGATAGACAAGGCCTGGTGACCCACATTCGAGCACGGCGAATGTCTATGTGAGCGGGTCGTGAGTGCGAGGGCGAATGTGTGTCAGTGCGGTGATATTGTGTCCATGGAATGTATGAGTTTCTCCAGTACATTTTGGGAGCTACACATTACAATGCTCTTGTGTAAGACTGTGATATTATTTTTGTGCATTTGCTCTCACATACTATTAACCCTTCATTGAGCACAGTACATTATGTTAATCGCTGTATATTAACGTATTGCAACTTTATGCATGACAGCTTCAGGCTTCTGTCTTAGGTAAGGGACACGACCTAGCACGCTAGCTAGCGAGCATATGTAGTTTGAAACTCAATGAAACCTGTTATTGAGTCATTTCGAATGCTTTGTTGCATTTCTTACACATATAAAGCTTACCTGCCATAAAGAGCAGGCTATGCTTTCGATATCACGGAACAACAACCAGCCATACAGAGAAAGCTAGCCAGATTAGCTACGATGCTAACTAGCAGCTACTGATGTGCCTGATTTTTGCATATTTAAGAAGGTTCAGGATTTTCGCTATCTTGGTTTTAATGCATCACTAGCTGACTAATTAGTATGGAAATTGTTCTGTCTGAAACATCTGTTTTCTTTTTTCTGCATTTTTAGAACGCCACCCGAAACCAATTAAAATGATATCACCATAAGGTCTAATGTAAAGGCAGATGATGCTCAGTGGTAACGTGTTAAAGGCTGTTGGCGTGTGCCTTGGCTGAAGAGGTCTGGCGTATGTCTACGTCAACTTAATGTTGGTGAGTTATTTGCTGCGTTTTGTGTGTAGTTTTTCATTTTGTGTAAAATGAAAATGCACTGCATAGTTTTGATCCAGAGACACATTCATTTCAATGGTGAGAATGTTCACATGTTTTTCATTATTTAAAAAAAGGCATCGTTGTCTTTATTGAAGGAAAGGAGGCCGTAATGTTGGTGTGTAGTCTGTTCTACTTGAAGTCAAGTATCAGCCCTAACTACACGCCGAGTGGGAACTCCTCGTGAAACAGTCACGCTGCAGCTGCCTAGTGGTACTTTTCACACAAACACACACATACACACACACACACACACACACATACATCTGAATCACATTCCTAGAGCCTTCTTTCTTCTAACCTTTTTTTCTAAAGCCTCCTCATTGTCAAAGTATTTTATTGCAACATTCATTGTAATATACCTGAGCAGAACATGCACCTAAACAGTAAAGTACTTTTTCTGACTAAGACATGTTTGAAAGTGGTGCTTATGTGCGCCCATACAGGCACTGCTCCAAATGTCTTCCTCACGCCTGAAAAGTCTTCCTCCATTAAGGCAGCCCTGAAGCAACTCCAAGATGACAACAAGCATTGACAGGTGGGTGCTGTAAATACATTTTAGATATGTGAAGAGGCGTTTTTACCTGTTTGCATCTGCGCACATCAGTTGGGTAACTGTCTTCTTAGAAATTCAGATTCCATTCAATATTGGTGGTAATATGTATCTGCAAACAGGAATTTAATGAACCTCCCCCTCACATGCATGCAGGTCCAGTTGGCTGTCATTCACATAGTTCTTAAGAATATATATTGTTTGTTTTGCAGGGACGATGTGTTTGACGGATTGATGGAGGAAGATGAGAAGGATAAAGCAAAACGGTGAGTTGGTGACTATTATATCGAATTAAAAAATTCAAAATCTCCAAATTTCTGTTGAAGATAAGGGAACTAAAAAATGATTAATTGAGGGAATTAAAAAAATGATTAATTAGGGGCAGCTGTGGCCTAGTGGTTAGGGAGTTGGTCTTGCAATCGGAAGGTTGCGGGTTCGAATCCTGCCCTACCCATGGTTGAGATGCCCTTGAGCAAGGCATCTAACCCCACACTGCTCCAGGGCCTGTAACTGAAACCCTGTAAATATCTGTAAGTCGCTCTGGATAAGAGTGTCAGCTAAGTGTAATGTAATGATTAACACACCTGCTCCCTCTCCCCCACACACAGAGTTTCGCGAAACAAGTCAGAGAAGAAGCGCAGGGACCAGTTCAATGTGCTCATCAAGGAGCTCGGCAGCATGCTGCCAGGAACCACACGCAAGATCGACAAGTCCACCATCCTGCAGAAGAGCATTGACTTTCTTCGCAAGCACAAAGGTAAGGTCAGGTGTAAGGAAGGCTCAGCTTTTACACCAAGCCCACTTGATGGAGGGTTGAAAATAATGCTCTGTTGCAGGCAGAGCATATACTGGTCAACATTCCTGAAAGGCTTTCATTTGTCACATACTAGTTGTACAAAGTACATCAGTAGTGAAACAAAGTTGCATCTCGTTCAGAAAAAAGGATGTTAAATGAAATCAAAACAAACTATGAAATAGATACTTTGCTTCTGTCAAAACTTTCATACAGAGAAAATTTCAAACAAGGCGTTACAGAACTTATTCACATTTTTACAAATTAAAAGGCAATAGCAGTTGTGACTATTAACCACATGACAAAATATATGCGTTTGTGCTAAGGAAGGACTATTGTAATTTGAGTAGCAGCACATTTTGCTGAATGTGCAGTATAAATATAGAATTGTCAGTGTGGAAGTGATTGGCTAAATGGTGTGTAGTTATGGTGGAGACTGTCTCTTGTGGTTCGGCTTGACTTGGACTGGCAGTGCCTGGTGTAGATGCTGTGGAGATGTGGCAGTGCAGTTTTTGTGGCTTGTTCTGCGCACTGGATCACTCCGCTGTGGTCCTTCCTGTCCTGGGAGCTACTACTGCTTCCATGCCAGAATGTGATGCTGCTAGCGACCTTGGGCTATATGGTAGCAGTGTAGAACGCCAAGCTGCTGAGGCTTAGAGAATATCCTCGCTTGCCTGAAGTGATAAAGGCACTGGTTGGCCTTCTTTGCCAGAGCAAGATGTGGGTTGACCAGCTCATGTCATCTGATGGAACAACTCCTAGGTGCCTGTAGGAGGATACCCTATCCACTGGAGTGCCGTAGATTTTAAGTGGCGTATGTAGTTGCCTTCCTAAAGTCCACAATTGTCTCTTTAGTCTTGGAGACATTAAAGTCCGTGTTGTTTATTTTTGCACCATGTGGAAAGTGCTGCTACATTATCCATTTAGGCCGTCTCATCATTTTTATGGTTAAGCCCCTCTGCAAATTTTACAGTGGTGTGCTGTGACACGCAGGGCAATGATGGGTGTAGAGGGAGAAGAATGGCAAGCTTGAGATGCAGCCTTTAGGTCCACTCGTGTTGAGGGTGATGATGCTAGTTTGAGGGTGCAGGATTAGTGGTGTCCAATACTACTTGTGGTCCGTGGGTCAGGAGGCTCAGGATGCAGGAACAAAAAGGCAATTAGCCTCAAACTGCTGAGTTTGGAGACTATTGGGTCTCACATAATTCTGTCACCAGTGTCCAGATTAAAAAAGGTTGATGTTAAAACATGTAAGATATAGCTTTATTGCTGTGCTAATGTGCTGTATGCAAACTGCAGAGGATCTAAAATGGATTGATGAACATGAGCAGATGACGTGTTTCACCAGTTTTTTTAAGTATAGTGGAAGGCCATGGTGAATGGCTTGCAGAAAGGCTCAGACATATTTTCAGTCAGTGTGGAGAGATTAAAGATGGGTTGTAAGGGGACATTAGCCTATGTATGGGATGCTGTGTATGTTTAAGAGATTGTTGCCTGAAATCTTTGTAAGTGTATGAAATGCATAAAACCTTGTTTTCCCTGCTGATTGTGTAGGATGCGTTGCCTGTTACATTCAGGATGTGATGGAAATGTTCAAAGACGCATTGTAGTTCTCAGACGCCTCTAAGGTGTGTGTGTGTGTGTGGCAGAAATTGCAGCTCAGTCAGAGTCCAGCGAGATTCGTCAGGACTGGAAGCCACAGTTCCTCAGCAACGAGGAGTTTACACAACTTATGCTGGAGGTAAGAGGGCTGTGGTCGGTTGCCATGGTGCTGTTTACTTCCCCTTTTTAAAAGAATAAGTTGGTATTCAGTGACACTCTAATATCTGTAAGCTTTCCAAAAGTGTTTTTGTTGCTGCTTAGCGGTTAAGGGAGTACTTACTGTTTTATGTTGGTCATAAAGTATTGACTTTGTCCCTTCTATTTCAGGCTTTGGATGGGTTTTTCTTAGCAATAATGACAGATGGAAATATCATTTATGTGTCTGAGAGTGTTACTTCCTTACTGGAACACCTGCCTGTGAGTATTAAAATGTATTAGTGTGAATAATTTGCATGTTTTGTAATCATTGACAACCTCACATCTTGAAAAGTTGCATGTCTTTATGCCAGAAGGAAATGTAATATCAACTAGGGCTGCACAATATATCGAAAATATCATGATATCGCAACATACAATATCGTGATACACATATCGCAAAACATGACTTAACTGGAATAAATGGGACATTACTGTGAAACAGCTTACAGTAATGTCCCATTTATTCCAGTTAAGCCATGTTTCCACATATGAAGATATTTGGGAAATCAAATGGAGTCTTACTGCCCTTGACATCCACCCCATAGGCTGCGCACTGGCTACGACGTGGCAGTAGAGATTAAGCTGAAAGATGTTAAAACGATATTGAAATATTTGTTTATTTATCAGAAAACATATCGTCATCGCAACATTCAGCAATGTTACATAGCATATCGCACATTTTTAAAATACCTAGCAGCCCTATTATTAACTATATTAACTAAGTGATCAAATATTACAGCTGATCGGCTGGTTATCAGGATAGTGTTTTATGTATAGCCCCAATGACACAGTGAGGAGGGTGAGAGAAATGCTCACAGTGGGCTCCACCCACACATACTAAACAAGAATGTGTGCAGTTCTTCAGGTGTGTATGTAGCATTTGCCATGTAAATAGATGCAAATGTGTGTGTCTCCGTAATGGTAGTCCGACCTGGTGGACCAGAACCTCCTGAACTTCCTTCCTGAAGCGGAACACTCCGAGGTCTACAAAGCCCTCTCTTCCCATCCCGAAGGGGAAAATTTGAGCCCAGAATACCTCAAGAGTAAGTAGTTCTTGGGCTGTCTACCCTGCCCCTCTGCTGGCCTAACATGCATGTCTGAAAGGATTGTTTAATTTCCCTGCATGAGCATTGGGCAACTTCTGACCAACACAGCATCAGTTCACTCGCAGAGCCCCTCGAGAATGTGTCAACAACAGATAACAATGCAGTGCTGTGAACTTCAGCAAAACAGTAATAACAAAATGTTATAACACAGCTGCCCGTATGGAGAAACAGAATAGACTCCATAAGGTATTTGTGATGGTATGCACGGTGACTTTGATGACATTTATTGGAGTGGCCTGCAGAGCCAACCGTTTCCTCTGGGGTGTCTGGTGTCCCTGCTATGACATCAGACGGCAGAGTTCACTGATGCTGTGCTGCACAGATGTCAATCGAATGAACTTGGAGACGACTGGTAATGTTGGGGGACAAGGAAGACAGAGGACAAGGACTTGTAGTTTTCTAAGTGTGAGGGATAATATGCGTAGATGGTGTATATAGGGTCTGTAAGCATGATGCCAATGATGATTGTGGGCCTGGTATGTGTCTGGTTTGTTGAAGAGGGAGACGGCTGTCTTTGTATCACTGATGCTGTCTGCTTGTTTACATCTGGTAGTGCTCATAAGAACATCTTGCTCTTTTGAGAGTGTGTGTGCGCGCGTGTGTGTGTGTGTGCGCGTGTGTGTGCATGCGGGCATGTGTGTAAGAAAAAGACTGATGGTGTTTGTCTGGTTATTCAACAGCCAAAAATCAGATGGAGTTCTACTGCCATATGCTGAGGGGAAGCATAGACCCCAAGGAGCCACAGGTCTACGAACATGTCAAGTTTATTGGAAGCTTCAAATCGCTGCATACTGGTAACAGTAAGGATTATGCCTTTGTTGTTTTTGCTGTGCTTGTGTCCAATTTAAAGCTAGTTACTAATTGTTAGGCACATATTTTGCCCTGCTTTTCTACTCTTCCTTCCCATAAACATACTATATCCAGTACTGATGTGTGGATCCACCCACAGTTCATGCGGTTGTGTGTGTGGTGTCCAGATAAAATTGTAGATTGCGGGTGGGTTGGGTCAAAATCACTAGATGGCAAAGCTTTAGTTGTAAATGTTTCTGACAGTATGTGACAGACTTAGCCTTGTATTCATGGGATTTTCCTGCATTCTATGCTGTCAAACTTACAAGCAGAGGCAGCAGAATCCATCCTCTCCCACATCCTAATTGTCCACCATATGTAGCCTGTCCACACAACTTTCCACGCATGACGGGCTTTTACAATTAATACTGCGTTGTCTACTTATGTAACTTACACTTAAATAAATACAGCCCAAGTACTGAGCAGCAAAATCACCCACGTTTATCGTCTTGTCAGTTAGTTTGAAAAGTCTTTCTGTAGGGATGGCCTGTCCAGAGCACTTGTTCAGATTATGCCACCAAATCATTTTTAATAATTAACACAAAAAGAAGAGCTATTGGCTAATGTTTACCTAAACTGACTAGAGAGGTGTGAAGTATATGTGACATGTGTGAGGACACCTATTTGTAAGCAACAGAGAGGGATGCTTAGCTTATTTTGCTTTAAATGGCAATAGCCATGAACTAAACTCTGCCTATGTTGTAGGTAGGGTACTCTGCCTACAACACATTGTACTATGAATGTAAAATTAGACCTTATGTATTTTTAACACGTCACTATTACGCACATTTTCAATATGGAAACTTAATGGTGGTTATTCCTAGGCTTTAGGGTGTTGCCCTTGACTGATAACCACGAGTTTAAAATGGGTGAAGTAGAATTTTGTCAAATCATTACTTGGCAAATATTTGATCCCTTGTTTGAAAGTGATAAATTAACGTGATGGAACGGTGGAAAGCTGAGATTCTGTTCTTTCTTCTGATTTGCGTGCCTTATCTATCCGATCACGGGTTCGCGAGTAATTTCAACAAGAGTAATGGCTGTGCAAAGCGCTAATATGAGAGATTTTAGCGAATTTTTAAATATGAATATCTCGCCGATACTTGATCACAAAAATGAAGGGAGCCCTGCTTCTGCTGTTTTGTGTGGTATAAGTGCCACCTCTCTACGATGTACCATCCCAGAGTAATTCAACAGAGAAAAATGGGTGTAAAGTTGGACGCATAATAGCTTGAGTTCCGAGTTGCGCTTGGGTTGGTTGAAAACGTCGGACCAGTGCAGGTGTTTTATAAGTGTACCCCCATTGACATGTATGCGCGGATGTTGATCTCTCTCTCTCTCTCTCTCGCTCTCGCTCTCTCTCACTCTTTGTGGCACTCGGTTTTCATTCTGTGGCGCTGCGCCACAGAATGGTCTATGTATGGGAAACACTGCCCACTACAGTGATGGCTTACCATAGTTATCTCCTGTAATCATTACTTTCCAAGACGCACTCCCTTCCCTCTTGTTTGCCTTTTTCCCTTTCCCCCCCTGCACACTCAAACGCACACGGTCACTGTCACACACAGACCTGTCACATGACATGTTAGCCACTGTAGGTCTCAAGGTCAAAAAGCAGATTGTATTATAAAGCTGCTGCACACTGAAGTGCAAAGATGCACCACTCGTTCACTGACTTCTCCGTCTGCACTCCTTCATCTGCTCACACACAGCCCCTCTGGTGACCAGAAACGGCTTGGAGGGCGTGCTGCAGCGGGCACTGCGACCGGCCTTCGACGATCAAGTGTGTTTCATAGCAACCGTGCGGTTGGTCAAGCCGCAGTTCATCAAGGTCAGTTCCCTGTCCTGTGTGTGTGCCCCTCATGTACATTGGGTAAATATTGACCTGGCATGGACAGCTTTGACGATAAAGG
Source organism: Coilia nasus (assembly GCA_027475355.1). Classification (NCBI taxonomy): domain Eukaryota; kingdom Metazoa; phylum Chordata; class Actinopteri; order Clupeiformes; family Engraulidae; genus Coilia; species Coilia nasus. The sequence goes on from CM050221.1 coordinate 27,268,160, forward strand.
GTCCCGGAATCATGGCGTCCCTTAATGCTGATGTCTGTTTTTCCCCAATGACAACCATCTCATCTAGCTTGTGTAGTCAGCGCTGGTCTAAACATGTGATCCTTGCTTTTGTTTGTTCAATAGGAGATGTGCATAGTGGAAGAGCCCAATGAAGAGTTTACCTCCAGACACAGCCTGGAGTGGAAGTTTCTCTTCCTTGATCACAGGTGTGCTTCAGATAAAAACATTGAGAAATGCGAATGGTGGTTAATTTTTAAGGGTCACTTTTAAGTTCTGTTGTATGGATGGTGTTAATTAGTGTGTGTATGTGTGTTTCAGGGCACCTCCTATCATTGGCTACCTCCCTTTTGAGGTGTTGGGGACATCAGGCTATGATTACTATCATGTTGATGACTTGGAGGCACTGGCCAAGTGCCATGAGCAGTGTGAGTGATGCTAACGCTGCTAATCTTAGCCCTCATACATGCACATCTCACATAAACATCACACAGATGTGGCCAGGGCCATGCCCCAGGGGGAATGTTCTGGAACAGCATTCGAGACAGTCTCATCGAAGCTAAAGGCAGTTGGTTGGCCTTATCCATTCGATTGAGATGTTGCTAATCTTTATTCTGGCTGCCTCTTCTAATGGTCTCTCTTTTTCTGTCTCTCCACCCTGCTCCCCCACAGTGATGCAGTATGGAAAGGGGAAGTCATGCTACTATCGCTTCCTGACCAAAGGTCAGCAGTGGATCTGGCTACAGACTCAGTACTACATCACCTATCACCAGTGGAACTCCAGGCCGGAATTCATTGTCTGTGTGCACACAGTTGTCAGGTGAGACTGGAGAGAGAGCAAGAACGAGACAGGATGGCATAACATTAGCAAATCATGTTGCTTACAGGAGCATTTTGTTCCATTGAATGCAGAGGGCAGAACTGAACCGATTGTACCAAAGAGACAGGTCAGATTTGGTCTCTCGTAAGGTTTAGTAAAGTCAATCACTTCAGTCATGGCTTATGGAATTCTGCAGTGTTGAAGTTGAAGTCTGCTGGTCTGTCCCCTACTTCCTCTAAAAAATATGCAAGATCATCACTTCCTAAATGTGTATATCTGACACATCAGTTGATGAAAAGGCAGTAAGGCGCCGATTACGCTTGACGTGCTTTGCAGGTTGATGAGTGGAAGGCTACACTATGCTGCCTTTTTTTGCTTCAATCACACAGGATGCTGTTTGCTTTGTTTTTTTTTAATGTTGCCTTGCAACAGCTGAATTATCTGTATTTCACCTTACAACTACTTTATGTTGGCTACATATAAAGATCATAAATGTGTGTGATGGCCAACATGTCTGTTTAAAACACATTAAATACATTTATAGCTTTTGTTTTGATTCTGGATGAGTGGCTGTGAGTCAAAACATTTACGAGGGATACAGGGGAAACAAAAAAAAAATAGTATTTCAGAATCTTTTATAATGACTCATCCAATTGGATAATACAGAAAACGTGTGTGACATTAGGTACTTTTTCTTAAACTCATTCAAAGCATTCAAAGGAGCAGCAGGAGTGCATAAACAGCGCTCAAAATGCATTCTGCAATTGGAAATGTACAGAAATGGGCATCTTATTTGTGTTATAGGGCCAAACTAGTAAGCACTACTAAGCATTTCACTGTTCCATTTCAACAATACTATACACAATATCTTATTCATTACATAAGCAAATTCTTGAGTGCAATTGTGTATTTGGTAAAATAGAAGGGTTCTCACAAAGCAAAACCCTCTGCTGAGGGCAGTACACCTTATATTGCAATGGTAAAAAAAATGAAGAAATCCTGCATCCAGCCTTTTGATGCAAATCCAGTGCAAAAGTTGAATGGCTTCTTCTTTTGTGTATCCATCAAGTTCTATGAAAAAAATCTTGGTAGTGTCTATGTAAGCCTGCTGAAAACAAAGCAGGCAAACCTATCCAAAACCATAAGCTCTTTAGTGGAGGTGGTGGGATTGCTGCATTACAGTTTTCGACCTAAATTAATTAATTTCCTGCACGGCAGACACCCTTTTTGGTGTATCTATTATCACAGCCATACTGTTGGCACATCCTTTTGTTCTTCTCGCTTTCTGTTAAGGTTTCATTGTCTCTGTCTCGCTCTCTTTCTGTTTCTCCAGTTATTCTGAGGTGAGGTCAGAAAGGCGTCGAGGGATGGGTATAGAAGAATGTCCACCGGAGATCACTGATAAGGTGACACCTCAAACCTCATGTTGGATTACCACAGAGGTTGCATCACTGTGGGTTGACACCCCTTTTGGGGGGAAACTGTGGCTTTGACTGCATAGAAAAAACATAGTGGTTGAAAAAAAAGTTGTCATGTTGAAATAAGTGGGCAAACAATAAAAATGCTTAAGGTATTGTTGAGGGTTACCGCACAGGTGTACCAGTAAGATCTGGACTAATATTAGGTAGGTACGTTTTGCAACTACGAGTTTAACAGCAGAAATGTCACAAATGGACTTACTACAGAAATGTTATCAGTGGGAACACAACTGGTAATTTCCTAAGTTGTGTCCTAGGTTGTGCTCACATCACCTACACACACTGTGCCTATATCTTTATCTACAGTGTCCAAACGTAAGAAAGTAAGAGTAAGATCAGATAGGTTGCTATGTGTAGTATTGCTAGCAACTTATTGTTAGCAAGCCAACAGTAAGTGAAGCTATAATATAATCTAATATTTTCAAGCTAGTATCATCAGTACCTGGATATCAAAGATGAATTTGAGTTCATGTATGTTGTTATGTTGTGAACTGTTACATTTGTGAACAGCTGTTATCCCATGTGAACATAAAACTGGGTATAAAGTTAGCCGTTAGCTGTTGCACAAGGCTTGTAGGCTCATCTATGAAATGCCTTTTTATACTACCAGACAGAGCTACAACCAGTCAGACCACTGACATATGCGTAGTCTTCGTTTTTCATTGATGCCTGATTTGTCAGGCAAAGGAAGAAGCAAAATAGGCAGGTTGGCCAGACTGACATGAAGGTGAAATTCTATGTCGCATCACAGGCAGTATGGGCAGGCCCATGCTAGTATAAAGTGTGACTGCTAACAAACTTGCATTCATTTCACTAGTATATTTCTGCTTTGTTTTTCTCCCAAAATTGGCTTTACTCTTTCAGTTACACAACCTGAGTGTTATTCTGACCCCAGGCCTTCTGCAGTGACATGATCATTAACATTTGTGAGCTACCTCCTGTTTTCCCCCGAGCAGAGTCAAGATTCGGGTTCAGAGTCGCAGTTGAACACCTCCAGCCTAAAGGAGGCGCTAGAGCGCTTCAGCCACAGCCGCACACCCTCTACTTCTTCCCGCAGCTCTCGCAAGTCTTCCCACACTGCTGTCTCAGACAACACCTGTGGCTGTGAGTGCATCTAAAACACACACACGCACACACATTTCTCCTTTATGTGAGTGTAGAAAGAAATGAAACAGATGAATTGTGCAATCGGACATGATCTGACTCCCACTTTTGGAAAGTCAACTGTACACACATACATACTTTAAAATGCAGGGCTTTTTATAGGGGCTGAACCGCAGACAGTCTGTGTTAAAGATTTCACAACTTTAAACATTGTACTGTGTAGACAATTCATTGCAAGAAACATGTTTTTGTCTGTTTGCATCACAGCCACACCCTCCAAGCTGCAGCTAGACACCAGTACACCACCTCATCCAACTGCCCCATCCACCATCGAGATGACCTCACAACGCCGGTCTTCCATCAGCAACCAGGTCAGTTGGGGTAGTACCAGGTGATCAGGTAGCACTCAGACAGGCTGCCCTCCAGACAGGCTGCCCTCCAGGCTGGCTGCCCTCCAAACACATATGCATAGCAACCGCCAGCTACTACTACTACACTACTGCTAGTCACGAAGTGTCCTCTGAGATTATCATCCACTCTATATGGCACTGCTAGTTCACCAGTGCCCAGAAATCCTCCCAGTTGTTATATGAATATGAGTGATGGCTGGAGAAGTCTTATGTGGGAGTTTGATGTTCGCCTGTGTTTTGCTCCTCCTGCAGTCCATGAGCTCCCAGACCACGGCGCAGAGCGCCACACCACCCCTAGGACCCCAGCAGCAGCAACAGCAGCAGCAGCAGCAACAGCAACAGCCTCAACAACAACAGGTGCAGAACAATGTACAGGTGAGCATGTGCACAGACACAAACACACACACACAGAGTGAGCATACACTTTATCAAATCATCCCTAGGCACACATTAAAACACTGACCTTACACAAAGATGGGCAGCCCAACAAGCCGTCACAACCTCTCGCCTCTCGCCCTTTGACCCTCCTCTCCTTCAGTTCACGGCGCAGCTGAACGCCATGCAGCACCTGAAGGAGCAGCTGGAGCAGCGCACGCGCATGATCGAGGCCAACATCCAGAAGCAACAGGAGGAGCTGCGGCAGATCCAGGAGCAGCTACAGCGCGTGCAGGGCCAGGGGACACAGGTAACCAATCAGGCGCAGGGCCAGGCAACGCCGCTAACCAATCAGGTGCAGGGCCAGGGAACGCAGGTAACCAATCAGGTGCAGGGCCAGGGAACGCAGCTAACCAATCAGGTGCAGGGCCAGGGAACGCAGCTAACCAACCAGATGCAGGGCCAGGGAATACAGGTAACCAATCAGGTGCAGGGCCAAGGAGCACAGGTACCTAATCCACCAGAGGCCTATTCTTTCTGAACTTGACCGCTCTTGCATCCAAAAAGAGAAACTTTAGAGAGGCTTTGAATTACTGACAAGATCTAGAAAATTTGGGTGGGGTTGGGGGTGTTCTTCAATATTTAAAAACATAAAGTAGTTAGAGCAGTCTTTTTTGCTTTTGTGGAACTTTGTATGCTTATTTTTATTGTAAAAACTTTGCATACCATTTACATACACATAAGCTAAAAGGTACAGGTTTAGTACCAGGTGCTGACTATATATTATTATATGCTCCACAAAGTGTTTCGGAATGTTCCATTGAAATTAGTAGGCTATCCAATGTTTCGAGGATATTTTTGGCTAAACGTTATCTTTTTGCCTCTGATTCATGTCCTTCATATCACTCCACAAGTAGTCTATTTGCTTTCAGAGACCCAAACAAATTATATAGGCTAAGCAGTATCTGCTGATCTGTAGGCTTGGTGATCTGTAGAATGTTGCCATGGAAGTTTGAATAGGCTACAGTTAATGGATTATTTTTTTGGGAGAATCTTAATTGTTAAAGCTGTTTAAAGCTGTATTGTTGCCTCTGAATCCTCAATAGCTAGCCTTGTAATAACCAGGATAATGTAAAGCAAGTTGGTTATTAAAGTGGACTAATGACCATCTCACTGTAAATTATCCCTTCCATAGGGCAATATCGGAAGCCATTTTGTGTTTGGAAGTTGAAGGGTTTTACTGTTTACTCCACTGATATACTGTATTGGTGATGGTGTTTTCTCCCCTAAAATACATCTTTTAAAAATATGATTGACTACACTGTCTTTTTTTTTTTTTTGCTATTCGGTTTTTAATTAAACTGGATTTTGTCTTGACAGAGTTTTTTTTTGAAAATTAATTTTGAAAGAGGGTGTCTGTCCTACATTTAGACTAGTCTTGTATCCAAACCAATACGACAGGTCTTGTGAGCCCAATGATGACTCTCCACTTCTTTTTTAGATGTTCCTGCAACAGGCGGCCACAGGCGGAATCAACGTGCAGCTACCCCAGGGCGGTGCGGGCGTTCTCACCATCCAGCCAAGCCAGCAGAGCGTCAGCAGCTCGGAGCAAGTGACCGGAGCAGGCCAGCACGCCACCCTCACCCAGCAGCCACAGCAGCAAGCTCCCGCTGCCCAGCAACAGGCCTTACAGAACTCCACTCTGTCTCAGGTCAGATATGCACACTCACACACACACTAACTTACCCGCTCACCCATTCACATTCAGCCACTCACACTCACCCCCTCACACTCATACAGTTACTCACCCACTCACTCAAGTTCATTCAGATGAAACTGGTTATCATTTATCTATTATATAGATTTTGTGAGGAAGGGGATGGGCATTAATCACTGATTTGTTCACTGAAAGCTGTATTCTTTCCTGGGAGATGTTCACAAGCTGTTAGGTTCCTAATTCTAAAACCAAGGATCTTCCTTGAAGGGCTTACTTTGCAGTTTGGAAAAGCAACATTGAAATGGTTGCAGAAAGGAGTCTAATGTGTAATCTTACTAATGGTTTTGTCTTAGTCATGACATATAAAGACAGTATTAAGGAGCTGATGTAATGGTGGAGGAGATAATGGACATTGATCTCTGGTGATGTCATTGAGACGTACCTCGCCTGATGCAGAGTCATGTCTCTTATGATCAGTTATCATTATCTTAGGCTCGACCAGATGATGATGATGTCACACTGTTTCTGTGTGTGTGTGTGTATGATGTCATCACTCTGCATTTGTGCGTTTCCTCCCCAGACTCCGCGTGCATCACAGGGTGCTCTGCCCACTCAGCTCTACAACACCATGATGATCTCCCAGCCTGCCTCTGCCAACGTGATGCCCATCGCCACCAGCCTGGCACACAATAGCTCCCAGGGCACCACCATCACCACCTTCACCCAGGACCGACAGATCAGGTATCCACACACACACTGTATTCTCAGTGCTGGCAGTAACAAGCATGGAACTTGGACAGAAAGGGTGTGTGTCTCTCTCCTAGTCATGCGCAGTTCCTGAAAACATAGTGTTACAATGCTTTATTTAACATACAATTTTAAAGCAAAGTGGCCCATTGCTTTCGTGCCAACTGAACATATTGTTTTTCATAATGCTGTCCTTTGTCTTTTTTTTAACGTCATTATGTCTGTCTTGCTTCCTACATGGCCTGTTTCTCTCTCTCTCTCTCTCTCTCGCTCTCTCTCTCTCAGATTCCCAGCCGGTCAGCAGCTGGTCACCAAGCTGGTCACGGCTCCCATGCCGTGTGGTGCAGTGATGGTCCCAACCACCATGTTCATGGGCCAGGTGGTGACGGCCTACAGCCCCTTCCCCCAGCAGCAGGGCCAGGCCCAGGCCATCACGCTGCAACAGCAGCAGCAGCAACAGCAGCAGGCCCCACCACAGGCGGACTCACAGGCGCAGGCCGCCCAGGGCCCAGCCACACAGACCCAGCAGGCTCCGCAGCAGCAGCAGGCGCAGTTCTTGCAGGTAAGCAGCAGGGGGCAGCAGCAGCAGCTGGTGTTGTAGCTTGGAGAGTTCGGAGACGAGAGGCAGTTAAGGGCCGATGTCGGTTTAACGTTATCACCTCCTCCCACCACAGGGCTGATATGGGAGCTCATTCCGCTCTAGTGTGTTGGTTAAATTTGGTATATTTGTATTTGTCTCCTGTTTGGTTTTTGCCTTTTTGACTGTGATGTGGTTTTGGTACTAACCTGCTGGTGCTGTGTTTTGCTGCAGGGGACTCGCCTGCTTCACAGTAACCAATCCACTCAACTCATCCTGCAGGCAGCTTTTCCCATTCAGCAGCAGGGCACTTTTACCACCACCACCACCACACAGCAACAGCCACAGCGTCAGCAGCAGCAGCAGCAACAACAACAGCGTCAACAGCAACTGAAACCTCAGACTCAAAAGCAACAGAAAGCACTGTCCAATCACCGGACAGATAATGCCAGCACCCAGTCACAATAAACCAAGGGGTGGGCTCTTAACATCTCTGTAGCCAGTCAAACTGGGTTGGTCTGAATGAGTGGTCTGGCGGCTCTGTGATTGGTGTTTTTGTTTTTAGCGTTATTTGTTTTGGGACGCGCAGTATTGCCACAGGACCACAGATGTATTCAAGGGTTTTGCTTTCCACAGTTGGATTATGGGTAACAGGAGATAGCTTGGCGTGCAAAGAAACTGGCTGTCCTGACCGTCGTGGAATCGGACACTACAGAAAACCATACTCCACCCACCTGCCCACAAGTGTTATCATGGTAACACTTGTCTGTCCAGGTGCTTCTGTTCCTTCCATCAGCAGCATCATCGTCATCTTTAACTGTCAATCAAATATTTCAGTTTTTTCTTTTCCAAAAAAAAAAGACTAATCATTATTTATTCAGTTGGAGGAAAAAAACAGACTGCTGGTTGTTATCATCACCAAAACCTTGGAAGAGGGCCACTGTGTCTGTGGATGGTACAGTACACCTAAGGGTTGTAGCTTCACAGTGGACATCAAACAGACTCTGCCTACCTGTACAGTCTTCCTGTAACATAACCTGTAAATATCCAGACATAAAGGAACAAGAGAAGCAAGTATTTTATAAGATGCATGACCAGTATAAACTTTTATTTCTAGCTTTTGAGTTTGATTTATCATTTTGTTTTTTTGTTTTTTTTTTTCTTATTTTCTAGTATTGTTCTGGTCAGGGGAATTTAGGAAACTCTGAAATGGTAAAGAATGGGGTTTTGAATTTTAATCTAGAGTTTGTTCAGATTGGTTCAGTGGGTTTCTTGGGGGTGTGTCACAGTTTGTTTAATGCAGGACTTACACATAGGAAACTTCCATAGATGCTTCCTCCCAATAGATGTATAAACGTAACCACACAAATTAGCCCTCCTAGATAAACCTTAGGTTAACCATGCTTGAGTATTTCTGTAAAATGTTGATCTCTATACAATGAAGTGCCAACAGGTGAACTAGCAAGATCGTTCTGGTGTGTTTTGGAAACTACCTGTTAAATAGTTAAAGCCAGTAGTTGTCAAACCTCACATAGACTTAGGGATAGGACTGATAAAAAATTTACACATATAAATATATAAATATATATAGTTATACCAAATCATCCCCTGCCCACTCCCTGATACGTTTTCTAGCACTTACTGTGACGGTACACACACAAACATGCTTCCCCACTTTCTGTGCTGACAGATTTAAAAAATACACACCCAAGACTGATGTATGTATGCGAGCTCTTATATTTGTGGGAGCACTTGAGTGTGTGTGTTTATGTACGTGTGTGTGTGTCTGTGTGTGTGTGTGTGTGCGTGTGTGCGTGCGTGTGTTTGCGTGTTAACAGTTTGCGCTTCCAGCCCAGGTGTCTTGCATAACCTGCAGAAGATGCTGAAGCTACAGAATGGCGTGCGTGTATGTCTCTCAGGGTTAGCTATACACACAGTCCATACTCTGCTCTGGAATTGTCAAATGTTTTGGGTGAGAAAGAGGGGGACCCAAGTAGCCTCCGTTTTCTCTCCCTACTGCACAGCCACAGTAAGCCATATCGAATGCATGCCAATTGTTAATTGGATCATACCCTTCGCTTTTCGAGGTGTGTGTGTATGTGGTGTATTTAGAATGTTCACTTTGCTGTGTGTGTGTATGTGTGCATGTGCAGCGTGTAGTTTTGAATCTGGGAGAATGTCTGCACAGCACAGATTATTGGTGCAACACGTGATTTGTGTGTGTGCACAAAAATTACAATGAGGCACAGGGCACAGCACTGTAATGCAAAGTCTTGAGAGTTTGGATGTATAGATGTAGTGTGTGTGTGTTTAGTGTGGTATGAGAGGCAGATTGTAGAGGATGTGAGTGCAGATGAGTATGAATGGCTTGTGATGTCATTATCACACAGGAGTTCACCATGTGTTACCCCTGGCGATAACCAATCAGTTCTTGCTTTGCAGTAAAGAAAACATTCTAGACTTCCTCCTTGGCTAGGTCAGGCGATTACCTCTGAAGTCACAAACATAATCCTTATTGTGGAAACGTTTTTATAAGATGCAAATCAGAACCTACTTTATTTTCTTACGGCTTAAAGGAGTTAATTGTGCAGGGCATAGATAGCATGGGAGAATGAGACCGTTGTCACTGTTGAGTTGAAGAAGGAGTTTGATAGTAAAGAGAGACAAAAAAAAATTAAACAAGCTGTGACACTCAGGCTTTGTTGAATGATCTACTTCCAAATATGACCTTCCTTCATTTAAAACCATCCCCTTGTTTACTTTCGTGTTGTTGTTTATTGTTGTTCTTGCTACTATTGTTGTTGGTTGGTTGCTTTTTTGTTGTTTCCAAGGACAATGCATTTACTATTCAGTGGTGTATTCTCAAACACAAATGACATGTAACTTGCAGCACCCCTCCAAAATGTATGCCAAGTATATAGATGGACTGAATCATGTCAGTAATGCTTAATCAGATCAACACACCTGCCCTACAAAGGCAAAGTTCAGTAACTATGCAGACATTGAAACTGAGAAAAATGCCTTTAAAGTCTTCATACTGGCAAGTCAAACATGTTGTAGTTGTAATGGTGGTGATGTACTTAATTAATAGAAAGAAGCATGAGATTTGGTCACAACACAAAAGAAACTCAGTTTTAACAAAATATGTAGTAACTGCGTTTTGGCTTTGTAGGGCAGGAATGTCCCATCAAATCTAGTGTTTTGCAAAAGTTTTGCTGCTGAACAGGTTGGAGAAGTGGGGTGTGCAGAAGTCGCATTGAAGAAGATTTGGGGGTTTTACAAAGGCCTTCCCAGCCTTACTCAGAGTAATGAACATACGTCATCATCAATACTGTATGTAAACAATATGAGTGTTTCTGAGATGTTCTATGGTGCTACACTACAGTATAGAGTGTGTCATTCAAGTATGCTTTCAAAAAAAAAAAAAAAATCATGTCACAGTGGTGTCTCAACTGAAATGTCACATAATTTTACGACAGTTTCGTAGACGAGTTTGCCAATAACCCCTGCCCCCTATTAATATTCAATATTAAAATAAACAGTACAACAATATATATGTGATATCTCTTTCCTGTACTTTTTTACTGAATTTAAAATGAAGGTTGTGTGAATAAGAAAAGTAAATAAGGAAACCATACATAACATGACAACATTATTTAATCTCATCCTTGTATCAAAACTGCAAAACTTTTCAACCAAAACAAGTTCTTTTTCAAACATGCAATGCTGAACTACAGCACATCACCTTGCATGAATTCTCTTTGATCCACACACAAACTGTAAAACTTTACTGCAAATATGTACACACCCTTTAAACCGTCTGTGCACATCTGTCAACTTGTGTAGTTTACAAAAACAATTCCCTATCAGGCTACACAGAGTTGGTCTATGCACAAGGGTAAATGAAAAGATGACGTCACGTTTTTATGGCCATAAATAACAGCAGTCAAGGTCGTGCTCCTCTCTCTCCTCATCGACTGATCCATGGCCCAGATGTTGTTTTCCACCTATCACATAATGGACAATATGTTTCACATCTTGCTGGCTCAGCTTCCCCCCGCACCCGAAATACCGCACTAATCAATACAGTGAAATAGAGTCCAGCCACACTTAGAGGAAACTCGAAAGGCATTCTTATCTCTCGACCATAGGTAGTGGTGGGGCGGATATTACAAGCCCTAAGAGGTACACAGCACTAAAATGTTAGAATGGCAAATAAAAAATAAGCAGGTACTGAGGATGGTTGGTAAAACAAAAAAAGGACACTCATGTGAAAGTCATGTGAGGAGTGTAAAACTAGAACTGCTTGAAAGATGATCAATCTTGGTGTTAGTAAGCAGCTGAAGAGCCAGTGATCATTTTTACTCTCACAGACCAATTGAATATTTAAGACTGTATAGTATGGATACTTAGAGCTGCAACTGCACATTTTAAGGCAAAGCTTCAGGTGCTGGTGGGGTCAGTTTGTTTGCACGGACACAACACCAAATGCATTATTTCTAAGTACAAACTACCACTGAATGTCATCAAGGGAGAAGTAGCATTGCAGATTCCTGCACCACGGCCGCAAGTGGGCTGGGCCATGCTATCATTCGCAGTAATACGACTAGCTATTACTGGACCTAGGGGAAGGGTGCAGGAGGTTTTGCCACTTAGCAGAGGGGGTTACGGAACAAGGATCTGACCACTGGCGGTGGACAGTCCAGGTCAGAGTGGCTAGACGGTCTCGTAGTCGAGAAATACATCAGAGCTGGACAGGAGGGGCTGAGTCGGGGCGGTGGTGCTGCTCACTGAGCTCAGCCTAGGGGATGGTACCACCTGCGGGTCCTGTGGAGCCACACCTCTCGTACCATTGGTGCTTCTGATCAGGTTCAGATACTCCTGTGGAACAAAGGGGTCAATCAGTGGTGATCACTGATGAAGGATGTAGGCAATAACAAAGAGTAACACCGTAAAACTGTTAAAATACAGTTTCTCTTTGGGTGTGTTTGCAATATCTGCATTGTGCACTTGTTTACATTTTCTTTAGGCTTTGCTAAAAAGCCATTAGGGCTTGAAGTAGAGCTGCCAGTTGCCTACGTGTTTGGTGTGTTCCGACAGCAGGACTTCTGTCTTCTCCACCAGCTTCTTGAAGGGAGGCCTCTTAAGGGGGTCTGCGTTCCAGCAGCACCTCATCACCTCATAGCTGATGGAGCAGAGCAAACACTACAGTCACACTCAAACACACGTTTACTGGTCAGGTTCACACACACACACACACATACACACACACACACACACACACACACACACACACACAGATACACATACTTACAGCTACAAAAACACACACAGACACACAAACATCTGGCTACAGATACATACACGCACACACACACATACATACATACATACATACATACATACATACATACATACATACATACATACATACTTAAACCTCTACTAAAAATTACACACTTAACAACATGAATAAACAAGCACCAGTGATAGAGGCAAAAACAGTAAACAATGGCAACCTGTCATGGCTTACATTTCAATGGGTGCAAATTCTGGCTCGCACATTCTGTATCCATCCTGGATCATCTTATAGAAGCCGGCACCCACATGAATCCCAGGGTAAGGGCTGGTACCTGTACAGGAAACCGCAAGTTGAGTGTGACATCACTGACTACTGATTCGTGGTTAATTATTGCGATTATAAGAGTGATTTATGCTTGAGTAACAACAGGAACCAGACATCTATAATCTAATTTTGTAATTCCATTTATGCATCCAAAAAGTGGAACAAAGATGACTCAACACAAAACACATATAATATTTGAACATTCTGAGGCAAAAAAACACATCCTTTAGCCAGAGTAAATATGAAATCATAACCCTACCCAAAGAGAAAATCTCCCAGAGTAGAACGCCATATGACCAGACATCACTCTCAAATGTGTAGATGCCTTCAAAGAGACTTTCTGGAGACATCCACTTGACAGGAAGCCTAGCCTATAGAGGAATACAATCATTAACATTAGCCTTTGATTTGGCATGCATTATAAAATAAAGAAATGCATACTGCAAACTTTATAATACCTCCAATCTTTTTAATCACTATCAGATAAAACCAACCAAATGTAGATATGGATATAAACCAATAAAATGAAAAGCAATCCACATGCATCATAAAGTACAAACAAATTCACTGTAATGTGTATTGTGGTGTCCATTAAGGATGACAGGCATTTCTTCAGTGTCTATCTAATCAGTGACTGAAAGTAAACAGTAAACAAAACCAAAGATATCTGAGATATATTGATTTGTCTGTGTAAAACCTCTCTTATAAACTAATTTGAGTAAGAGATTTAAGAAACGCTGATAAATGCATGGGTCACCAGCAGGGGACCATGGGCCACATGATGACAGATAGTGACTCACATTGCCCCTGAGCACGTAGTTGGAGTCACTGGCAATGTCACGGGCCAGACCAAAGTCACAGATCTTGGCCACTCTGCCTTTGGTGAGCAGAATGTTCCTGGCTGCCAGGTCTCTGTGGATACACTGAGAGGAACACAGGGTTTGTGATAACACTGAATCAACATATATGCAAACTGCTCCCCCAGGGAACAACACAACATTCATCTGAGGTCTGTTACACCACTAATGCATGAGGTGGAGTATGGGGGTTGGCATAGTGATGGTAGTGAGGCTTACATTTTTACAGGTGAGGAAGTCCATGCCTTTGGCAACTTGGTAGGAGAAACTGAGGAGATCCTCTGTGTCCAAAGACAGGTCATCTTTATCTCCACAGCATTCTGGAACACAGATAGTGCATGTTAACACCCGGGACTTTAACAAATGATTAGTCACCAATACTAATTTCAACTAATTCACAATGCAACAAGAGTGCATGTGCAAACTGGCTGCGACTGCTTACCAGACAGGTTAGGCTTCCTCTGGTGTGATCTCATTGGCATGTAACCATTGCCATTCCCATCCCTGATGAATGTAACACATGCACAAATACACACACACACACACACCCACACACACATACACAGACCAGACAAGTACATACGCCAGTGAGAAAATCATAAACCAAACTAATGAAGGACAAATGTAAGACGCACTGTACTACACTACACAAAACACGCTCACACGCACACGCCAGGCCCACCGATAGGGGTCTCTTGTCCCAGGCCGAAGGAAAGGGGGGGCCCAAAACTTGTCCCTCCTTAAATTATGGAATATCGAGGGGGGGCCCCATCAGATTACATTGTCCCAGGCCCAGCCAAGACTGTCAGCAGGCCTGGCACATGCGCACATAATACATAATACATAATACATAATACATAATACATTGTACATAATACACTATACATCACTTAAACACATAAATAGATGGATGTATGAAAACAAGACAATAATGTGGGTGAGAGTGATACCGACTCGCTCACCTCATGGGCTGGGGCCGACTCAGGAGGTTCTTGTAGTAGCCATCACCTGTTTTCAAACTAAAAAATTCCTCCTTCTTTCGTCTTAGGAAGCTAAGCAGATCCCCATAACAACAGTACTCAGTGATCACCAGCGTTGGACCTGCCAAATTCATAACATCAGAGAAAAACAGAAAAAATTACAGCACCTTCCATAGTGTGCACAACACATTTAATTAGTTGAAAATTAACTATTGTAACAGACATGAGATCGGTAGAATTAGTTTTGCATGTATATTTGACTAAATACGTAGAATGAATAGTATCAATATATTTAAAATGCAGGAGAAAAAACACTCCTCTTAGCTCTACACAGTAGACATTAGAGACTAGGAGAGCCTTGCCTCTGCCCTATCACTGCCTCCATGACAACGGCTCAGAATCCCTTACCTCCTTGGGTGCACGCGCCCAGCAAGTTCACAATGTTCACATGGTTTCCAAGGTAACTGAGAACTTTGAGCTCTGACATGAGAGCCTCTTTCTCGGTGGAGTGGGCACTCGCTGGGGGCGGAGCAAAGTGTTTTATTTAACTGTGCAAGTGCAGTCTGGTGTCATGGGTATACAGGCCAAAATGGATATACAAACACAGACAATCTGACAAGTACAAACGGAAACTCACGCTTAAGCATTTTCACAGCAACAGTCGTGACAGAATCTGGGGAGCGAAGTCCATAAGCTGTTGCCTGTACCACTTTACCAAAGGCACCAGATCCTAAAACCTTACCTGAACAAACAAACAAACATACACAAATGCACACACACACACACAGACACAGACACAGACACAGACACACACACACACACACACACACACACACACACAAACAAACAAATAGTTTGTTAATATTTGTTAATATATTTGGAAATATTAACTAGTATATGTTTTACATACGATAATTCAATATGGCAAGTATTTCCAGCCAGCAGAGTGACTATGCATTTTTGTGACTATAACCTTTAACTGAAAATTCAAAGAATATAAATGTTTGTTTTTTTTCCTTAAAAGGCTTGAATGGTGTAAGTGGATTAAAGGCCAAGTGAAATTAGATTATATTGGAGCCCTGCCATTTGAAGGCATTGGTTTGTTTGGAGAATTGTCAGTGTGCCAGACTGAGAACAGACTCTTCCTTTTATCACACACACAGATTCTTCTTGTTCTCAGATACAGAAATGCATCTACTGTTTAAACAAATTCATCATATACTGACAAGCCTAAAATGCCCTAGGGCTGAATGCATCTTCTGAAATCACCAACACTTACAAGCCAGTACTAAACAAACAATGCTTCAAAGTTGAGGTGTGGTAATAGTAAGCATGGTTAGACAAACTTACCAAACCGCAGTCTCTCCCGAGGGAACTCCCACTTCTGATCATAAGGCAGCTGGGTGGGGTCTATGTAAATGTAATTGTTCCCGTGGATACTCTCTATGACCTTCCAGTGAATTTGATATTTGGGTTTCTAAGGAAAGAGATAACAGGGAGCCATGAAACTGACGGAAACACGTGGCAGTAGCACTCCACGAACAAACGGTAGGGGTGGGGTGAGGGTGGGGGTGTTAAGACGTTTGGAGTTACCTGCAGATATTTGTACAGAAGCACCACTAATATCAAACTGAGCCCAATTGTGGCACACACAACTCCAGTCAGCAATGGAGTAAAAAGTTTGTGTGGAACTGTGTTCTCTGGAGAGCCAAACACATAAACATGATGCACATAAACATACACTCATCAGAACATGATGTAATGAAGTAGACAAATGCAGCATCTTTATGATGAAAATCATTTTATGTTTCTTGCCATTTCAGAAACCAATATAACATGTACACATATACATATGAATTCATATACACAAGTGACAATAAGTACCATACTCATGTTGCTCATACACACGCATGCACATATGTGCTCTCTCTGACACACACATACACACATACACACATGTGCACAGACACATGCACACACACACACACACACACACACACACACACACACACACACACACACACACACACACACACACACACACACACACACACACATGCACACACCACTAAATGCACAGTGGTATGGGATATAGGAACATGTTTACATGCTCCCTGCATTTCATGCTCCTGTTGGAGGGAAAATAATCTCTTATTTAAATCCCAGAGTGCAGACGCTGCACAAAGTAATCTGTCTCAATCTGTCACGCCACACACCCACCTGTCATATAAACACAATGACAACAAAACAACAGTCTGCTGGAAATACCTCTGTCTCTGTTTGTGTTTTGTGGGCATTATGGCTTAGTGTGGATCTAGCTTGAATGAATGAAGCAAAGCCTGTGCCAGATTACCCTAACTAACAGACTCTGTGGGCATATGTCTATGTATGTGTGTAAGTGTAGAAGACAGAGTAATTGTGGATGTCTGCCTTGGTATGTTTATTTTTCAATGTTTGTGTGTGTTAAATTGTGTTAAATATTTATCTGTGTGTGGTACTTGCAAGGTCTAAAAATAGATACATTCCTGTATGAAACCTGTGTGTGTGTGTGTGTGTGTGTGTGTGTGTGTGTGTGTGTGTGTGTGTGTGTGTGCCCATGTGTACACTTCTCACCACCTAGGGAGAACAGTGCGTACGCTTGCTCTCCCTTCGCCGAAGCCACACACTCCAGGCTGCGGTGAAGCCCTCTGCTAACATTAAGCTGGCTCTCCACCAGACTTCGCCCAAAGCCTGTCCCTGAAACTGCCACTGTGGCGACATCTTCCTCCTCCTCAGTGGCATTAGCCAGCAGTGAGCACCTGGGTCAGAGTCAGTTCACCAAGGCAGAGAATATGACAAACAAACAGTCAGAAAGTTAGAAAGTTCGTGCCAGGTTAATTAGACAAACAGGCCCGAACAGAGCCCACTGAGTTGGAAGAGAAACTCGTGAACAGACAAACCCACACATAAACAAGCAGATGTCATTATCGTCATATAAATAAGACCAGCTGCCTGGTCTGGTACTATCCTTTGTCAAATCCAACCATGAACAATAAAGGCTGCCTAAAAAACTGAACGGCCATTACGACACAATGGCACAATGGTACAAACTTAAGTATCTTGTAAAGCCATACCTGGTGTGAGGAGACTCACAGTAGTACCAGGAGATCTTGGGGGCAGGGTATCCCGAGGCTACACACCGCACCTTTCCATCAACTGGACCCTCATGAGACACAATCACAGGCTTACCTAAGGGGGAGGAGGAGACAAAGAGAAATAAATCGAGGGACATAAAGACTCAAATTAATGCACTGAATGCATTAAGACCCCAGAATCATTTAACAGAGTGATGCATTAGAATGGTGTACAACATCTACATCAAACCAACATTGATTGATGGTGCTATCTGCTTCTAATTCATTCGGAACATTTATTGCTGATACAATCCCATTAAAGCTGATAAATAATCTTTCATTCCAAATTAAATGTGCATAGACAGAAACACAGAGAGAGAAACAGGAAGATATATTTGTAACCAGAGCTTACAGGTGACATGAACTGAATATGAATGATTGGCTGAGTCATCATCGTGGCTGGCCAGGAAAGTGTAGATGCCTCCTTCGTATCCATGGACACGCACCAGCCTGAGCTCACTGACATACCTAAAAATTGTTCCAGATCATACAAAAAATTGGAATTTTCTCTAAATAATACAATTAGACTGACTTAGTTAAATCAATCACAAACGGAAACCAGATGTGTAATGTTCAGGCTCAGTACAAGGCTGTTTAAACATAAGTTAAAAATATCAGATAAATATCCTGTCATCAATTCAACAGAACAACTAAATCTATAAAATCTTTTCTCTGCCAAGGAGAATATGTTTCACCCTTGTCTATCAATCAGCTGAATTATTACCTTGTTTGACTGTTTGTTAGCATGACTAGGCAAAATGTTTTGGCTCTAGTTTCATGAAGCATGGCAGGAAGGTGTGGCATGATGCAACAAGAAATATCTGAGCCTGATGTGACACGTCCTATGCCTTTACAAATACACTTTCACTGAAGTTGCAAGACTTTGCTTTGATTTCATACGTTTTGTCCATGGCCAGTGCTACACCTCACAACCAAGCCATAACAATGAACAAGTGACCAGTAGCAGCTAGTGATGTTTTGCATAACCTGGCTAAGAAACAAACAATCATCTCACCCTTCAAGCTTGGTGAAGGCTGAAGTTCCATTTATAGGTACTATTATTTGTTTCTGATGTGTTAGCACATGAACATGTATGTGTGTGTGTGTGTGTGCACCTGTACTGCTGCTTGTGTGTGGTGATGACGTGCTCTGAGGTGTTGCGGAGCACATGGCCTTGGTGTGCCCACGAGATGGTGGTGGGTGTGGGGTAGGCCCCCAGCTCAGCCCGCAGCGTCAGGCTGGCCCCCTCACGCACATGCAACTCACTCACTGCAGGCTCGGTCAGGTTGATGAAGCCTCGCTCTGAGAATGCACATACATACAGTACATAAACACATATCTGTGGTCCATTCATTGTCTATTCAGTGTGGGTTTGTGCAGAAATTATTACTTTACAGCATACAGTTTAGTATAGCACTGTTATTGTCAAAAAAGGCTTATGTTTCAAGATCCACTCCCCATGGACAGTCTGTGTTAAAAGCATTACTGTTTTCCAAATGACATTTTTAGTTTTTGACCGATTTGTTTTTAAACTTGCAGCACTAATTTTGATAGCAATCTGTTCACAAATAAATGATCTAGGTCTGAGGTGAGATCTGGTAAGATTGTCAGAACACAAAAAAATTAGAAACTACCCTGTTTACCCAGCAAACCTGAACTAACCATAGACATCGAGCTGTATGGATGCAGTAGTGACTCCCTTCTCATTCTGAGCTTCGCAGCGATACGCCCCGGAATCTCCCACTGCTGCAGATGCAATTCTCAATGTTGCTGAGCGCTGGTAACCACGGGAACCAGGCTGGATGTGAGATGTGCGAGTCTCAAGTGCCGTCTTTCATTGGAAGAAAATAATATAAGTTGTGTTGTGTTTCTGTGTAAATAAATGACAGCCAAGTACACAGCTGAATAAGCAGAGAAGAGAAATAAGAAACCGTGTCATCTTACTGTGCCATTTGGACAGATCCATTTAACAATGAAGTCATAGTCGACATTGGCAGCGGTGCAAACCAACTCAAAGCTTTGTCCTTTAGTGAGGATTGCATTCTCCTTCCTTGATAGACTGATGTTTGGGGTCCTGTCAGGAACTAAACCCAGGATCAATGCACAAATGATAATATAAACATGCATGGCAATAACAGCAATGCTATAGCATGAAGCAATATTTACATGCCTGGAGTAACTAGCTTATTAAGCACACAGTCAGTACATAGCTAAAATCACTAAGGTGTGTTTGGTACTAGATTAAAGTATGTGATATTTTTAGCTTGTTCTACCACGTGTGCCACATCTCACACTAATCACATGTATCAGTCTCTAGCTTTTGTTTCATGTCTCGCACTTTCTGTTTCTCTTCTCAAGAACACTCACCCAGCCGTACTCCAACGCTGTACTGGCTGGATTTGACTGTGGTCTCTCCAAGCTTCCCTGTACAGACATAACAGCCCTCTTGCTCTATACTGATTTTGTTGATGACGATGCCTCTCTGAGGTTTGACAGTGTAGGTGCTTAGGGGGAGGGGTAGGCCATCACAGGTGTGAAGGCTCAGGTCAGTGACTGCTGGGTCTGTAACCAGGCAAGGCACTGTGCAGGACTCCCCCTCACGCACCAGCAAGTCATTTACCATGGAGCGCGCAAAAGCATGCATTGGATCTAGGAAAGAAAGAAAGAAAGAAAGAAAGAAAGAAAGAAAGAAAGAAAGAAAGAAAGAAAGAAAGAAAGAAAGAAAAAAAGAAAGAAAGAAAAAAAGAAAGAAAATGCAAATATTTAGAGACAGATAACTGGGAGTTGTTTTTTGTTTACAAACCAGTCTTAGTCTGTCTGTGAGTCTTGTGGTCTGTCTAACTGTATATACTGTGGACAATTACATGCCAAGAGCACACACACACACACACACACACACACACACACAAGCTCTCTCTCTCTCACACACACACACACACACACACACACACAAACACAAACACACACACACACACTCACTCACACAAACACACACACACAAACACAAACACAAACACACACAATCACACACACACAGGTCCTACCTTTTACATAAACATATATGGAGCTCTCCTCCTGCGTTGCGGTGTTTCTGCAGATGTAGCGACCCATGTGCTGATCCAGTGCAGATACCAAGGTCATAAATGCCACACCACCTTCTTCAGTTATGCCCTCGATCCGGCGCCCCTTGTCCCGCTGCCACTTCACCTCCGAGTTCTCATCATGACAGGAGAGCTGCAGTCGCTTACCCTTCAGGACGACCACTTCTGGACCATCCGGGCTGATGCTTGGTTTACCCCAGCCTGCACCACAGCACCAATATGCAAAGGTGGCGTACACACCAGCCATGACAGTTACTGTTACTGTTACTTTTACTGTTACTGCTACTGTTGCTTACTGTTAGCAAGTTAAAATCAGCCCACATCGCAAACTCAGGACTGAATAAAACCAATACAATAACAATTTTGTTCAGCTCTGAAATCTGGTTCCCCATGTTGCCTATTGCCATCCTCTTTGGCAGTCTTGCTGAATGTTTCTTTCTCCCCTCACCTCTGATAACCCAGAAATCATTTATCTATAATTGTTGAGCTCCAGTAATGGATTGGGTTAAACTGTGCAATCAATAAGGAAACATTTTCACATGCAATGAGAGCAATGGCAAGGTTCCTTGGGTAGAGAGGTAGGAGCAGGACTGGATTATGCAATCACATAATTTGTTTTTGGCAAGCAAACCTACTGCTGTTTTTGTATATTTCCATTTACTTAATTTGCCTAACGTTCTGTACCCTGGGAAGGAATATCCCTTAAAGATATTTTTCTTCCCCTGACTTAATAAATAATTCCATGAAATGACATTACAGTCATGACTTTTGACAGTAAGCACTCCATGGACATGCTGAAGCAGATATGCCTATTGTGCAGAATGTAAATCTTCTATTCTCTGTCTCTTTCTTTCATGAAAAACAACTGTTTATGCAAATAAGTAACTGGGTATTTTTCGATGTTAAGATAAAGCCTCACTCCCTCTCAGTACCTGTATTTATGTAGGCTATGTAGGTTATTTCATGATAGGCTACCCCTAACTCATAATTTAAAATGTTCAGTAAAGTTGTTGTAGGCAGCACTGAGATACACTTCGGAATGTCAGCGGTCACAGTCAGTTTTACAGATGAATAATGTATGGCCTCTGCCGCAGGCAACTCTCACACCTGTTGCTTCGCATTCTCCGTTTTAGGCTGCCTGGTACACCAACCCATGCAGTTGCAGGAGATTGGCCGCAGCATACCTCCAGCTGCCACAGTCAACCATAACATACCTGACTCTAGAAAAACACTAATGGGATAAAGTTTCATTTAAGTTGTACCGCAGATATTGATGTCGACTTCATCGTCATAACAGTACACCCAGGTGTTATTAAAACATTTCAAATATATAGCTATGCGTTCGCGATATTTCAGTCGCAACATCACTTAAGCGAAGGCAGCAACACCTGTGTGGTTGTCAGCATCACGACAGTATCCTGACCGTTTTAGCGAGTGTAGCCTATTGTGTACACAACTTAGCGGACCATGAATAAAGAAACGTTTTGTTTGCTTTTCACGCGTATTTCAAAGGCGCATTACACAAGACACACAACACAAACGTACTATCCCATATAGCTCTGTCATTGTAGCCTGTAGGCTACATCTATTACACCTTTACTAAGTTGATTAAATTGATGAAGTCGGTTGTTTTACCTGTTAAAATGAAGAGCAGAATATGAATAGTGAATAAAATCCAAGTATATCCCATCGTGACCTCTCCATGCGTAGCCTGTGTCTTCGTGTACGTCCGGCAATCAAATGATCCGACGCGTCCCCAAAGGTGCAGTGCTCACAGTAGGCGATGGCTCCCTAATGAATTCTAGCGTCTTAAAGAGACAGACTGCCTCACGCGAACGATGATCACAGCCTTTCTCCCGAACTGGACAGCAGCCAGTGCTGAGACACTCTTACCGGAAAAAAAACTCGCTGACATTACACTGAAATTGGCCTTGAAATCAGATGGTTTTCTGTTAATTTAATTGCATTAAGTGATGGACATTTTTTCTCCTGATGACTACACTGGCATGGTTAAATAATTCCCCTTTGATTAAGTAAGTGTCTCAATGCCCACTCTGCTATTCTGGTAGCATGACATCTGAGCTGCTGCATGTCTGTGCTTGCATGAGAAAAAATCGCAAGGAAAATGTTAGTTTAGCAATCATCTGGAGTGTTGGCTGCTGTTGTGAACAGCGATGCTGAGTCTCTTAAGAATCTTTAGTGTCACTCCCTCATAATAACAACACTTTTCTTTGGGGTCTGCTGGTGACTGGAAAGGGAAACTCATTCTAGAATCCACATTTTGTGCATTCACCTTCTCATTTATCAAAAGTGCTATGAGAATGGATAGTCTGCACCACTGTGTGCAAACAGTGTTGACCTGGTATATTATTAGTGAGAAGTGACCCATAAACGTATGAGGGGCCCCTGGACTTCAATCCAACACAAAGACTGTTCACTACATGAAAGATGTGAAGTTGTTCATTAATTATCTTGCTGTTTAAGTACTCTGTGTGACAGCAGGCAGTTATGACCACTGAGTGCTCTGAATGCCACATAAGTGAGTGGACTTGCAAACAGAGCCACATTAGAGTAAAGTTTATCTGGTCTTCCTCATCATCATCACAGTCCTTTTAAAGACCAGCTCTCACAATCCTGAACAGTTCCTGCCGTGTAAACAACCCTCTCACCTCACACCCTCCTACTCTGCCCTGTGACCAGTGATGCATACCCTTGTAAAGACTGAGGTCTAACTGTGTGTGAATGCTCGGTGCATGCCTCCAGGTCCTCCGTATGTCATAGAGCATCAACAGTGCCAGTGTAGGTTACAGGCTGCTGGTGCATTATTGATGGCCGGGTGGGTGAGCATGCGAGCTGGAGGCCGCGTAGTAGGGCTGACTCACTCTGAGCTGGACTCGCTCCCCCACTGCAGAGAGTGACTCACCCCTCCACTTACAGACACATGAGACAGCCAGCAGCGGACCACCAGGGACACGGTCTCCTCCAAAAGCTATAAAGCTGCTACGGGAGGGGGAGAGAGAGAAAGAGAAGGAGAGAGAGAGAGAGAGAGAAATAGAGATAGTGGTAGAAGGTCCGTTTTGACTACTAATGAAGTTGTTTAGTATGCTACAAGCTTGTATGAGAGACGTTGCTTTTATATTTCCCAGGTTTTTTCTTTGGAATTCATCTAAGCAGAGTTGTGTGGAGATAAATGCCTGTCTTCTTAGTGCTCACAAAAACAGCACTTTAGACTTTTGTGAGATTGATTTTCCAGTAGGGAAGATCTACTCAACAACTATCCTAACAGACCACATGAAGAAGCTGCTCTGCTCTGAGAAGCTTCACTATTGATCTGCTGTACTCACACTCTCCTTGATGTAGTTTATGTACATGGCTGATTAGACCAGAACATAATTGCATGAAAGTGTTCTGCTGCATTCCTGCTGACCCTGCGAATATAGCTTGACCCTTGCAGTACATGTCAGCCATTTGGCATGGCTGCTGATGATATGAGTGATGTGTTTATATGGCAATCACCTCTGTGGGTTTTAAGTGTTCCTCTGCTTAAATCTGGGGCGTGGCTCTGTCGACTTTCGGTATCAGATGCAGAGAAGTTAAGTCTGTGCACCCATTTGACCTTTCGGTAAACTAAATTCAAACTCCTGGTTGATACTTCTTTTTGTATTGTATAATGTCTTTCTTTGAAAGAAGTTTTATATTGTCTCTCCATACTTTTCTATTCTATTTTAGAAATTGCCAACTTAATTTTGTGCACATGTTACTACACCTGCGTTTTGTATTCAAATTTTATACATTTAAGTAATGGCAATTTTTGTATCACTACCACCCTTTTCCATAAAAGGGGTCATTAATGAGCCCAAGCATTTCCTATGGAATCTCAAAGGAACCTTTGGTTCTTATCAACTCTCTATAAATCTCCAAATATAAATGACAGTCTAAAATGTCTATATATGAACGTTTTTTTTTCCACATCCAGGACTTTTGATCAATTACAGTGTTATTGTCATTAGATTAGCCTAGTATTGTTTGATGGCAAATCCTTATGGAGTGTGTTATAATCACAAAATTAACCTACTTCCTAAGCAGCGAACAGTTTCAGTGAAAGGATGTTGTTGCATTCAGACAACAGTCTTTTGCAGCAGGTAAAAAACTAGTAGTCAAAAGTTGAGAGAAGAGAGTTTTGCACACTGCATAACTTGAAGACATAAATCTTTGCAAAATAGTAATTGTTTGACTTGAATGTTAGCTAAGATTCCAATTGGGTTCATTTTTGACCCCCCTCATGGGAGGGTGTAAGTATTAGTAGCTCATGCATCTAAGGGTTAACCTATTTACATTGTTGTTGATGATCTTTTTGTTTTGGATTAATCAATTACAAGATTACATGCTTTGGTGTAATCGCCCTGCTCACAATGTTAATGCCTAATTAATTTGCCTGACACAGAGAGGGATGGGCCTAAATGAATAAACTATAGTTAGCAAGATACATACATAAGAACTGTTGGGAAAGAAAAAAAATCCACAACTAAAATATATTTAAAGGACCTTGTCGCAAACCATTCTTAATGCAGCAGGGATAATCCTATCTCATAGTACTTTACGCTCATAAAGGCATCCTGTCTCCTGCATGCATTAAACCCAAAGCAATTCACTCCATAAAAAACCGCAACACCAATCACTTGGCTCGGCTGGTTAAGAGACTGCCAGAGGCAATAACTTCTCATTGACCCCCCTTGGCTTATTTGTGATGACAGGCAGTAACGGAGAGTCGTGAACGACTCCCGAGAGAGTCACAAACTCTGATTAGAACCATGGCAACAGTTTGATCCAACACTAGAGTGTAGGATCAGCACCAAAACAGCCCCCAGTAGCCTATCAGCCGAACAGACGAATCTTAAAATAACTCCGCACATCACTTTCTTTTAAAAACGCACACTGCCCATTAGGATTCGCCCCTTGTGGATGGATTTGTACAGTTGTTATATTTGAAGAACGATTACTGTAGAAGCTTGGCGGCGGTTTCCCCCTAGTGGTAGGCTATTAGATCTGATATTAACGAGTTCATGGAAAGTATAAGTGCTCCGTTGACGTAGGCTACTTCGGGAGCCCGTCGATCTAATGGATCCTTAAATTATGCGCTGCATTGTATGAAAAACAAAGCAAGCAAAATAAAATAATTAAATAAATCCCACTGACAAAACTAATTCAGTAGTTTCAACTGTTTCAGCAGCTTTTTCTTTCACAATTAGGTAACCTACACCGATGAGCTGTCCGGGGTGCTGAAATTGAACTTAAATTGCTCGGCCTATTGTAAACAGGGGTAGCCTACAAGAACAAATATTACCCTACATCTGAAATAATTCAACACTTTTCCTATTTTCTAACAATATCGCCCACCAATAAAATTAGAAGATGGCAGGTTCTATTCCTGAACCAGTAGAAAAAAAATGTGGATGGGGGAGTAAATAACCAGCAATCTCCTGCACCCTCATCCACAGCTGAGTTACCCTTGAGCAAGGCATATAAACCCACATCGCTCTGGCTGAACTGTCTGTGTACCTAACTCCCTGTAAGTATCTCTGGACAAGATGTAAACTAAATGTAATAAACATATAGGCCTAATTTGTCTTTTGTCATAAAGAGTTTAGACACTTTGCCTCAGTTCTAGATATTGTTATGTGTTGGTCTGGATAAACCTGTCAGATAAATGTAAAGTGAAATCTCATATCTTAAACTATCTTTTGATGGTATAATTCCATAACATTATGACATCTGGCAAAAAAAAACATCTGACAACAGCACCCTTGTTCATGCACAAATATTAAACAATAAAGAACGTAATTTCAAACTGTGCACAAAAAAGTCAGAGAAAAAACCCTCCACTGACCAAAGCACTCCCTGAATAAGATGTCTTTATTAAAAGAATGATCTCCAAAAAGGACCTATTGCCTGGGGACCAGCCACTGTTTACAACTTAATTACTGAAGATATGCAGTCAGTTGCTATGACCGATCCGAGTTTCCAGCACTAGAAACGAGTCTATGTATAGGCAATTTTAGTAGCTTCTTTTTTTAACAAGCCATTCTTTCAGTTACATTAAATGACATGTGCATTGGGCAAAATGGATTTCCTGCGCATAAGGCTTGATCTTTGCTGCTTGTGCAGAGCCTTGACACACTGTAGGCTATGGCCAATAGACTTCAAAGTTAAATGTGTTGCCTTATTTAAATAATAATTATAGAAAGTCATTATTCAAACCCCGATGTTACTTCTCTCAAAGTTTATTTGTCTGGTGATGGAGATTTATAGTCTCATTAATTGTTACTACTCCGAAGCACGCCAATTAATGTTCTGTGACCTGTAAGAATTGGCCTAAATGTTGAAACGACATTTCGGTTAGAGATAGGCCGGACCTCTGGCAGCAAAAGCTGGCGTATAGTCACTGACAGCATGATGCTAATACACTTCAGCTTAATGCTGCGCTTGATATTTAAGTGGAATTTCATTGCATCATAAGTCAGTGACACAAAGTCTGTCTAAAGCATAGAGCATGGCTGATTAAGAGATGAGGTCGGGCGAGCGTAAGCAATTTAAGTCTCTGGCAGGGAACCCTAGCGCACGCACTCAGATAAGGTTTCCTGCGCGGGTAAAAATGATCAGCGCAACCTTAGATAGTATTTCCACTCGTTTCTTGTGACTACCGCGCATGTCTTTAGATGGAGGTGTTTGAACACAGGCTATGGCGCTTACTTTTTCGCTAGACGACTTTGGATTATTGCACTACATGCTTTTTATTGTTATGGATTTTTGCATGCCCGTTGACTATCCGTGCGCGCTCCTTGGCCTAGCTCTCATAGACTTGGTGCCTGATGGACTCGTGTTGCTCGAGTAAACAAAATGGGCCAGGACGGTCGTAAGCACTGAGATGCTGAGCCTGTGGAAGAAGATTGTGTTCTCGTTTGGCTCGATACTCTGTATAACATCTGCCGTGGTTTTGGTAGTAGCACTGGCAAGTGAAAGCTGGTTGATTGGGACCATTCGTTGCAAGACAGGAGTGGACCTGGTCAACGCCTCAGCTACTGAGTTGGTTCAATTCACCGGAGATATTTATTTTGGTCTCTTTCAGGGAGGTAAAACTAGAAAATGCGGCCTTGGAAGTCGGCATTCAAAAATCTACAGTAAGTGTATAATGGTTGACCTACAGTATAATATCATTAATCATCTTGGTACTTTATATCGGCTTACGTTATATTTCACTTTATTTTGGTTTCCTGCTAAGGGTCATTCTTGACTATGTCTTTTGCATGCTGTTGCTACCAACTTTGTAAGGCTCCATTATTGTTTGCGATGCATACTTGGGAAGGCACTTCGTGGTCCCTTGATGCTCCTTTAGTGCAAATGTATAGGTTGTTTTCTAATATGCAGTTTATTTTTATTTTATCTTCTAGTTTTCCCCAAACTTGTGAAGACACTGAATGAAGGACTTCATGCTGCTGTCATTCTGTTCATATTTGTTGCCATAGGTTTTGCTTTTGTCAGTTTAGCATTCTGTATTTACAATGCTAGGAAAGTGCCATACCAGTCTATTAAAGGACCATTTGGACTGTACTTCTGGAACTTTATTGCAGGTTTGTTTTGAGCTACATGTGTTGTTATCTCAAGGAAAGGTCAGGGGCTTTCTTGATTTTTTTTTTTTTTCAGGAATTAATGTAGCATAGAAAATCTAGAAAAGCCTGTAATGTATAACCTTTATGGGCTCTCATTGTTCTCTCACGTGTGCTCTTGCTGTATCCCTCCCAGGTGTATTTGGGGCACTGGCATCCCTTTGTTTCCTAGCATCGGTGTGTCACCACAACTTGACAGAAAGAGTGGCCAACTACAAAGAGAGTTTCTTCCAGTTTGTAGTTGTGACAGAAGACTTTGGGTGGTCCTTCTGGTTGTGTGTGGCCAGCGCTGGTTTGCATGGAGCCAATATCCTAGTAGTGGCTATGAGTTACATTCATCTACCCAAAATACAGACTACAAAACCGGAAGAGCCTACAGTGACCGGAGATGACTTACTATATTGAGAAATAAGTGAAGACTTGTTCATATGTTCATTGATATTCAAAGATATGTTGTATCATTTGTAAATTGACCATGATATGAGTTTTTCACATTAAAATTTGTGATTTCCCACAGGTTAGGCTATGTGTTGTGTGTGCCTCTTGGTAGTGGCAGTAGAGTAACCAAATGAAAATAATTCAGGCTTCATCAAGACATTGGATACAAATTGTAGCAACTTTGATAGGACATATGCCTACTGCCCTTAATCGTGATTGAACTAAGAATTATTGTTTTTATCTTACTGTGTCTGCTTTTATTCTTCAGTCAGCCTAACATAATATCGAGGTGATATAGCTTAGGTAAACATGTTTTAGCTAGGCCTATGTCTAAGGGGCCTACTAATCGATACATGTTACAATAAAAAAATACCAGAAAACAGCTGAAACAACAGGGATAACCACATTTGGTTCTGAGAAAAACTGAAAAACCTCGCATAACCAGTTCGTGGCGCTGGTGTGTAACTCCAACCACTCGGCTCGGGTTTATACAGACGTAATAAATATGCGACACACTGAGGTCGCATACGGGTTATGTCAACCTTCTGCATTGAACACATGCTATTCATTCATGATAAACTTGAACCTGATTACTAAACTCAGATTTATCGCATTTTCGACTGGCGAGGAGGATGTTTCTACCAAGCAGACAAGCGCTGCATTCTGTTCTCAGGAGACACAACTGTCGACTTTTCTCGATTTCCCAGAGCAGCAGGAACGCTAGAAAAGTGAGTTAACGTTTCGTAACTCAACCACTTTGTCAAGATTTATGCGTTGTGTCACTCTGAAATAAAAATATCACCTAAAAAAACATAAAACTAACACGAACTTTGACTATGCCCTATGTTGCTGTTTAGGGGCTGATATTGGGAGTTTATGAAAAAGACAAGAATGGTGACAGCGCACGATTCACGCAGGCTGGTGCAGCATTCGACACTTACCTATCGGGGAAGTTGAGTCAGATGCTCGCAATGTAAGATATAGGCTACTTTGTGACAAACTTAATATATATATGGATTTAAATACGACTGCACTTCTGAAATAACGTGTTTAATGCTTAGATCTGGTCCCCCTATCAAGAAAGGCAGAAGTCGCGTGTTTTATGGTCTCCACGAGGTACTTTTTAAACATAATATAGACAACACATGATTTTAGATTTTATCAGTACAGAAAGCTTTATTACTTATATAATAATTTCTGTTTTTGTCCCAGGACTTTCCGACTGTGGTAATTGTAGGCCTGGGTAATGGCTCAGCCGGGGTTTGTGGAAAAGAAAACTGGGACAGCTGCAAGGAGAATATCAGAGCTGCAGTATCATGTGAGACCCCTATCTTCTTATAGTGTGTGTGTGGTATTGAGAAGAAAGGCCTATGACTTGTTAATTTTTTACATGAAAGAACTAATTTACTACTGACTTCTGGTGTGTATGTGTAGCTGGCTGTCGGGTGCTACAGGACTTGGAGGTCCCTGTTGTGGAAGTGGATTCTTGTGGGGATGGGCAGTCAGCAGCTGAAGGCGCTGTGCTTGGCCTCTTTGACTATGATGACCTCAAGAGCAAGAAGAAGTTCAAAGTCACCACTCAGCTGCATGGCAGGTAATGCGATGACTTTTTCTTCTGCTGTGTATGATTAAGTTGAATACCTAATATTTATGTCTCCAGGAGGTTTAGCAATTGACAGATACTTACCACGGGTTATCTTAAAAAAAATAATAAAAAAAAAAAAAAAAATATATATATATATATATATATATATATATATATATATATATAAACACCAGTCTGATGTTTTTTCTGATCTTTTATAATTTAGTTTGTCTAGATAGACCTTACAATTCTCACAATGTGATTATAGCACAGACCTTGCTGCATGGGAGAAGGGTGTGGCGTACGGAGAGGGCCAGAACCTAGCAAGGTGGCTCATGGAATCCCCAGCCAATCATGTTACTCCCACAGTATTTGCTGACACCATTGAACAGAAGCTTGCATCTCATTCAGATCGAGTGGTCATCCACAAGAGGTTGGCAACTATAATCAGTCTTGTAACAGGTTTATTTTCAGTTTGCCATCTTTTCCTTTTACTTCAAGACGTTTTACTCTCTCTTAGACCACAGTCATGGATTGAGGCACAGCAAATGGGAGCATTTTTGAGCGTGTCTAAAGGTTCAGAAGAACCCCCAGTCTTTTTGGAGGTCCATTACAATGGACACCCAGACACCAGCAAAGCACCCCTAGTGCTAGTAGGCAAGGGCATCACTTTTGACAGGTAAAGACCAACATCACTGCGGTAGTAACACATTGCTTGTGGCTCAGATGTTTCACTGGTCTCATTGTTGAAATATCTCCTTCACTTTCGCCCAGTACATTTCATTGACTGTTTCCTGTGCTTGTGTGTGACACCTTTGCTCTCAGTGGTGGCATCTCCTTGAAGCCGGCCTCGGGCATGGACGCCATGAGGGCAGACATGGGCGGGGCTGCCACTGTGTGTTCTGCCATTGTCACGGCAGCAACTCTAAGATTGCCAGTCAACATCATAGGTAGGCCCCCTTATTTCCTGTCTTAACAGAGATAACCTCTAAGAGGTTCAGTGATAATGTTGCATGAGGGGATGTTACGTGCAGCACAATCCTTACTGTGGTCTGGCTACCAGGTCTGGCTCCTCTGTGTGAGAACATGCCTAGCGGTAAGGCTAACAAGCCAGGGGATGTTGTCAGAGCAAAGAATGGAAAGACCATTCAGGTATTTTTTCCTTATTGTATATTATAAGCAAAATAACGTCTTTACCTTATTGTATATTATAAGCAAAATAATGTATTCACCAAAATTAGTGAACGTAATGACAACAGACAACAGACAGCACACACAAGCATATCTTAATGAACACATAAATGACCAAATTGCTTTTTACATATTTATGAGTAGCCTATGTAACACCCAGTTGTTTTTTCTAACCCAAAGGTGGACAACACTGATGCAGAGGGCAGACTTATTCTGGCTGATGCACTCTGTTACGCTCACAGCTTTAACCCTGAAGCCATAGTAAACGCAGCCACGTTAACAGGTATGTTTGTGAATAGGAACTACCATGATAAGAGCTGTTGAAATAGAAAATGGGTATGGTCAGCTTACATGATTTAATGTCTTAAATTGCATTCCTGCTCTTCCTCCCAGGGGCCATGGATGTAGCACTCGGGTCAGCAGCATCAGGGGTGTTTACAAACTCTGACTGGCTGTGGGGACAGTTACAAAAGGTAGGGTCTCGTAAGGCTACATATTTCCTGCATTTGCCATTCAACCACAATAAACATACCCATAGTCATGGACCTGCGTGTCTCGATCTGACTGAACATTATCTGTTCTCAGGCAAGTGTTGTCACAGGTGACAGGGTGTGGAGGATGCCTCTCTTTCAGCACTACAGCAGACAGGTGACTGATAGTCAACTGGCTGACCTTAATAACATTGGAAAATACAGCCGGTAAGTGTTGTTGTTTTTTTGCCATGTTTTCGAATTACACACTTAATATAGCAGACTGATCAGTCGAAATGATTCCGTTTCAGTTAAAAGAGATTGCTTTCAGCCCTGTACATACTCTGCACAGTACTTCAGTGGCATTCACTCCTCCTCAACCATCACGCTCTCACTTAAAGGAGAAATCTGGTGTGAAATGACATTGGGGTATATTGCAACATGATAACGTTTGCTGGGGAGCAAAACTACGCAAACCTATTACATTCTAAACTTTATTGTTTTTAGCAGATTATTCCAAAAAGCTCACTAGGCATTAGCTTAGAGTAGCTTGTGGAGAATTTGCTACATTTAATAATTTAAAAAGCACAAAGTGTCGCCATTCTTCCTTGGTAGTATAACAAGGGCCCTGACATTTGAAACGAGTCATTGAGAACTTTGTAAGTGGACATTTCACACCAGTTTGCTCCTTTAAATTCTCTCACCTATGGGCTTTGTCAGGTGTGGGTTGTCAAGGTTTCCCACTTGTTTAATTGCTTTCCACTGCAAAACTGTTTGTTGACTGTTGAGATCAACTAGTTAACA
This sequence comes from Coilia nasus, assembly GCA_027475355.1. Taxonomy (NCBI): domain Eukaryota; kingdom Metazoa; phylum Chordata; class Actinopteri; order Clupeiformes; family Engraulidae; genus Coilia; species Coilia nasus. Next base: position 27,301,274 of record CM050221.1, read on the forward strand.
ACACCCTTCTTTCCTTTTGATAATAGCTTTACTTGCATTGCTCAAGATTAAAATAATTGAATCTTGGACCCAGCCACATCGCATCATGAGTTGTTAACTTGCTTGTGGCCTCCACTCAAACACATTCACATTACATTGTCAGTTATTGCTTAGGCATGGGCAACTGGTTAGATATCTGAAAGGAGCTTTATATCAAAGATTCTAGAGTAGAATGCATAGCGCTGTAGAATCTTTGCTTTGTATATTATGATGACGTCCTGTTGCCATGGTGCCAATTTCCTTCTCAGGTCTGGCGGTGCCTGCACTGCTGCAGCATTCCTCAGGGAGTTTGTGACTGTTGAGCACTGGGCCCACCTGGATATCGCCGGGGTGATGTCCAATAAGGATGAGGTGCCCTATCTACGCAAGGGGATGTCAGGCAGACCCACTCGCACGTTGGTGGAGTTTGCAGCTGGCCTTGCCTCTAAATCCTAATGTTGTGGCCACAGTGACCTCTGTGTAATCCCAAGATTTTAAAACTCTGTGAAATACATTTGGTGACAAAAGTGACTTATTGTTTGTTGGATGAACACATGGTCCTGGACTGAGATCACAGCTCTGGGCTGACTGCAGTAAAGATTAAATGTATTATGTATGTACAGGTACTCATCATGTTTCATCCAGTCATACTTCTCATGCCTTTTTGGAATACCTTTTGTACACTTCTGTTAAAATATTTGTAGTGATTTAGAAACTGAATGCTATGTAAAATTAAATAAAAATGTAATTTACTCCTATTATGGTGTCTACTCCACTGAATCATGCTATTGGAGGGCCAACTGAATGACAGACAAAACAGACTCAGTGATATGCGTGGGTGTCTTCCATTAATAATGCATGTGTGTTGTCAGGTCTGGAATGTTTTGGGTGCTGTTTTGGCTGCATCAAAAATCGAAGTACAAATTGCCCCTCGAACAGAAGAAATGGCTGACTTTTAAATTGGTGCGAAACCTGCATGCTACTGAAGCTTACCAGTAATGAGGTGCTGAAATCCAGCCATTCAACACATCTACAGATAGCAACACATAACAACAACAAAAACAAACATACAAACAAACAAAAAAAAATCAGCTCAAGACCTAGCACACAATGTAGTGCCATGAATATTCCAGTACACTTAACACCACTTCTTGTCACCACCCCACCTCAAAAGAGAGCTTGAAATCTATAAATATTATTTTACATGCAAACTGGCATTGATATACTTGTGTTTAAGTTTTCCCTGTTTTATGGTTCGGTAATCACCACTGGTTGAAATAGGATAAAACCATTCTAATTGAACCTGAGTTGTTGTGGTCTCTAATTCCCAGTTGTTCAGTAACATTGCCTCTATTCCTTACAATCCTTCCCCCTTCTCTCATGTCTTGAAGTGACATCATTCAACATGTTAAGAATATTTACATTTATTTTGTTCAGATGTTGACCAGTGCAGCCAGAAGTTCGGATGTTACCAGACAGACAGAATGCTTCTTTCTTTAAAAAGGCTGCAGCTATCTGTACAGAACCCCCACACAAGGAGGACATTAACGTTCAGCATAAGTGTCCAGCAGAGCTTCCTCAAGGCCCACTGGCTTTTCTTGAGCAAGCCTCAGCAACCATCCTTGCCCCCGTGAAGCCAAACTGTTGGGCTTTGTGGACATTGTCAAATGAATGGTGAAAAACAAGCCAAAATGCTCCTTTGATGTGATCCTGAACAGAAGTTGCAAGGTGAGTTTGGTGACATTGGATGGCTCCTAATCCAATGATAGGTGTTTGTGTATTTTCCTTTTCTTTATTTTTGGTTGGAGATTAGGTATGCCAAGGCTTACCCAATAAGGCTAGTGTTAGATAATACTTTTGGCAGAACAGATGGTAAATGTCTTTAAAAAACTATTTTCTAAAATTATTGACATTTTTAATGTCTTTGTAAATATTTAAAACCTATGTTGTATTGTCTTCAATAAATACCCACTAAGCCTGTTCAGACTTGCCCTCTTAGCTGTGAGCTATTTCTGTAAAAACTGCAAAACCATAAAAAAACACACAATTAGAAATGCAAAAGTAGAACGATAAGGTTCTACCCAAACGTGTAAGATTACAGGATATGTAATGCCATGGTGTCTGCTATCTCCATCACATCCTTAGTGAATTGTGTCGGACCTAATAATACCCCATGGTGGTGACAGAGGATTAGCATGGTGATGGCACAGGAGTCAGAGCTATGGACAGCCAGGGGAAGGGGTCTCTTGGTTTGTCTTTAGCCATTGGGAGCTGGGGTGGTATATAGAAAGTGCCAAGGGTCAAAGTGTTACCCTTTCTGTGGCCAGTTTCAGGGTCTGTGCTGTTCCTTGCTGGGAGGTCTTTTGTTTAAGTATTTAAGATTTTCCATCAAGGCATTTTTGGTCTTATTATGTTTAGTTAAAATGTCCCTCTAGTTAGTTACTTTTTATTCAACAAGCTATTGTTTGTGCCAAGTCCAAGTATCCTGATTAGTGGCCAGCCCAAGTAAATGGGAGTAGGCGGGAAACCTCCTCATAGACAAGCCCTATGACTTTGATCTGCAAGGACAGTGAAGCCAAGATGCTTTTCTATTAGGCCCTATTAAAGATTACAATTAACATTGATCCCCCATTCCCACCACCAAAACACACACACACACACACACACACACACACACACACACACACACACACACACACACACACACACAACCACCCTGGGGTAATCCTCCCTCCACACTCCCTCCAAGTACTATCAGTGGGGCATTCTGTCCAAAGTGGAGGGCCAGCATCTGGTATGTACCAGTATTGACTTTCATTTTATATAGTGTTGTCTTTTTTGGTGTTTGCCTCAGCACTTTGGTAAATAGGGTTGTGTGTGTGTGTGTGTGTGTGTGTGTGTGTGTGTGTGTGTGTGTGTGTGTGTGTGTCTCCGGGGAGCTGAGTAGCTTGGATGTGGAGGGAAACAACAGAACACACGGTTTCATCAGCCTGAAGAGACTGATGCTCGAGGAGCTGATGATACGGTTCTCTCTCCACTCTGCTTCCCCACACACCTACCTAGAGTGCCTTACCAACTTACTGTCAAACTAACTGTTCTAACTGACATGGGTGCATGTGTACTACTGTTGTGGGGTGTGTGTTTTTGTACTACTTTTCACCACAAAATGCACTGTGTGAAGGGATCATACCCCAAGCAGTTGCTCAATGGCTGGGACAAATTTGAGAATGAATGAGGCTCAGACACCACCAGCCAGGTAAGAATCCACAGGCTTTGATGCCCAGTCTTGGCCCTTAGTCTTCCCTCGGAAACAGATCTGCTAAGAGCTCTTCCTGGCAAACATCCTATAATCTGAAAGAAATTCCTATTTTGCTATTGGTGCCTACTTTCTATTGCTCCTCAGAAACACTCTGGGTGCTACATTTTATTTGTCCAGAAACCATTGTTTTGCTTTCAGAATGATGGGACACATTTGAAATGGTGGTACTGTGGTAATTGTTTAAGATTTTGCCATTTCTTACAGCACTCAATGTCATGTACTTTTAACCAAAAAAAAACAATGCCTGCATTTTCTGTAAAGACCAATGGAAACAGCAAAATCTTAGATATGCTGAACTCTTGTACTCTTATAATTATATAATATATAATTATAATCCAAGATACTACCATTCACCCACCCTGTATATGTAGATTGTGTGTGTGTGTGTGTGTGTGTGTGTTTTGTCAATGTTCACATTGGCTTCGGAGATGTCTATGTTTAAAACTGTCCACTACATAGAGTGGACACATGTTGACTTCACAGGCATGGTTGTGATGTGTCTGTATGCGTGTCGCTGTCTTCTCTGGTTCGAGTGAAGAGCATCCTACATCAGGTGACAGCTGCGCTGGCCATGGCTGAACAGGCCTTGTGTTTTGCGCACAGGTCAGAAAGCATATACATCAAACAAATCATGTCAGTCTACACACAGAAACAACATTCAAGCAAATACATACACATTACATACCAGAGCCCTGCACCTACAGTTTTACACAGCACGCCCATTCTGCTGGCATTGTTCTCCCATCATCATAGGTAATCCTGCCATTTAATCAAGGAGCACCACTGCCCTGTCGCATGTCATCTACTCCCCTACTGGTATTCCACGGGCACCTGCACTTAGGACATACCCTGGTGAAGACCACAGAAGAAAGCGAGTGTACCTGTGTCTTGAACAGTGGAGGGCAAACTATAGAGACCGCAGGGGTGCAAGTTAAGTGGTAGGGTAAGGTGAGTGAGCATGTAGCAGATTGGGCTGTGAGTTTACATCTTTATTTGTCTCGGCTGTTAAAAACAGACATGTTTGCACCTAAGGCCCGGCTCTGGTCTCAATTTATGCACTAGAAAGTAGTAAGTTGTTTTAGGTGCCCCAACTATGTTCCTTGACATCTCTGCGGACGGGAACGAGAACGAGGGCAATTTCCAGTTTGACATCCACAGCCAAATGCAGGCGTAAGCTCACTAAGTTATACCCATCCTACGCCTGCCTGTCAGATTGCAGTCCTACCACACTGTTCCCAGTCTCTTTCAGCCTCCTGCCTACACTGGCTCTGGCTGTCTGAAGCTATTAAGCAATTCCTCTGTGAGTGTGTGCATCCAAGTGTACAGCTGTAATACAATAATACCAGCATTAATCTCCTCCTCCATTTCCGGCTCAGCATCCTCCCCCTCATCCTATCGTCTCTCTGGACTAATCATACTCTCACACTCGTTCGCTCTCTCACTCCCTCTTAATTCTTCTCTCTCTCTCTGGCAGCAATAACTGGATGGAATACCGCCCCTACGCTAATGTGCTGTGGTTGCACAACCTGACTTTCGATCTGCTGGCGAGGAAGTACGAAAGCTGTGCTGAGGAAGGCCATGAGGGGGCGCTTGAGAGAAACCTGCATGACTGCGGGGAGGAGCTGCTGGCTTTCTGGTTAGCCCAAGATGTACTAGAGCACAGCAGCCTATTCCACTTAGGCAAAATTTTAAATGAACATTTGATATGTATGTATATATATTTTGTTAAGAAATTCAGATAAGATATTAAGATGGTAATAAATTGTGTAGAATAAAATAAAGTTATTTTGCAAAGATGAATGATATTAAAAATAAAGTATTTTTATTAGTCACATGATATTGGCATATTTGGCCTCTCTCTCTCTCTCACGCTCACTAACACACACACACACACATACAGACACATACACACACACATAATCCCATAAACAAATTATGTGTGTGTGTTGATACATAACCTTTGAACAGCTGTTGAGGTAACTCCAGAGTGTTTTGAGGTTATTCATAACACGCTGAGCGTTGTATATAGTTATAATCAGGCATAAATAAGGGCAGCTTTTTTGGGCAGATGTCTTTAGAAAGAGAAGTATTTAGTAAACCATTCTTGTCTCTGAGGGTCTTGTCCATCTGGAGGTGCTGTCTCAATCACTCTCTGTTCTGTAGGGGTCCTGTGGTTTAAATACAAAATATAATGGTTATAGTATTTAGCAAATGCTTTTCTCCAAAGTGACATTCAAAACTAAAAACATGATGAAGACACTGCCATTTTTTTAATATAACAAAACATTTTAGGAAGAAGTGTAACCAATAAAACTAGAAGGCCATAAGTATGATAAATAGGTTTCTGAAATCTTCCATAATAGCAAACCAGATCTTTCTTTGAATTTGGTGTTATATGGTCAAAGTGCCTTCGGACTATACATCAGCAGTGGAAGATCACCTCATGTGTGTGTAGTTCAGATGATCCTGCGGGGGTGATCGGCCATGCCTCTGGCCAGGGGATGGGTTGGGGGTCAAAGTTGAGCCTGAATTTGGGGTGCCAGTGCGGGACAAGGGGAGACCCCGAGAACCATGCTCAAAGCTGGGTGAGCGGGCTGTCTGCGAAGACGCGGATGTCCCAGCTTCGGTGCTTAGGTAGCCCCTCTCACAGACGCTGAGATTTGGGACGCTGGTGACTCGAGGAGGGGTCTCCTCCATGGCCTTCTTCTGTGGGAAGAAATACACTATGCACTTATACTGACTTACAAACAGCAGGAGCATATTACCACTACTGTTTTGGCCAACGAAACAATGTTTGTTTTCCAGGTCATTTCCTTCTATGCTATCCTTCATATCCTTCTTACTCGCCACTGAAGTGTGCAAAAGCCTGCGGGCTTCTTTGTGTTATAATAATGAGTCTGGAAATAAATTCACCCCACAGTGCACTGCGTATTGCTTGCAGGTGTTAAATTTGTGATTAATGTTTAAGGTAAACTGTAGCTCGTGCCTCCCTTCTTGTGATAATGTTTGTGTGCATTCTGATTCTCTCAACGGCTGGGAGTCAGTGTGATGTGTAGTGCATTGGTCTAGCTACCTTCTGTGTTTACTACCATCATACAATCTCTGAAGTAAATTATTAATAAGCATAACGTTATCTTGACATCAACAACATTAAAAAACATTCAATACAACTGAGAACTTCCACTGATGACACAGGCACAGGAAGCTGTTTTCTGCAACTACTACATCTTAAAAATTGTGATGAATCACCTTTAATGTGGGTGTCAGGCTGCCAACATGAGTCTTGCTGTCATAGTGTTTCAGACTTCCATTACCAGCAGGAGGATGCTGGGATAGCTGATGACGCTCATCCTGCCGAAACAAACACACACACACACACACACTAAACCAAAGCACAAAGTTGCTCCTGTAAAATGTCAAGCGCTGATGTAGGCTGCCATTTTCATACGTACATAAACCCCTCCCACTCACTCCCTCCCTGTAATCTGGTCATCTCCCTCAATGCCATTAGCAATTGGATGAAAACTTTTTCAAACTCAACAGTGACATGACTGAATCTATTATTATTGCCACACCAGCTCTGTTCAAAAAATAGTTTTCCATTCCTGGCTGCCTCACCACCACTATCTCGGAGGTTAAAAACCTTGGTGTCATAACTGATTCTACACTTTCTTTCAACTTCCACATAAAAAATATCACTAAAATAGCCTTCTCCCATGTCAAAACCATTTCCAAACTCAGTCCCTCACTTAACTTTACCACTGTGAAACTTATTTATGCCTTCATAACGTCCACACTTGATTACTGTACTGCCCTGTTTTTGTCATGTCAAGAAAGACATTAAACAGACTACAACATTAACACAAAATTCTTCAGCAAGACTTCTCACATGTACCAGGTCCAGGAAACATATCACTCCCATCCTCTACCAACTACACTGGCTTCCTGTGTATTACATTATTTAATTTTTAAATCATTCTACTTGTTTTCAAAGCCCCAAATATCATAGCATCAACTTATCTTTCAAGCTCTTCACCCTTCTACCGATGCACACCTCCCACCTATCCTCTCTTCACACATCCACTGCTATTTCTATTTCAGGTTTCATTTTGTCTGTTGTCAGTCTCTTGTCCCCACTGGGTTTAATGTCTTTTATTAGATATACAATGTCTCTTCATGTTGTCTCTATGCTGTTTTGGACCTGTCTTTTTCTTGTTTTATTGTACAGTGTCCTCAGTAACTTAAAAAAAGCACTTTAAATGATTTATTATTATGCATATGCTGTAAAATATGGAGGCTACAGTTTCAGAATTAGTGCAGTGAGGTCTCACCACCAGTCTCTTGATCAGCTGGTCTCTCTCGGTGAGCTTGTCCTGAAGCTTAGAGATAGTGTGTAGATCCTCCAGGCGTGGCTCTCTCCTCCTGCTCCTCTCCTCACGTTCTCTTAGCCTTAATGGCCACACGTGCACACGTGCACACACGCACATGCACACACGCACGCACACACACACACACACACACACACACAAATCGTATTGGATCATTCTCAGTTATTTCCAGACGATAGCCATGAAGGTAAACAAACTGGATTACAGTCTGTGTTGGTCTGTGTTGAGTGCGTGTTGTGTGTGTTTGACCGGCCTATTTCTGATTAAAAGCACAGTACTCTGTTTCCAGGGCGACGATGCGGGCTTGTAGGCGTGTCTGGGCAGAGATTAAAGTCTGCATCTCCCTCCTGTGATCCCTCCTCACACTGTCCACATCCTGCCGCCTGCTCTTCTCTCTCTCCTCTCTTCCCTCTCTGCCTCTGTCCTGATCTTCCCATGAGCTGTGCAGGAACACACACACACGCACGCAGAGATATCGCTCCAGTTCAGTAGATCTTTTTGCCAAAGATAAAGATGTCTGATGCGGCTTCATTGTTAATTGTGATATACCCTCCAGCGGTATTACAGCTGCTATGTAACCCATAGATAAGGGTCTCTTTCTTCTGGAGAAATTACATTCAGAACTGTGCAGAATATGATGGAAAAAAATGATTATTCATTCATCAGTTAAGAAACCTTCTCTTCCTTGCTTCTCTCTCTCTCTCTCTCTCTTTCTTAATTTCCGTTCCCTTTATGCCCGAATTGTCTTGCTCTAGTGGTAGACTGATTCTACTTTTTCTCTTCCCTTTTCTGTCCCACATCCCAATCCCTGCTGCACAGATCTCCGCCAGTTTTCCCGGCTGACATGTTGGCCTCTCACCTTGAGTAGCGGTGCTCCTCTGGGGCAGAGGCATCGCGTCTCTCCCGCTCCCTCTCCCGCTCCCTCTCCCTCTCCCGCTCCCTCTCCCTCTCCCTCTCCCGCTCCCTCTCCTCCATCAGGGCGCTGAGGCGCTCCTTCAGCTCCGTGTTCTCCCGACGCAACTCCTGCACCTCGCTGCGGCTCTCGTCCAGCTGCCGCTCGTACGTCTGCTGCTGGTTCTGCTGCTTCAGGTCCTGAGAGTGAGAGTGAGAGAGAGAGAGAAAGACAGAGATCATTTAAAATAGTGGAAATGACAAATGAGATGCGAATCTCATAACACAGGTGGTTATTCTGTGCTAACAATAGTAAATGTTTCTTTACTATGATCAGTAGGAAGCCAGTGGAGAACAAGGGTGCTTGAATGTACTCTGTGTGTGCGTGTGTGTGTTTACCTGTTGTAGTGCCACCATTTCTGTGTGTGTGCGTAGTTCAGCCTGCAGGTCTTCAATCTGCTGCATGTGTCGCTGTGTGACCTGCCTTACCCACTCAGTGTGCTGCTGGGTCAGCTCAGCCTTCTGTTTCTCTGCACACACACACGCACACACACATACACATACACACACATGCATGCACACACACAAAAGCAAACAGTCAGCATGCATATACAGAGCACACACACACCAGCATTCATATACAGAGCACACACACCATATTATTGTGTGTACCCCAAATGTCCAGGAATGTGTGTACGTGTGCTATATGTTGTTAATGCTGCTCTATAACTTGGCATTGTGTGAGCCTGTCTGTGTACATGGGTTCACTGTGTGTGTATCTTTTATTTGTATTTATATTTGTATTTATGTTTGTGTTTGTGTATGTGTGTGTGTCTGTGTGTGTGTGTGTGCATGCGTGCGCATGTTACCCAGTTGCAGCTTGTACTGTGTGTGCAAACGCTGTCTCTCCGCCTGCAGGTCTTCCTGCGCTCGGGCCTCTAGGGCTGCTACGGCCAGCTGATGCGTCTGCCGCTCCGCACGCAACATCTCCTCGTGATGCTCGCGCCATTCACTCTCCTCCGCAGCATTCCTGTCTCCCACCTCTTTCCCTTCTCCTCCCTTCTTTTCCAGCTCCACTTCATCTTCTTCTTCCTCCTTCACCACCTAAACACAGCAGATGCAAGCACAGCTGTTTTACTCATGTTCTGATAGTAACACCACACCAGCAGGCATCCCTGTGCATATGACTCATTCGTATCTGCAACACGAAGAGAAATATTTATGCCCTACTGCTGGGTGATACAGAGTCCCAGCTGGTAACATGTAAAAACTGCATAAGTGATTTACATGCACTAGTGCAGAAGCTATTGATACAGCCGCGTTGTGTGAGAGGGGGAGTGGCTACCGTGCTCAGAGTGATACAGAGACAAAAGGCAATTGAAGCTTTTTTACCAATATATTTGCCAATTTTTTGTTCGAATATGAAACCTGACACTGTACTCACTCATGTCTTTAGCAAGACAGACCTCCTTGCATTTATAGATAGATGTATATGCATACTTTGGCTTGTGTCATCTAAGCATAAGCGCACACATACAGTTCACATACACCTGCAGAATTTTACACACACACACACACACACACACACACACACACACACACACACACACACACACACACACACACACACACACACACACACACACACACACACACACACAAAGCCTTACCACACATGCATATTATCACTGATACAGGTCACACAAGTTCTCTTTTACATGTACAAACACACAGACACACACATTCCAACAACCCTCCTGCTTCACACAGGTTTTGATACACTAAACAGCAGCAGCATATTTTGTATTCCTGAACACTCATGTGCAGACATACAAAAACACCAGCACTCACACGCAGACACACACACACACACACACACTCCACCACAACAGCCCCTGGGCTCAGTGGGCAATCTCATGTATTGAATTATTTATCTGTGTGTGCGTGTCTCCCTCTCTATCTCCCTCTCCGCCGGTCAGTGCATTCGCTGTGTGAGAGTGGCACTGCTAGCCTACTGAAAGCCTTTAGGTGTTCCTCGTTGCCTTCAATATACCCCACTCACCCTTATATGGACTTTTGTTTATTGTTTTTTTATTTATTAGTATTTTTGGCAGACAGCAGAACATACAATGTATTGACATCAAGTGAAAGTTACAACCATATAATCAGCTCTCTGTCTTTTTTAAAAACAAGATAAAGAAACAACATATGAAAAAAAGGGGGAAAAACAAACATATAACAAAGAAAACGAAATCAAACATGAAACAAGAGCAAAGTGCCTACAAACCTAAATTGACATTGACCTCTGAGCATACCAAGTAGTTACATCCAATCTAATACCAGGGTCATTTATCTATCTAAACAGACATATCCTCCAGATCATTCAAAAAAGACCTGACCTCAAACCTGATAGAAAATATCTTCTCCCCCCCTAACCCTGAGTTACTCGCTAATATAAAGCCATTTTTGTCATTAGTTTCCCCCCATTCCTTAAAAACAACAACAAAAAATTAGATAAGATGAGCCTTTATTGTCTCTAGATAGAGAAATTTGTCTTGGGCAGTGAGAGTGTTGAATACACAATTTACATAAATTACATTTGACTTACCCAAACAGCCACGGACCCCACACATCCATCCATCCATCCATCCATCCAGCCACACATACACATTCAACGCCATAACTGAGACAGACAAGTACACATACAGAGTAACCTCCAATCCACCCCCCTGAGTTGGACAGACAGGTTCCCAAACCATATTACAATGCCATATCTGATGATGGATTTGATGGTAGCACTATAAAAAGCCATCATTACGTCTTCATTGTTGCCCTTTACTCTCAGCCTCCACAAAAAATGGAGACCCTGCCTAATCCTTGAACATAACATCTGTACATGCTGGACACATTTTAGTTGAGAGTCAAATGCAACACAGGTATTTGTATCTGGCTACCTGTTCCACCGCCTCCCCGTTAATCGTCACTGAGTTATGGTGACCTATGGATCTAGGATCAAAAATAATAGATGGCTTCCAATGTCTCAATGTTATTCTACATCCTCTTATGGTTGCCAGTCGTACTCATCGCCTCTGTCTTCCAGTTAGATTAATGTTATCTGGTTATAGACCCAAGATACATAAAGCAGGAGACTTACACAGATTAAGTTGAAAAAGACCATTTATAAGAGCAATAATTCCATCCCACAGGTGGTATTTTTTCATAGATATATAGCATATAAATCCCCAATAATAATAACTAAAAGTCCCAGCTTCTTTCTGACACTTCGAACAGGTGTCCCTCTCTACTAATTTTGAGTTTGGCTAGTTTACTAGGGGTTCAATAATTTCTGTGGAGTAGTTTGTATTGGATAAGCTGTGACTGTGTTTCCCGTGAATAGGTATACCAAGAAGCAAACAACTTGTTCCAGTTATCTTCTGGAATATGAATTCCTAAATCCTTCTCCCAACACAGCCTTAGCCCCTCCAAATGGGACAAACGCGCCCCTCTGATAATCTCAGAAATTTTAGCCTAGACACTCTTTTATGGCCAGGTACTAGAAATAACTCCTGGATACTAATGGGGGGTCTGGGACAGTGTTCAAATTAGCTTTGATACAGAATCTAAATTGTAGAAATGTCCAAAACGCCCTTTGATTCAAGTTAAACTCTTATTTGATTTTAATGAAGCTGGCCCACACATCCCACATAAATGTCTTTTTAGCAATAAATATTTTTTATTTTACAAAATGGAGGCTTTAGAGGTAAGATTAGGATTGGTATTAATGAATACCAATCCCTACCAAAGCCAAAACTGGATCATTAAAGGGTACCCTTCTTCCCATCTGAATAAAAAAGGCCTCAAAAGAAGTAGGAGTTGTAAGCCCTTCTTTGATTTTAACCCATGATGGCCTCTGCTCATGAGAATTATACATCGTAGCTAGGAGACAGAACATCTATAATGGTACCAGTCCAATTTGGACAATGTTAAACCACCACTATCTTTGGCAGCATATACTTTGGACTGATTAAAAGCTGTCTTTTTGCCTGCCCACATATATCTGGATATACTGGAACTTCAGGGAAATAATCATCTTAACCAGCCTAATAAGGTAAGATTCGTTTTTGCCCAGTTCTGCAGAAGAGGCAGAATATTTTTAATCACTTATTCATTATTTTATGCAAACCAGGTGTCATTTTAATCCCTAAGTCAGACCCGCAGGCATTCGCTTAAATTGCCATGAACTTCTGATGGCTGGAGGGCACATTTTAGAAAAAAAGCATGGCCTTTGAGTTAGACCAATTAATTGTGTATGCAGAGCAGATAACAGGTACTGCCATAACAGGATTACCTGCGATCGAAATAATGTCATCAGCATATAAAAAAATGTTTACAATGTTCTTGCCCCATATGCATATGTACCCCTTTGATGCATTTGCATTCACGCAAAGAAATTGCAAGAGGTTCTAGAAATAAGACAAAAATAAGAGGTGATAAAAAATAATTTCTCCTATTCCAAAATGTAACACCCTACGTAGATTGTGAGCTGAGCATTTATTTTTAACAAATCCTACCTGGTCCCTATGCACCAAACTGGGAAGCACCTTCTCATGTCTAGCAGCAAGTATCTTGGAAAACATTTTTTGTCTACATTAATTTCCACAATACTATGGAATCTTCCACAAAAGTCTTATGGAAATCTGATGGAAATCTGTCACTGCCTGGAGACTTACCCAAACCTAACATTATTAATTACCTGCTTAACTACAGTTAACATGAACTCTCCCTCTAGTAAATTACTTTGATCATCAGTCAGACTAGACTAGAGATGAAAAGAAGTATGACAGCCCCATTCAAGGTATATACCTCTTGCTAGGATTTAGTAAACACATATTGAATTTCCTTTTTATTGGTGGTCAACTAATTATTATTATTCAAACATAAATCAGATTGTATCTGTCTAACCCTATGTGCCAGCATTTTGCCTGTTCCCTCACCTTTTTAAGTACCTTAATGTCCTGTTCTGACTTCTGCAATTTATCTCCCTGAGCTTTTTTAAATGAGGATCTCTTCTGAATCAGGCGACACCTTGTGCAAGCCTTGAAAGCATACCAGGTAATTCCAATATAATCAATAACCTTCCCTGTATACCCCAAAAATCATTCATATTTATTCGCAATACCCCTTTATTCTGTAATGAGTTGTTTATATGTTTATTGTTTTCTGTACTAGGTAAGACAAGTTCAATGGGGGCATGATCACTTACAACTATGTTACCTATAGAGGACCCAATAGTTTGACTCACAAAAGACAGAGAGACAAGGAATAATTTATCCTAGAATAAGTAGATGGGAAAGGCATGTATAGTCTCTTTCTTCAGGATGGAGTAGTCTCCATATATCCACTAGACAGAGTTCTTCTTACATAGACATAACATCCACCGCAACACAGACGGGGCCATTAATTTGCTGGGAAGATTTATCCAAAAAGACATCCCTGACCTGGGTGAAATCCAACACCCCATTACAATATCTCTATTATACTATAATACTCTACTACTATAATATGCTTGGCTCACACAGTTTTTTTTTTTTTCAGTTTTAAAGATTCCTCTTCATGAAGATCCTGAATAAAAGCAATGTCCTTTTCTTTCTTTTCTTTTTAAATATGTAAGGATTTTCTCCTTTTAACTACATTATGGCAACCCGCTATATTCCATGACACTATCTTACATAAAGACATTAAGCCATGAAATCCACACTATTGTAAATGGTCAAGTAGTCCAAAGGCCTGCACTATCCCACACTACCGTCACAGTGTTTTTTCTGATAAAACTCAGAGAGTATTATAGATGCATCTGTACAAAACATTAGGCACAACAACATGAAAAAAAAAATGGTAAAATGACAACAGCTGGACAGAACCGAGCTCAACATAAGAATTCTGCAGGTCCATAGCCCTCCATGGCCGCCCCTCCCCCGTCCATGACCGGATAGCATTCCCACCCATAGACATTATTCCCAAGCCTTATCTGAGGCAAACCGTAATATATTAAGATGCTTTCTGAACGGCTAGGAGTAACATAGTTAATTAATGCCTAGGGAAAAAAGCTAACATCAAAGCAATAACATAGCCTAAACCGTTAAGTTTAACTTAAGTATGGATGTGTTAACCACTTTCATCTATTTCGGAAAGCACCTGACCAACATCGTCATCTGCAAGTTTGCCGAATCCAGGTCGCTGAAAACTGTTTAACCTCTGCTGTATTTGAAAACTGCTGTTGCTGGTTATCCTTTGAGGTCATGATGGCAGGAAAGCGAAGAGAATTGTCAATATTGCGTTGTTGTAGCAAGCGTCGTACCTCGTCAAATTTCCTGTGTATGTCTTGTACCTCCTGCGCGTAGTCCTGGAAAAAACGTACTCTCATGCCTTTCCAGGTGATCTGCTTCTTTTTCCTAGCCGCAGCCAAAACATTTGCCTTGGCATTTTCCCTTAGAAAGCGAACGACGATGTGCCTCGGTCTCGAGTCCTCAGCAGGTGTTGTTGCAGGGCCCAAACGATGAATTCTGTCTATTTCGTACCAAGCATCCGCCTCAATATCCAATGCCTCATACAAGAGAGTTTTTAAACACCCTTCCAAATCAGGGCCCTCGGTGCCTTCTTTAACACCAGAGATTCTGATATCCTGGGGTCCAGAGAGCCCCTCTAGTGCTGTCAATTGCCGTTTCACCCAGTCCTTTCTAATTGACCCATCTTTGCTCTCTTCGTCTTCCAAACGGGAAATTCTCGTCTCAGCTCCGGCAACTCTACTGCCGAAATTGCTCACAGTTTCATTAAGAGACTCAATGCCGCCTTTCAACGCATCAATGTCATGAGCTAGCTGTTCAAGAACAGATCTTATGGTAGTCAACTCAGCGACAACGTTATCTTTAGATTGACTCTCAGATCCAACAGGTGACTCGGCCATGCTGGATAATGGAGTAACCTGAGAGTTGTGAGCAGTTTTGCCTCGCGAGGCTGTAGGCTGATTACGCATAAAGTAGTGACATTTCTGACTCATCACGCTGCACTTGAATTTACCTGGATCAAAATAAATGTAATCTATCGACGTTTACTTATTTTTATACGGGTTTAGGAGGGACGATGAGCTCCGTTCCACCTTAACCAGCCGTCTTGGGCGGATCAAGTGTACCTGTACCACGTGACTCCCCGTATGGACTTCTGCAGGGGATGTCATCGAACACAGCCAGGTGAAGCCTCAGCCTCATATTGGTCCATCCACAACATAAGCTTGTCAGTGCTGACATGTGGGTGAAGATCAGTAATGATACACTTCTTTTGAAGCAATCTTTCCTACAAAAGGCAAACCTGTGAAGCATGTCTGTACTGACAGAACCGACAAAATGAAAATTGGCATGTTAAAACATCATACCGAGTTGGCATGTGTACTGAGGAGCAAAATTGATTTAGCCTGTTGCATTCAGAGTTTAACTATTTTTTATTGTTTGTCCCAGAAGGCTAACAATGAAAGTTGTAGGTGCCCTTAGACAAAGCTATTTTAAAACCATTAAAACAGCTCGAAGAAACTCCACACTCCATCGGTAGTACAACAAAAGCCCTGACATTAAAAATGAGGCACTGAGAACTTTGTAAGTATACACAACATTTATTAATAAAGCAGTTTTGAAAGGCAGTACCTTGCTGTAGTTTCTCGTCGCTGCCATGATGAAAGTCCGCACAAGTGGATTGACGAACACGAACCAGCAGGAAGAATAGGAGGAGAGGTAGTACAATCGACTTGTTTGGACTTTCATCATGACGGCGACGAGAAACAACTGCAAACTACTGCATGTAAGAACAGTTTTTTAAATAAACGTTGTGTACATTTACAATATTCTCAGTGCTTTGTTTTGAATGCCAGAGCCTTTGTTGTACTACTGATGGAGTGTGGAGTTTCTTCGAGCTGTTTTAATGGTTTAAAAATGGCGTAGTCATCATGCTTCGTCTAAGGGCACCTACCACTTACATTGTTAGCCTTCTGGAACAAACGATAAAAAATAGTTAAACTCTGAATGCAACAGGCTAAATCAATTTTGCTCCTCAGTACACATACCAACTCTGTATCATGTTTTAACATGCCAATTTTTATTTTACACCGAAGTTCTCCTTTAACATTTCACAAGTAAGTAAATGCTGATTCCTGCATTTTGTAGATTTTACTGCACATGTTACTGTGATTATTAATGGTAGGACTAAATTGCAATGCCTGACCACCCTCATAAATCCTCCAAGCTTGCTTAATGCGGTTATAGCCCATGATGGAGGGCGGCAAAATGAATTCAGAAGTGCTTTTCACCCTGTTCTTGAACCACTGAAACAATTTTGGAAACATTATTTTAAGGTTGAAGAAACTACTTATTACTAAACCACTTTAATGGCAAAGACTGTAGTTGAAGAACAAAGACAGTTGATTTGCACTTTATTACATTTCATTAGCAACTTGTGTCTGTATAAAGACCCGACTTACATATAATGTACACTGTACAGTATTAATTTTTGAGTATTTATACGTTTTAGTGGAATACTTGATATTTCACATTAAAATACAATTTCCCACAAACACACATAAATATATGTGAAGCTGATAAATAGTGCACTATGTTTATTTTTCTAAATGCATAGTGAAGTCACCCCATTTTGAATCTTCTTATTTTGTTTATGAAAATATCCAACCCACATTTTTCTTTATGACAATATTTACAATAAAGCTGCAATAATAAAGGGTATGGCGTATATTGACTTTGCATGCAGAACACCATTGTTTTGGGCGTATCAAGATGGTGGACAAGGCCAGATAAGCCTTGCCCCCCTGGTTCGCCTTTCCATAGCTGGTGTGGATTATTGCACCACCTCCATTTTTACTACCTCCAAGGTCTTTTGGGTTTTTTTCCAAAGCTCTCTGTGCACTGCAGCAGACATATTTTGATGTCAGAATAGAGGCCATACAACCTGGGCTTATGATTACAAGTGTGTGATGTCAGTCTGGGCTTCTGATGGCAAGTGTGTGTGGTGGTGTCAGTCTTTGTCAGGTAAAGCAAGCATAGCTGCAGAGGCCTGATAGAAGAAAAGACAGCGTTGGGCATAGGCTGTGTGTGTGTGTTTGTTTTATACTTTACAGCATTGTATCTGGGGCTTTGAGGTATGAGTAGGGAGCCTAACCATCCAGGGATAGGCTTACAACTGTCCTTGGGTGATGTTAACCTACTTCTGGTGTCATGAATAAAGAGCTCATTCACAGCAGATTTGTCTCAGGGTGTACTTTTTAGACTACAGTGGTGTGTGTGTGTGTATGTGTGTGTATGTGTGTGTATGTGTGTGTGTGTGTGTGTGTGTGTGTGTGTGTGTGTGTGTGTGTGTGTCTGTCTGTCTGTCTGTGTCTGTGTCTGTGTCTGTGTCTGTGTCTGTGCTTTGGGCTGGGCTGGAGAGACAGGAAATACAACACCACTCTTCTCAGCAAACCAGAAAAGTGTGAGGTGTTCAGAATCGGCATAAGCAACAACTACCAAGTCCTGCAGGAGCTATTAGTACAAGAACCCAATAACGACAGTGGAAAACGATTAAAGACATGGTAACTACAATTTGCCCAGAAGTTCTGGCCCCAGGAAGCACAACCACAAGGAATGGATATCAGCGGAATCCCTGAAGAATATCCAGACCAGGAAAGAAAGAAAAGCAGCCCTTAACAACAGGAGGCATACAGCGAGGCCAAAGGTGTGCAAGGAGAAGCATCGAGGCACACAAGAGGAATTATATCGACTCACTGGTCACTGAAGTAGAGAAAGCAGCCTAGCAAGGCAACATGAATGACCTGTACAACACCACTAGGAAACTGTAGGGGAAATCCAGCAGACCAGAAAGGCCAGTAAAAGACAAACAGGGAAACAGCATCATGGGAGATGAAGGACAAAGGAGATGATGGATGGAGCACTTTGAAGAGCTGCTAAATCAACCCATCTCACAAGACCCACCAGAAATACCCCCAGCAGAAATACCCCCTATGACTTGTCCATAGACTGCAGTGAACCCACTCAGGATGAGATACGCTGGGCCATAA
>CM050221.1:27325000-27407500 GCA_027475355.1 Coilia nasus
AGGTCTATCTGTGGTGGTGAGGTCTATCTGTGGTGAGGTCTATCTGTGGTGGTGAGGTCTTTCTGTGGTGAGGTCTATTGGCATCTCTTGCCTGTCTATGGTTTGGTCTAGCATTCTGCGGTGAGGTGTATCTGTCTTTGGTGAGGTCTGGTGGTCTGAGGCCTGTCTGTTTGTAGTGACCGACTGTGTGTGTGTGTGTGTGTGTGTGTGTGTGTGTGTGTGTGTGTGTGTGTGTGTGTGTGTGTGTGTGTGTGTGTGTGTGTGTGTGTGTGTGTGTGTGTGTGTGTGTTACCTGCATCTGCTCCATAGCAGTATGTGCCTGTTCCAGCTGCTCCCTCAGCATGGCGCACTCTATGCCGCACACCTGCCGCTGCTGTGCGGCAGCCTCATGGCTCTGCCTCTCCCTCTCCCGCTCCCGCTCCCTCTCTCGCTCCATCTCCTGCTCACGTTCCTTCTCACGCTCCCGTTCCTTCTGTCGGATTGCATCCTCCAGTCGGGAGATCTAGATAGATTGATTGGTACTTAATTGATCCCAAATCGTCATATGTACACATGCTGATGTAAACAAAAAACTTTACAACAGATACTATGATTAAAGTTTGCACCCTGGACTTAATTCCTTGAATACTCTCTGCTCTGTTTTGCTGGTGTTCATACTACCTTCCAAAAGTAACCTGTGAAACCAGTTACAGTAAACGAATGTAGCCTGATCTACAGACTTCTGTCTGGGTCACTGGTGTTTACATGACAAGTCACCATGGGTTGCTGTGCCCCAGCTGCCCCCGCTGTAACCCCTCACCTCAGACACCGACAGCTGCAGACGAGCCTTCAGCTCGTCCCTCTCCACCTCCAGGCTCCGCCTCTCCTCCTCACTTCTCTTCCTCAGCTCCTCCGACTGGGTCAGGAGCTCCTGTAACCATGGCAACCACATCATGTT
Source organism: Coilia nasus (assembly GCA_027475355.1). Taxonomy (NCBI): domain Eukaryota; kingdom Metazoa; phylum Chordata; class Actinopteri; order Clupeiformes; family Engraulidae; genus Coilia; species Coilia nasus. Next base: position 27,325,938 of record CM050221.1, read on the forward strand.
CACGGGAAAAAGGGGGAAAAAAATAATAGATAAGCTGATTTGAAGCTGAGAGGAAAAAAAGCAAGACCACAGATTTAGTGGTGAATCCTTTGTTTAGTCAAACCATTTAACCTGCAGTACATTCAGAGCTTACAGTGGAGATATGCCTGGTGATACAAGTGTGCCTAAGAGGGCATGCGATTTAAAATGAACTAAGATGGCCAAACGAGCTCAAGGATAAGCATGGCAAACAAGCTCAGTAATACCTCCAGTTAAAATGGCAACCCATGCTTTACGTTTGAGCGTGTGTGTGTGTGAAAGAGAGAGAGACAGAGAGACAAAGAGAGAGAAAGCATACAGAGTCAGACAGCAGGTTTTCTGTATCTTTTTGGATTTTGAGATTTTTGAGCTTTCTCAGATTTACTCTGTATGAAGAATTCTAAATCTAATCACATTAACATTTAACTTGCATTTAATTTGCCTAGATACATGAACACACTCACAGATCCCTTGAAATTATAAATATGCAGCATATAAACCGATAAAAAAAGATGTGCAGGGCAGACATTTTAAGTTTTCAGTCCAGAGCTTAGAGAGAGAGAGAGAGACGACTGGATGATCTGTCTGTGGATGATGCTGTCAGGTGAGCTGAAGTGCAGTGTAAATCCCAGGGTGAGACTCCCAGACACTCCCAGACTATTCCAGCTGCACAAAAAGCCTGTGAGCCTAGCCACCCTGCCAGCTTTAGTCACAGACAGCTGATCTGGAAAGACCATGGATCAACGGGGTCGGGGGGGGGGTGGAACCCCCAGCCAACATCTACTCTCTCTCTCAGCGGCCTGGAGGACATGCTGCTTAGAACCAGCGCTGTCATTTGGGATCAGCTGTCCCACAGAACCTAGGGCCAAGGAGCAAGTCAGAACCATGGGCTGTTCTTTTTTTAAAGTGGACCAGAGAGACAACTCTAATGCAACACCACCCTTTTGATTTAGCAGAAAAGAATAGTGAAATGGGTGAGTGAATGGAGTAGACAACATCATAGAATGCGTAACAAACTCCACTGAAATGAGCAGCTACATTTTGAGACCCCCTTGCTGGTTGCTGGGGTAACTCTAAATGAATTAATTTGTCACTTTTGAGCAAATGCTTTGCGGCAGGGGTTCGCGAGGCTCGTGTGAAGAGCGTTGACAGAACATGTCAGAGAGTGATGTGAATGAGTCTCTCTCGGCAGCACGTCTTCTGTCATTAACCCTGACCTCTGGGATTGACAGATGCACACCAGCATTTGTTGTGGTGAGAGGCCCATCAAGAAGAGGAATGACAACTTATGTCGCCTGTGGTCTTTTTGCATTTACGCCCAAGTGCCATTGCCATCACTGTACAAAGAAGATCACGGCAGTGAGACCTCACATTCACATCTCTCTGCTTTAGTCTGACCCATTCCTGACCTCCCCGTAATTTCAGATAAAGATTGTGACTCCTCCTTCACAGGCCCTGTGCCTCCCTCCTGAGATATTTCAATTAGATTTGACAGCAATAGGCCACTGGCTGTGCGAGGCTGCCTCCCATCACATCATGCACACACACTGAGTGGAGCTGGAGCTCCTGCTGCTGACCTGCTGGCCACGTTTCTTCTCAGCGTCGAGCGCGGCGTTGGCCTGCCTCATCTCGGCCGCGTGCTTGCGGATCACCTCCTCCAGGGCGCGCTTGAGCTGCTCGCGCAGGCGCCGACGCTCCTCCTCCACGTGCTGGTTCACGCTCCTCTTCTCCTCCTCCACCTCCTCGCGGCCCTGCTCCTTCTCCTTCTCCACCTCCTGCCGCAGCCGCTGCACCTCCTCCGCGTGGGCCCGCTGCAGCTCCAGACGCATGGTGGACAGCGCATCTGCATGCTTGTAGGCATTAACCCAAACATAGATACACACACACACACACACACAACACACACACACACACACACACACATGTGCAAGTACACACACACACACACACACACACATCACACACAAACACATTAATTTGTAGAAAATTGTATATTTTAATTATAAACTGGCATTCTACTCACACATGTAGTTACTGACATATATTTACTAATAAATACATAGTTTTGTGGGTAATTACTATTGTGCAGACAGCAAAAAGCTCACTGTATGCAACACTCACACATAATAAAAAAGTAACATAGATTCCTCATACAGCTTTGATGATCATTTCACATTTTAAATGAGTTTTAGCCTATTCCTCTTGTTCTGTTTACTTCCCTAAAATACACAGCCAAATATGTGGATATGCATGAATGCTCTGTGAGTAAAAGTAATTAGCTGGTGGGGCTGCTAAATTAACTGGGTGATAAGAGAGTGAGTGCAATCCCCAACTGGCATTTTTCCAGGGAGCACAGCATTATAAGTGAGCCCTACAAGGCTGTTATCGGAATATAGTACCTATTTCATTACATGGGTGTTTTTAGGTTTCTCTGTGTCCTTGAGAGGGAGGAGTATAGGTCAACAGGTGTGTCTCACCTGTTTCAGCATGCGGGCGTGGTCACTGCTACGCCCGTTGCTCTGCAGCTCGAGCTCCTTGTTGCGGATGTTGAGGCGGCTAAGCTGCGCTCTGAGCTCCTCCACCTCCGCAGACACCTTCACCTGAGAGGAGCTCTGGGTCATCAGCTCCTCTGCCAGGGGTCATGGCAGAGACGAGGAAAGCATGGCAGAGAAGGGGAAATAGAGGAATGGAGGCGGCGAGGCACAGGAGAGAGAGGAGAAGGAATGAGTAGTGGAGGAAGAGAGAGAAGGAGGGGAAGCGGTGGAGGGTGAAGAAGAGAAGATTACAAGGGAAGGCAACTGAAGTGAGATGAGCATTAGCCTGTGTCTGTCTGGAGGAATATAGTAGATAACACAGAGCTCATAACAGAGTGACTGCCCAGGGGGAAGCCCCACTTATGAATCACAGTCATTTCATATTGTAGTGACAGGTAGTCTTTTTTAGCAGCCATGAGGAGGGACATGAATAACTGGGCATGTGTAGACAGCAGTTTTTAAAAAGAGCTAAAATCATCTTTATACTAATCTTGTATTGTTCTCCTTTTGACAGAAAATGTGCTACAGAATTAAGACATTGTTATCTCTTGATATGGGATTCATTCAAACTGAATGTGTGTGTGTGTGTGTGTGTGTGAGAGAGAGAGAGAGAGAGAGAGAAAGACAGACAGACAGACAGAGGTGGAGAGAGAAAGACAGGGGGAGAGAGAAAGAGAGAGAGAAGCGGAGAGAGAGAGCGAAAGAGAGAGAGAGTGAGAGGGAGAGGCGGAGAGAGAAAGAGAGAGAGTAATACCTGACTTCTTCTGTAGCTCATTTTCCTGGAGCAGTAGTCTCTCCTTGGCCACAGCTAGCTCCTCCTCAGCCTTCTTTGCCCCAGACTCAGACTCCAGCACCCTGTGACGGCTCTCCTCCACCTGCTCCTCCAGGTACTGCAACATGATTAGTTGAGAGCTCTGGTAAAGTTTCTGCTTTCATAAAATAAATTAAAAATGCAGTTAATTTTCCTGCAGGAGAAGGCAGTGGGATTGGGCGCATTGTGATCAGAGTACATGTTTGGTACCCTGTAGATTTGGGTTCAAAGCCCAGGTGGGGCCCTTCCTTTGCTACACATATTATACATTAAAGAGTTTTTAATACTTTGCTCTTCAATTAAAGCAAGTAAAAATGCCAATGAATTGCTACATAATAAAGGACTAAAGAGCTGCAAGAAAACAGATTTGTATTCAGATGGATTCTTTGTCACTGTAATGCAGTCTCTGAGAGTTCAGTGTGTAATATTGACTGTAGGACCAATTAGCTGCAGTGCTAGTAAGAAGCTGTCAGCAACTGACTGACAACTGAGGCTTGGCAAGACACATGGCATGTACAGAAAAATCAGCAGAGCACTTCAACTAGATTTGTGGTCCTCTGTGATCAATTTAGGCCAAAGTGTGTGTGTGTGTCTTAAAGACAGGAAACTGTGATCTGTGTGTAAATGTCTAAGGCAAACACGGTTGCTGCCAGTGTGTAATTTGTAGCAGAAATAGACAGAGACTGTGACAGTCTGTGAAGTCAGTGAAGTAAATAGACAGACAGAAGGATTGTGCATGTGTGTGTGTGTGTCTGTCTGTGTATGTGTGCATGCATGCGTGTGTGCGTGTGGTGCCGTTTTCAGCAAAGTCTTTCTTTAATTAGGTGCATAACCTTGCCAATTCAAGTGCTTTCTGGTAACTATAATTTTTGTTTGTCCATAGTTTCAGTAGAACATACTGTGGGTGTGTGCATGTGAGTGTGTTTGTCTGTAGGCACTTTGCATACTAATTCAGAATCTTTTGTGTGTGTTTAAGAGGAATGATTGGGGCACGTCATAATTATTAGCCTTTTGGCTCTGAAGTACTTTCATAAATTTATTTCAAGCAAGCTCTTTTTCTAGAGCCCTGAAGCTGGAACACACACACACGCGCACACACGCGCACACACACAAACAAACACACACGCACACACATGCACACACACGCACACACACACACACACCCACACACACACACACACAGTAAAGCAAAAAAAATGGTGCACACTAACACTTAATGCAATTTACAACACTTAAAACGCACTCTAACATGCACATTACAACCATAGCAAAAAAAAAACTTAAAGTGCACACACACACACATACACACACACACACACACACACACACAAACATGTGTGTACGCAGTCAGTCCATCCAGCTCGTATGGCAACACATGAGCAGCCCTATGGTTGATTCAAACAGGCACATGCAGACATGTGACAGGAATTCAAATTTGAAGCTTTAATTAATATTTTATGAGATGGAAAATGGCCTTATGTGTCTCTGTGTCTACATTTGGAGCAAGTGTGTGTGCGTGTGTGTGTGTGTGTGTGTGTGTGTGTGTGTGTGTGTGTGTGTGTGTGTGTGTGTGTGTGTGTGTGTGTGTGTGTGTGTGTGTGTGAAAACCAGGACATGATGCTGATGTTTGTGTGTGTATGATGAGTTGACAGTAGTACACTATGATTATGTGTGTATATGGTGTGTGTGTGTGTGTGTGAGAGAGAGAGAGAGAGAGAGAGAGAGAGAGTGTTTGCCTGTTTGTGTGTGTCTGTGTGAGCGTGAGTGAGTGAGTGAGTGAGTGAGTGAGTGAGTGAGTGAGTGAGTGAGTGAGTGAGTGAGTGAGTGAGTGAGTGAGAGAGTGTGAGGGAAAGAGAGAGAAAGACAGAGAGAGAAAGAAAATTTCAGGACATGATAGTTTGACCCTGTAAGGATGATGCCATCTGCTTTTTTTGCAGGCAGCTGTGTTTGCTAATTGGGGGTACTCATGACAAAACCTTTAATCTTCTCTACAATACGGCAAGGAAGTGGCTTTTATCTCCCCTAATTACACATTTGCACCAAAGCGGCTTTGAGAGATGGTGAGAAGATACAGATGGCCACAACTCCAAGAGAGCAGCAGTAGCTGTGAAATGCAAAAGTCAATGTCACACTGTGGCTGAAATCATATCCATTCAGCCATTATGGGGGACTGAGGTTATGTCTTACTACATATAAACACACTTATTGACACTGCATAAGTATGTGTGTTTAGGCATGTGTGCACAGATGGCCTCCTGAAGTTTGCATTCTGCATCTGCTTTGAGTCACTCAGAGACACTGACTGTTTCTCTAGGTGACAGCACTGCCTGCGTGTCACTGTGTATCTGGGCATTTGGAGCCTTTTGCCTTTTGTATCATACAGCCTGCCCTGTGTGTGTGCATGTGAGTGGTGGTGTGTGTGTAAGAACGAGAGGAAAATTGTGTTGTTTAATTCAACTAAATGAATTAGATGAAGACTCAGGGCCTGACTATCATGTATGAGGCCCACATGTGTGCAATGTGTTATGTGCCTGGCTGTGTGTGTACGTGTGAGTGTTTGTATAAGTGTGTGTGTGACTGCAGGTATGGGTGTATGCATGATGTGTGTTTAAAAGAGAGAGCGTTCACCTCAATCTTGTCTTGTAGTTTCTGGCAGTGTCTCTTGCTCTCATTCAGCCTCTGCTCACTGATTTCCAGATCTCCCTCGATCTTCCTCAGCCTCTGCTGCAGCACTGCATGCTGGGATTTGCGGTTCTCTTGCTCCTTCTGCTGCCACTGGCTGATCTGCTCGCTCAGGTTCTGCTGCAAAGACCTCTTGGTAGCAGCCTGCTCCTGCTCATGCGTCTCCCTTACCTCCCGCATCCTCTTCTCCCACTCGGCCTCCACTTTCCTCTTCTCCTCTTCCCATCCCTCCCTCTCCTCTTTCAGCAGCCTCAGCTCTTCTTCCAGGGCAAGCACTCGCCTCTCGTTCTCCTCTACCACTCGCTTGCTCTCCTCCTCGGCTGTCTTCCTTCTCTCTTCCTCTGCCTTCTTCCTGTCCTCGTCCCGCTCCCTCTGCAGCTCCTGGCACTGCTGGGCCAGAGTGTGGCTCTCCTCCCTGGCCTGCTCCAGCTGGCTCTGGTTGAGGTCCCTCTCCTCCTCCAGGCTACGCAGCCGGGCCTCGAAATCCCTCCTCTGCTCCGCGACCTCCTGTGTGAGCAGAGCCACCCGCTCAGCGTGCTCCTCCTGGGACCGCTGGTCTCGCTCCTCCACCTGTGGAGACTGCGCGTTAGAAAGAGACCTTTGCCCCAGGCAGGTTTTTTCCTTTCTTCATGGATCGGTCCATGTTATCAATTGTGGAAGGCAAACAATCCTGGGTCATTTTGTTCACAAAGCACTTGGACTGCTAATTAAACATTTAATAATTATGTGTGTTCTAATTACATTCAGCTTCTTTAAAGATATGTGTTCCACTTCTAAACCATTATTAACGCACTACTTGTGTGTGATGGTTTCTCACCTGCAGCCGAAAGACCTCAAACTCAGCCTGGGCTTGCTCGCCTTTCCTCTGCTCCTCTTCCACAAAGGCCTGCAGCTCCAGAAGACGTGTCCTCAGGGCAAGCTCCTCCCCTTCCTCCCCTTCTGCCGCTGGCTGGAGGCTGCCTTGTGTTTCTGTGGCAATGCGGCGGAGTGACTGTAGCGTAGCCTCCTGCTCCTCATTCTTAGTGTTCAGCGAGTATATGACCTGCACAACACACAACAGGTTTGGTGAGAGGAGCTATCCGCTACTGTAGAAGGTGTTTACCACTTGGTAACGCCTTGCAGGCTTGAGGTAAAGGACTCAAAATCTCTGCAGCACCATGAACTGAGAAGAGGACGTGCTACCAATTGAGCTAAAGGCCAGGCTATTAGTCAGTTGTGTATCCCTATGAGGTGTTGGAGGGAGCTATACCAATGTACTTACTGCAGAACTACCTGCTTGCTACTGTTACAATGGCATGTAGCTGTCTATAAATGTAGGTTAAAAAACATTTCTTTTTTCATGTGCCTATAGAGAAAAGGTTTTTTTAACATTGCCTATTTATTTTGTTTAACTGCTCTGTTTCATTTTAGTTATTTAACTGCTTATTACATTTTACTCTATTTACTTAATACTTTTATTATTATATATTTCCATCTTTGTTTTTCTCTTTTCCTCTTGCACATGTTCATGTGAAGCATTCTGAATTGCTTGCATGTATGAAATGCACTTTATAAATAAACATGCTTTGCCTTCCCTGAATAATGACCACACATAGCTCCAGTCACTGACTGACCGACTGTTAAGTATAGAATATTCCTGGCATAAAATAAGATCTCTAATCTAAAATAAGTACCACATAATGCCATGTTGGGGTGGTTTCCTCGACAGGGCCTCCATATTCACTTGCTTGCTTCGGAGAGGACTGCTTCTGAATGCTGTTTGGAGATATCTCTTTTCAGTGCTGAGAGGGGATTAATCACACCCCTACAGATTGTGTATTCTGTGTGAGTACAACCTCTGAGGAATGTGTAAGCACTAAGGGGGGAGACTTTGATGTAGTGGAGTCTGAAACTACACGGATCTCTCAGGCACGCATTCTGTCCTCCCAAGAGCTTCTGATTTTGATCTATTGGTACAGTTTGCACATACACTGACTTGGTCAGTTTTTACATCTCTGGGGCAGTTGAAATCATGAGTCTGATCTTGACCCTTTTGTTTAGATAAACAAGCATGGTAATGCATGTGTGGTTAGGTTTCTGGTGAGGTGATGGTTTGCTTTTCCCTGTTCCTGTCAGCAAACCCTTCTCAGAAGCCTCACTACTCTCAATGTCATCATATCCCCTTACGGACCCCTGACGTCTCATTTATACCAACCCGAAGCTCCAGTGTTACCACGACGCCTCGCTGTCTGTGACAAATCGCCACGGCAGCAGTGCGGGACATTCCGACCTGTGATTGACTGCAGCGACCTCTCTCCTGCTTACTCTCTCTCTCCACACAACCCTAACTCTCTCTCATCTTTCTCCATTACTCTGTCCCTCCTCCCCTCCCTCCCTTGCTCTTCCTCCAAAGCCCTACTCCACATCCGTCCTTCAATAGTACCAAGCGTATTTTTTTACTGAGGGCAGCAGTATGAGAATCAAGGACAGTCACCTCAACCATTTGAGACAAATGTCCTGGAGTCTTTTTTAGAGCAACGTATAGATGCATTGCGTTTTCACTGGGTGTCTGTGTATGGGTTTTGGGAACAGGGATCGGGTGCCGCGTGGTGTGAGGCTAGCTCATCTCAGGGAAGGAAAGGGGAGATGACAGGAAGACAATAACCACAGGAAGTCTCTGTCATTCCTATCAGGACATCTTCTTCATATGCGGATTGTGTCTTACATGCCCTCCGTACGGAAAATCTAGCCATTTTGTCCCTACAAGGGCGACCGGGTCTGAAATCTAAATCAATGGTGGCCTTCGGACTGGTGCCAAGATTGCAAGCTTCACAGTCAGCAAAGCATGAAATTAATATTCCTGTTAAATCGATAACAGGTTGAAGTGTTTCGTTAAAAGGTGTGCAGGCGAACAGAGCACACATAACGCCTATATTATCACTGTGCTTGGATTCTAGCAACCGTGTGAAAGAAAACAAATAAAACCCTCTTCCAAGCCAAAACCTGCCTCCGCATGGAGGCTATCTCTGTCTCTATCGCTCTTTTTTCTTTTTTCCTTTTTCCCAACCATATTTCTCTCTTGGCCACACTCACCTCTCTCTCACACACACAAAGTCTAAGAGAGAGATAGAGGGTGGGGAACAGAGACTGAAGGACAGACAGACAGACAGACAGACAGACAGACAGACAGACAGACAGACAGACAGACAGACAGACAGATAGATAGATAGATAGATAGATAGATAGATAGATAGATAGATAGATAGATAGATAGATAGATAGATAGATAGATAGATAGGACAGATAGATAGATAGACGAAGGAAGGGCGGACTGACAGCTGTCAATCTGGAGAGGCACGAGTCCTAATCCCTGTGGACAGAATGATCTACAATGACTAAGTCATGATCTAGACAGGTAGCTGTTGCTGTCCTGCTGTCCGTGAATACACTGAACTTGACAGAGACGACCAAAAGAGCCTCTTAATATGTACATGCGACGTTCTGTCAACTAACCAAAAAACATGGGCTATGTCAGTGTCTCTCAGTGTTTTTCAGACCAAGGACCACTTTCCCCCCTTCAAAAAAAAACCCCTCAAGGACCACTCCCCTCATCTGATGCTAATAGGGATATATGAATTAATTAGTGCAGCATCACAGCCCTAACTAGGGAATGGCATGAAGATGATACACATGTTGTTTAGACACACTGTGCGTAGCATAGGTATGAAACATAAAAAAATATTTTAACACAACTGCGATTTCTTGCGGACCACCAGTGGTCCGTGGACCACACTTTGAGAAACACTGGGTTAGGCTGGCCAGTCCTTTTATCCTCTTCACCTGCTTGTCCTGAGAGATGCGCTGTGACTTTGGCTGCTGCCATGTCTTTCTGATGTCAAGCTCTGGCTGCAGATGCACAGAGATTAGTTCAGTCTCTTTGGCTCTCTTGCATCCACCGGACATTTTCAACCTGTGATGGTCTGATGCCTGCCTGCTTCGTGCCAGGCCTCTCACTATCTATGTCACATCTCAGCTAAAAGCAAACAAACCTGTGACTTGCTTATGTGTCCTCTAGAAACAGCTACACGCTACACAACATCAAGCACATCCACCTGATCAGTATCTTAGGAGTGTTTTAACCTTCATCAACTCTAATAGGGGTTGATGTCAAAGACACAGAAACAACACATATTCCATGTAAAAAGGATTTCGTGTTTTTACTGAGTTCGTAATGCATGCTAGTGTTGAAAAATGTTAAAAGACATGTATTCAAGCACATGATGATGATGGGGTTGTGTGGGTGCAAATATGTGAGTACAGATCCTGCAAAAAAAAGTGAATGAGTGCATTTGTGTCCATGTTAGAGTGTCAAAGCTACTTCAGTGTGATCTGTTTTCAATGTCCATGTGTGTTGTGGCAGGTTTAGAGGAAGCAGCTGGCAGGAGTCCTCTTTCCCTCTCACCATGTAAACATACTCTGCTCAGTTATCTTTAGCGAGTCACTGGATGTGTGAGCTATGTGTGTGTGTGAGCTGTGCGTGTGTGTGTGTGTGTCTGTGTGTGTGTTTGCACGCACATACTGGGGCTTCCAGCTGGGTTAGAGTTTCTGCTCCTGACCCATTTTGTTGAGAGAGTGAGGGCACAGTCTGGCCTGCTTTTGATTAACCCCCCATGCTCATAAAAGATCATTTACGCGTCCGATCGCAATGTGCAGACTGTTTACATGAGGTGTGACATTTCTGCACTGGGACTCAAAATAGGACCTCAGAGGGGAAGCATTTCATTACAGAAAAAACTGTGTCGTGGCATTTCAATGACCCATAGTTTGTAATTGTTACAGCCCAGGGTTCCAATTATACACTGTTCCATGTGTATTCAGAGAATTTGCTCAATGTTCCTGCTGCTGGTATAATAATGAATCCAGCTGTAAACTAGCCAGTCTGTAGATTACTTTTTGTTTTACTTAAGGATTCAAGAAGAAACTGAATGTTGCTTTGCAATGGGAGAGACCATTCAGTCTTGAACATCAACAACCCATGACATTTTCGCACCACACTAACAAGGAGATGCTCATTCAGCACTCTGCCACATAAATCAGTTTTATGTTATCCCACTTGCCCAGATGAGCACGTCTTGCCTTAGAGTCATGATCTTACCTCTGGATACACATCACTCCAAACTGACCCTGTCACAAATGCTGACACAAGCAAAGAAAGCACACCCTAGCCACAATGACACAGTAGCCACAGTATCTATCGAACTGGTATATTTTCTGTAGCACAGGCCTATGCATCTCGTTAGAAAAGTCCTGGAGCACTTCATAGTTAAAAAAAAACAGGCTGGTTTGCATTGCATGCGTTTATACCTGCGGTAGCTTTGGTTTTAAACGTAAGGTGGAGCAGACCAGATTTGTATTCATGCAACTCAGTCGTTGTCTGTCTGCAGGTAGGCTACTGCTTCATTAGGTGAACTCGCGTAGTGGTGTGATGGCAGTAGAATCCCTATTGCATTCCCTATGAGGCGTATTCAGTCAGTACACCTGCACGTTAGAAAACAAAAATGGTCTATGATTTTCCATTTGTGTTGACTACCTTTTCTTTTCCTCTGTTCTGCAATGCAACAAGGTTACAACAGTGATTGTCTCGGAGGCCAACAACACACCGTAGTAGCGTAGTGAAAATAAGCATTGCAGCATTTGTGTCTGGGCGTGATTGCATCGTCTACGTATCCTGACCTGAACGATGCATCTTTACAATATCCTACCTCCAACACATGAAAGCTCGCATGGCAACGCGCAGGCTATAACTTACCTTGGTAAGCTGCGCTATTTTCTTACACATTTTTGTGTGCATCTGATAGTCATACAGTTCCTGCTCTACGCTGGTGAAGTCTGCAGCAGTCCCATTACAAGCACCGGTAGGTTGATTCGTCGATTTACCCGAACTCGAAGCCATAGCCACCGGTCAAGTTTTCTCTTAAATTTCCCTGGAAAGTGGTTAATCACGACTCAATGCGCGATACATCCAAAAGATTCCCGTCATGTGTTATTTGACGTGATGCCGCTGTTTCCATTGCACACAAATACGCTATCTGCTTTGCTTTCTGTGCGGAGAACTGCATGGTGAAAACCGACGAAAAATTGCTCCACACTGCCGTTAAGTTTCCTGTTTGCTGCCCGGCCACGCAACCCGTTGAGGTCACATTCTAATTCCATCAGGGACAAGCCAGGGTGACTGGCCGCCACTGTGGCAAGTTTTTCTTTTTTTTTCTACAGGGGAGACCTCAGTGCTGCTGGCATGCGTTAGTCCCCGACCACCTGTCTCGGGGATGGGGTGGAGAGAGCGTGATTACAGTGTTACATTACAACTGACAGCATCACTGCAGTGGAGCACTACTCCCACGCCCTCTCCCACAGGCTGGCCTACTACTACTTCTTTTCAACACAGCCCCTGCATTAATAATATTAACAACAACAACAACCACAATGTATATTAATAATAATAATAATAATAATAATAATAATAATAATAATAATGTCATTTTAATTTTGATCTTTGATCTTAAACCATTCTTTTTTCAGGGTGTAATGATAGTGAAACACATTACAATACACAAAACAATCAGCTTCAATGATTTTTAAAAACAAGAAATAGGTGCACAAGTTTGGATTTCTTTTTGTATTATTTTGTATTATTCACTCAGGATAAAAATTATACACAGGCTCACATAAATATCATCCTAATATTTGGTTAAATGATCTTTAGCAAGTTTAATCTCGACCAGCTGGGTTTTTGCAGCCATCAACAAGCTTCTGGCATAATTTTGGCAGGATATATGACCATTCATCTTGGCAGAATCGGTACAGTACATTCAAATTGGTTGGTGTGCTGGCACAGACCCTGCTTTTAAGTCTAGTGCAAAAAAATCAATATGGTTACTTACATACTTCATAGACCAGTACCACTGGCAGTACAACAACCCCAGAGCATGATGCTGCCACCATCATTGACAAACTGTGTTCTAGGTCTAAAAGCCTAACACCGTGGCCCAATAACTCATTATTTCTTTTGACCAGGAAACATTTTTTTCAGGAGTCAAGTGGTTTGTCTGTGTGAGCTGCAGCAGTTTTTACTTGAGCTTAGGTATTGATTTTGGATCAGGGGATTCTTTTTGGTGGGCATCATCTCAGTCCATGGTGATGTAAAATAGCTTACTGTACAATGAGTGATATTCCAGCAGCATCCAGTTCATGGCAGCCTTGAGCTGTAATGGGATTTTTCTTGAACATCCTGACAAAATCTGAGAATAGTAGTTTAGGTTTTCTGCCAGACCATGACAAAATAGTAACACACCAGACTTAATAACTTGTACTTGCATACAATTGTTTGATAATCTTGAAACTGCAGTAATTTAGAGATGGCTCCAAGAAACTTGGAGGCTTTTCAACCCTTATTAGACTTGACTGCAAGAGGATTATAGGCCTTGGGCTTGTTAAGATAAAAGACATTCTTTAACCTTCAGTTCAGTTTACCTAAATATTTATGGAATTGTATGTATATTTGAGTATGTATAATTTTAACATTATGTGAATTATAAAATACTAAATAAATCCAAATGTGTTCACATAATGTGTTCACATAATTCCTAGTAATAATGTTCTTAGTTTGTTGTTTGTTGTTTTATCATTCCATCCTGGAAAAAGACTACTTCAAATAAATAATTAAAATAGCTCAAAACTTATATAACATTCATGACCATGACATTCATGACCACAATAATTGTATGTAAACTTCTGCCCCTGTATATGTAGTCTACACTAACAACAGGTAGCCTAAGCCGTCTCTTAGGCTACAGTCTGGCTCACTCTATAGAATGGGCTACTTTATCTTCCAAAATCTGGAGAGCTTTTGCTTAAATGGATTTTGTTGATAAATCTCAAAACATCAAACTGTGTTTTTGTTCTCCTTTTTCGTGCGTATAAATTTCTTATGTAAACAGCTGGATGTCTGGGTACAGCTCTATAGTTGATTGCAGCTTTCATGCCTTGGAAGCCCTTTAGTAAATACTACAGTGGCACCTGCTCTGTCACACACTCAAAAAAAAAAAAAAAAAAAAAAAATTAACCATAGACTGGCATAGCCATAGCAGCTAGTACTATTTTATCAGGTTGCAAATGCAAAGCGCTTTCTCTTGCAGATTGGAACGTTCCTGGTCGCTTTTTGTGTTGATCAGCACTGCCCCCTTGTGGGCAGAGTTTGGTCAATACTAAAATAAGTTACTATTCCAATAGACAAATACTGGAATTTTAACAATAAAACTGTACATAGAGCGATTATATTCTATTGATGTCATATATGGCTATGCTATGTATATTCTACCGCAGTTATTTCATAAAATATGATAACTACAACTACACAATATGAATTGCATGTGGTATTAGGAACAATAACGTGAGTAGATCGTGATAGTTGTCAAAGTAGTCAAAATAGTGAAGGCTGACATGAAGACTCTTGTTGCTATTGATTTTTTTATGTGAAGCTTTCTACAACGTGAAACGGTTTGTTGTCTATTTGACCGCATGCTCCAAAAGTGTGTTGCCCTGTAGCGTCAGACTGCAGGAGACTTTTAATTTGATCAACGAGAAGCTGGCAAGCTAGTGCACTTTTATTTTGAAGTGCGTGTACAGCAGTATGCAGTCAGTCGGCGCGGCACATTTTCGATCACAAACGAGTGCTCTGTTGCCTGGGCCTATACCTCTTGCCTTCATTCAAAGTAGATAGATAGTGGTTCTGGCAAATAGTACTTGACACGCATATCGTAACAGGTCCGGATATAAAGGATATTTAGGAGACATCACAAGGTTTGTTTCTTTAAAGGTTAAACATTTTAAACATTATGTTTGACCATTATTCGTATAATATGAGTGTGCAAATATCGTTGGTAGCTAACTGTCTGCCTGGCTAACACGCTAGCCACTAAGAACCGAGGTAACATTAGCTATCCAGAAATGATGTGCTAGTTTTAGATAGCTAGCTGTGAGGGCAGAAAAAAGCTCGAAGGAGGGCGACTTGCTCAGTCTAAGTGACTTGACATCTTGTGCATTACATTTTATCAACACAACTCGGCAACTCAGTTAACCTGAGACACATATAAAATTCTGTCACGATTTAAAACTAATGTGCGCGATTAGGGTTTCCAAACGGATGATAGCGGGTTAACCTTAACCCCAGTGTATTGGCGCCCGTTAGAACGTCTATTCCTGAGGGGTGTGCGGACAGATTGTGAATAACGCTACCTACCTACATTTGACACCCGGTAGTATTGTTACCATTATATTTTCACTTCGTCTTGTGTATTGTTTCTTTTCAACAGATTAACACATTTGCACTGGTTGTTGAATGAATCGACTAAATTTGAACTCAATATACTGATTAGCTATCAGTACCATCTGCTGTTTACTGACATGCTAGTTTGCATAGCTGCTCTCTTACGGTTGACAGAGCTGTCGTTTATTTACCGAATAGCTGTCTGATATTACTTTTTTGTATTAATTCGTGTCATGCCATTGTTAGCAACTCAAAACTAAAAAACGCTGATAAGACATGGAGTTCCGCTGAGTTGTTTAGAGGCGTTGAATGTATAGTAAGCGTAACGTCAGCGTTACATCGGCTGTGGTAAAATGGGTTTGGTTGTAAGGTGTCTTGTGCGTTATAAACCATTACATTCAGCCACAGCAGCATCAATTGGAGCTGACCAACCCTGCTATGCGGGTAACCCAATACGTGTCATATTTCTGTAATAAAGCACAATTTCGACCTCGCTTGTCAGATCAGTAGACAAAGAGACTGCAAATTATACCAAGTTTGGTATCCCACCGATTTTCGTATTGTTTGTGTGTTGGTGTAAATCACGTTAATGTCTTTACTTTTTATGGTAACCAATGTTGTCGAATGCCTTGAGCTAAATTGACAGGCAGAGCATTTGCATGTGTGAGAAAATTGGCAGATGGTCATTGCTGCTCAGCATTAGGCCGGGCTCACAGGGTTGTTTCATCAAACCAGTGTCATATAATGGAAAAAGACAGTTTTACAACAAAAGTTACAGCTTCAGACGACAGTTAATTGCCAATGTGTTTGAATGTGTGCTTAAAGATGAGGCTACGGTGGAGCTGGACGTTTATTTTCCTGCTCGCCATCGCCGTGGTAGCCTGGGCAGAGGTCGATGAGCCAGAAGACGACGAGGAGGAAGCTTTCGTGGAAGATTCAGCTGAAGTAGAGGCCGCCGAAGCAGATGCTAACGTGTCTTTTCAGGTCTGTAGTAGGAATAGGTACCTGAAACTGTCAACAGCTGGCGGATGTATGCGAGATATGACATGCAAGACAAGATAAATGTTTATCGCTGTAACTTCTGCTTACACTACGGATTTCTTTGTCTTTGTATTTTTGTTCCAGAGTTAAATGCTTGACACCATTGAGGTCATGCACATTAGTGGTGTAAAAGGTTGGTCTTTCCATTGTTTCACACTCAGGTGACATACAAGACCCCAGTTCCCACAGGAGAGGTTTACTTTGCCGAGACCTTTGATGATGGCTCAATGGGACGGTAAGATGTCTCTCTTTTGGAGATCTACATACCATATCACATTTACGAATATCATTTGTTTGAAACCACATTATTGCATTTTTCCAGGTGGCACCTGTCTAAAACTATGAAAGAAGATGTAGATGAGGATATTGCCAAATATGATGGTTTGTACTTATGGTTGTTTGATGAAGAGATAAAGAGAATTTGTTTTTCATTAACAGCATTGCTTTCCTTGCTGTTGTAATTACTGTGCTCAGATGATACAGAAGTAATGCAATGATGTTTGTGGTAGATTTGACAGCGGCAAATGCAAATAGAAGCAGATGGCTTTCAGAAAGGGTTGTAGGGTGTTTTGTCTCAAATTGTATGTATATGATTGGTGTGTTCTTTATGCTAAGTCTGTTCCTAACACTTCATTAACTGTTACACATTTACATTACACATACATACTGTATATCTGTATTATTGGCAATGCTCAGCCCTGTAAGAGAAGCGTTCTGTCCTCAGGCAAGTGGGAAGTGGAGGCACTGAAGGAAAATAAGGTTCCTGGAGATTTGGGTCTGGTACTAAAGTCTCGGGCGAAGCACCATGCCATAGCAGCCATGTTGGACAAGGCATTTGTTTTCAAAAACAAGCCACTGGTTGTTCAGTAAGTGCCCCACTGATCTCATGAACTATGCTGTGTAGTAGTAGGATGTATGCTGACATAGTACGACAACTTTGAGACCATTGTTAACTCTGTATGAATGGTGTCTAGGTATGAGGTGAACTTTCAAGATGGGATTGATTGTGGAGGAGCTTACATCAAGTTGCTGACTGATTCAGCTGATTTAGATTTGGTACGTCAGCTCTTATTCCTACAGCTAATGCCTTTTTTATCTTCCAAGTTTGATGTCAATAGATTGGTCATTATTGTGCAAGCTTTGGGCTTATAGCTGCTCACTTTTATTCAGGACATTGACTAGTGAAAATGAATTGATCGCAATATGTTCTGTTTCTGTGAGTTCCTGTGCTGTAATTCACTTTGTGTCTTTATGTTAATGAATTTCCACTGCAGGAGCAGTTCCATGACCGCACACCATATACCATTATGTTTGGGCCAGACAAATGTGGTGAGGACTACAAGTTGCACTTCATATTCAGGCACAAGAACCCCCTCAACAGTGACATGGAGGAGAAGCATGCCAAGAGGGCCAGTGTAGACCTCAAGAAGTTCTACACAGACAAGAAGACTCATCTCTACACCTTAGGTTAGCAGGTTGCTTCACACTTGTCAGTTCAAGCCTTCTCTACGTGTAAAATGCTTTAAACAGACAAATGTCAGCCCCTAACCCATCCTCAGTATTATTCTGTGAATCTGTTCATGAATTCTGTGATTACTGTAGCACTTTGCTTTTGTGACTTTTTAACGTTTTCCCCACTTTGAACTCCGTTAGTGCTCAACCCTGACAACAGCTATGAGATTTTCATCGACCAGTCGAGTGTGAGCCAGGGAAGCCTCCTCATCGATGTCGTTCCTCCCGTCAATCCACCCAAGGAGATTGATGACCCCAAAGACCGTAAGCCAGAGGACTGGGACGAGAGGGCCAAGATTCCAGACCCAGATGCAGCCAAACCAGATGACTGGTGAGATCATATTTGTCTACTGTAGAGCGCTAATGCAGAGGCCCCTTAGTGGCCATTTAAATGGGCATTATCAGAAAAGCAGCATTCACTATTTCTTCTCCTCTTAAGGGGAGCTTAAAGAAGCTCCATACTGGAAACGCAAATGTAGCGTCACTGAAAATAGATGTTATTAACTCTGAAAAAATAGTTGCGGACTTTGTACGGAATGCTGTAGTACCACCAACCAACAAACCGAAATAAGGTTATTACAAACATTAAATGGACTACACATATTATTTTTAGCATGTTCAACATTTAAGTCTTGCACATAAACTTGTCATTGTGCAAATGCATTTTGAAAACTGAAGAAATGCAGTCTGCAACCTTTGTCGTATCTATTAATTTGTCTGCCCTGCCTACTTTTCAGATGGCAGTTCCTGCTTTTCCTTAGATTATGCTGTTGAAGTAATAGCTGTTCTGTGTCAACTAGGGATGAGGAAGCCCCCGCCATGGTGGAGGATCCCGGTGCCTTGAAGCCTGATGGCTGGCTGGACGATGAGCCAGAGCTGGTGCCTGACCCCAGTGCTGAGAAACCAGCTGACTGGTATGGCCAAGAAGCTGATGATGATGATGATGATGATGATGAAAATGATGATATACTTTATTTGTCAGTCAAAGGGACTGAAATGTTTGTGTCTCTGGGTGGCTCACTTAAGGAATACACATCCACAAGACAAATTACATCTTATGATGATTACACTATGTACATGCATAAACATATATGCCCCAAATCCCCCAAATCAAACAAGTTAAGACCAAGACCAGTTCCACACAGCACAGAAAGTGGACAAGTACAATTTACACAACCTTAAACACACACACACACACACACACACACACACACACACACACACACACACATTGAACACATATTCAAAATGATCCATCACACCAAGACAGTTAGCTCCTTTCAGTGTTGTGTAGTATTAGCTATAGCTATGAAGTGAACAGGTCCTGAACTGTGTCTCCTCCAGGGATGAGGAGATGGACGGAGAATGGGAGGCCCCTCAGATTCCCAACCCTGCATGTGAGACCGCTCCTGGGTGTGGAACCTGGAAGCCCCCCATGATCAACAATCCCCAGTACAAGGGCAAATGGAAGGCACCCCTCATTGACAACCCCAACTACCAGGTCAACTGCCAGACAAAAGTGTTCTGTGTTGCCACTACAGAGTGGTTACATTTACTCCATGTAGAATTTAGGGACATCTAGTGGCGAGGCTGTATAATGCAATAATCTCAACATGTCTACCCATTTAAGTGTGTAGGAGAAGCACGGGGCTGTTAGATGCCGTAAAAATGCAAAAGGCTATCACTGCCGGTGTAGGCTGGCACTGCATTAAAGAGTATTTTCTCCCTTTGTAGTTCTAGATTATATATTAATGGAAAAAATTACTACGACTACCGTATCTAATAAACTATTTAAATGTATTGTGCAGTTTGAATGTGAAAACATTTACTTGTTTTTAGATTTATTTGTAGTTTTTCACTAAAGGAAACAGAATGACATGTTACAAGTTAAGGCATTTCAGTGATTTGAAAGTCATGTGTGATGTGCTGATCTATTTAGGGTGTGTGGAGTCCCCGTAAGGTCCCCAACCCAGACTACTTTGAGGACCTCCACCCATTCCGCATGAGTAGCTTCAGGGCAGTGGGGCTGGAGCTATGGTCCATGACCTCAGACATCTACTTTGACAACTTCATTATCACCTCAGAGAAGGCAGTGGCTGACCGTTGGGCTTCAGACAGCTGGGGGCTCAAGAAGCTGGTTGCCAGTGCCAATGAGGTAACTGGAGGCTCACACGTATACACGCTTTCACACACACACACACACACACACACATACGCACACGTGTGTGCTTTTTACCTAGAGACACTGCACGTAAATGTGCTTTATCACATTGTGACAAACCCTCTCGCCCCAACCCCCTTGTAGAGGGTGGGTGGAGAATAAAATATTAATGCTATAAACTTGCAGAGACGGATAGGCCTGCTAAACATCAGGAACACCACTGCATCCAGTGACTGTGTAGTTGGCCAACAGATTTTTTGGTTGTACTCTGGTGCCTTGACTAGTGTAGTGTTGTTACACGACTGAACAGGTTAGTGTGCTTGGCAGGCAATGACATTTTTTAAGGAATAACGTGAATACTTTTAGATGTACTTTGACGGAACTTACACAGGTTTTGTCTATTGACAAGAGGTTTTTTATATAATTCATGAAAAGAATTCTTTCTCAATCACAAACACACCCACACGTACACACACACTGTTCTGTTCCTGTGCTCTCTCTCTTGTCACTGTATAAGACACACAGCTACACTGTGACCTTCATTTTGTGTGTGTGTGTGTGTGTGTCTGTCCTCTAGCCTGGTATGCTGAGTCAGTTGGTGCTGGCTGCAGAGGATAGGCCGTGGCTCTGGATCATTTATATCCTGACCGTGGGTCTACCTATTGGTCTTGGGGTACTGTTCTGCTGGCCCAAGGTAATAGAGATGATGGCGTACCCCTTCTGTCTTTTTCAATGGTTGAACAACTTAATGCTCTTGCCTTTCAGGTAAAATAACTTCTCTTTCTTCCACAGCCTATTTGTTATGCTGTGAGGTGAATTGATGAGACATTCGTTTAAAATCTGTGAATATAAAAAAAACTTGTTACTCCCTGACCAAGCTTGGGTGTCAATCTTTACAAAAATACTTTTTTTTTCCATTTCAGAAAGCAACTGATGAGTATGTCTACAAGAAGGTGGACACCCCCAAGGCTGAGAGTGTAGAAGAGGAGGAGCAAGAGGAGGAGGAGGAAGAGGAGGACGAGCAGGTTGAGGCAGAAGCAGACGCAGAGGCCGAAGGAGAGGGGGAGGTGGCAGAAGAGGCTGCTGAAACCGAGACTGCCGGGGCCAAGGCAGACTTGGGTAAGCCACTCACCTGACGGTCCTAGACACAGGCTGCACAAGGATAAGCTTTACTGGTTAAAAAAAGGTTTCTGACCGTAACGACCTGCAAGGATCTTAGTGGCACCTAGGATAACAGTTGTTCAGATACTGTGTTTATGCAAAGGAAAAGGTGCCTCAGCACTTCATCTATGATCTTTTGCATGGAGTCCATGGGACTACCACTAATGTAAAGAAAAAATGGATAGAAAAGCTACTAAGACAGACAGTCTGATCACAGCCCTCTGTATTTGTTAAAAAACACCATTGGTTAGACCGCTTGATTCATTTTTTTTTTTCCCCTTAATCTGTTGACCCAGACCTTTTTTGTCAGGTAGTCATCTTTCAAATCCATATGTTGTTTGTGCAACCTTTTTTTGGTCTGCAGTTATGATGTTGACTTGTAGTCTGTCTGCATTTCCTAAGTGTTGAGACTGCTTTGAACACTGAGCCAACAATGTTGCTGACCTCACATATGACATGTACATTATCAGAAGAGAAGATGGAAGAGGCTGAGGAAGGTGCTGGAGATGAGGATGAAGATGAGGACGAGGAGGAGGAGGAGGAGGACAAAGAGGAAGAAGCTAGCAAGCCCAATGACACTGTGTCAGATGATGAGGTACGGTGGTAAAAAATATATATATACATATTTAATCTCATTCTCATCTGTCTGCCTGAGGTGAGGAATGCAGGGCTGAAAGATCTCAGGCACGGTGCCTGAAATCAGGCGTATGACATTAGGCTACATCTAACATTTGCTAGTACATAAAAAGTTTGACACATTTGGTAATTTCAGGCATAGAATTGTTTCTTGCTTTGTGTCCTGGGAATGTTACCAAGGCCTCGTGTCACTCATGCGTGCCTCTGTCCCCTGTCTGTCAGATGAAGGAGGCCGATGAAGGGGTACACAGCTCAGGAGACGGACAAAAGCAGGCGGTCAGAAAACGCAGAGTACGGAAGGACTGACACGGTGGAAAACTCCTCCCCTCTACCTCCTCCCCCTATCTGCTCTGCATGTCTGGTAGATCAGTCTACCCAACTGCATGCAGGCTAACCTACCCTGCCCACCCCCCTTTCCCCTCCACCCTTCCGTTTCGCCCTCTTGGATTTTCTCAACTTCATCCTCACAGCTTCCAGCCTCATTCCTTGCTGCGCTTTCTCCCGTTTGACACCCACCCCACCCCACCCCACCCTACCATCCCCTTCCCCCTCCCCATCCCCCATACAGTCTTCCTCCTCGGATAGAAGTTCTTGTGGAAGGTGTTTGTTGGGATTTTTATCAATCAGTTGGAAATCACCACCAACAATTTAATTTAATCTCCAAAGTTGTGAGGCCACGTCTGAAGACGGCTAAAAATGGCACACTTGAGGAGAAGAAATAAGTAAATGTGAAAGAGAAAAATTTGCAAAGAATGTTGAAGGAGATAGAAGGCCTTTCAGTTGCTTTTTAAGGTTACCTCTAGGAATCTATTGACATATTTGTTGTATTAACTTATTTAAATAAAGTCAATGTCATGTTTTTTTATGAAGTGAGGGAAAATGAACGGATGCTCAACCACTTTTAGGAATAGTTTCTTTTAATGAAAAATGCAGTTGTGTTGAAGGTAGGATGTTTACTTTGTTACTGGCTTTTACCATGTAGCTACTACTGTCTGGTTTCTGAGCCGAGGCGTGTGAGCCCCTGTATTCTCTACTGACTGATCGTTTGAGTTTGTTTTTGTTGTCTTTAAATTCAAGTGTTATGTACAGACATTTCTTCTCCAGCTTTTTCTAGTTCATGTTTCTGCCCACTCCAGGCAGATCCTCGTTTGCAAACTTGTACATGGCTCTTGAAAATAAATATTTAATACAAAACGTTGTCATATTTGTTTTATATATATATATATATATATATATATATATATATATATATATATATATATATATATATATATATATATATATATATATGTAAGATGCAAAATATATCTGCACTGTAAGATGTCACAGAGCTGGGACATTTTTGTTGTAGCAAAACATGCTTAATTCTTACTCAGATAAACTTAATTCTTGTTAAATTACTTTGGTGACTGTATTATAACACCACCAACATTTCACTGCAAATGGGCAGACTTCATCTAGATGCGTCTTGAGGGGGCGGCAGCTGTGGCCTAATGGTTAGGGAGTTGCATGGTGATTGGAGTGTTGCAGGTTCCTTCACCCAGGGCTAAAGTGCCCTTGAGTAAGGGATCAAAGTCCACATTGCTCTAGGGACTATACCCTGTAAAAAAACGAAGTTGCTCTTAGCGTCAGCTAAGTGTAATGTAATGCAAAAACCATTCCCCCATCTGTCCGAATGCAAAATAACATTTAGACACTCTGAAACCAAAGACTATATATATACATATTTTATTAAAACAAGTGTTTTAGGCAATACATTTAGTGTACTCATCTATGCACAAGGTAGCTCCTTTCATACAATGCCTGTTATGAAAGAACCCTTTCATGACAAACCCAAAGTAAAGTTACATAATTTGTGTTTTAGAGAAACCTAAATCTCATCCACCTTTTTAATCATGTGTCTGGGGTAAACCATTCACACCTTTTCATGAAATCCTCAAGCTCCTAAAATTGATGGCATAACTTTCACTGTAGAGGCTGTTTTGTCTTTGACAGTGCCTCCTATCCATCCTTAGATTTTAGGAAACCAAGACATCTGCAATGAGATGCAATAAGCTGTTCAGTGCATTAGGTTCACAAGTGCTTAGGTGAGCACATATGCAAATCAATATCACTTGTGTTCATACGTCCCTTTTTCTCCTATGCAGGCTTACAAACCAACCCCAGATGTCCATTATACATATCATTTGTGCCAATGTAACTCTAATAAAATAAATAATAGAGGTGCACTGTATAGTTTTGGCAAAAGGGAAACCACAGCTAACTGTAAGAGTCACTCAAGAATGGGGAATGCTCAATAGAACACTCATAGGAATACACTTCTTTGTGCAGTACAATAAACAACACGCAATTAATTTGCAGACAAATATCTTGTGTTTCACAGCAAATACAACCTTGATCTTTGTACAAAATAAACTCCATTACAGATAACTGGGACTGAATTCAACCCTGTGGAACTCCACAGGGCCACGGAACAACCCCTTGCTAACTTAATCCCAAAAAAATTATATATTTTTTTAGCTTTTTGGCCTTAATTCGCTAGGAGAGGAAGGATATGACAGGAAATTTGTGGAAGGAAACTGGATATGGAATTTGGAAAATGACTACATTCGTTCTTAATGCGTCCCGATGGGCACGTGCCGGCCTTGCCACTTGTACCATAGCCTCTCCACTCACTCCCCAACCCTAACCACACAATAATACTGTTGGTCAAGTGGCAGAAAATACTGAACTCTTCCCAATGTAATGTGCTACAGAACAATGTGTACAAAAGAATACCAAAACAACCACATGGAAAAATAAATAACAGTTATCATTTACAAAAAAAGAAAAAGCATGTACACAAGTGATGTATCCCTGCTTAGTAAGGAGGGTCAAAACTGCGTAAACAGGGTCTCATATTGAGGTCAAGGAGTCTGCTGGGGGAAACTGATGGGGGGACTGAAGTAAGATGAGCACTGGGGGGTTCCATCATCCCCTCTTTTCCGGTTCCTTCTCCTCTATTTCCGCTTCCCTTTGGTGTCGGTGGTCTGGAACACGCTAGACGCAGACATCAGGTTCTCAATGTACTGCCCCAGAACCTGGTTCTCCGACTTCAACTTCAGGTTCTCTTCCTTCACTGCATCTACTCTTGCCGAGAGGTCTTGAGGACCACCCAAAGAGAAAAATAGATATCAAATTAGACCCTCTAACCTTTACAAAGACTGATGAGTTAGTGCAGGTAATATAACCCCAAGACATGTCAACAGTTTTTTTGCTTCAACTTGTGCTGGATGAACTTAACATACTAAACATAACATTTAATTGCCCCATTCTTGTGACAAAAGCGATCATCAGACGGTTAAACATAGTTCGGTATTTTGTTTGTCTGACTGTTTTATGCAGAAGTTCATAGACGATAAAAAAAATAGGATAAGCAACATGCTAACATGAGGCCATACTGTGGACGATGGCTCTATACAACCAGACTACTGTTACTCTTCAGCCCATCAATACAGAAGTGCTTTTTGGGCATCTCAAATCCATACAAACACTTTCAGACAACTCTGAGAGTCCACCGTTAGGCCAGCCATTTACTCGGACGCATTACAACAGACCATTAGATGGCTAAGTGCATCTGCTAGAGGAAAGAGGGGTTCAGCAGAGTACAAGTTCAAAAGACACGTGTAGTCTATAGGAGATTGAATAGATGCACATATTAGTTTTTTCAAGTCACTTCACACTAGGTATTTGTGTCACGCCAGACTTCATTACACCCCCCCCCCCCCCAAAAAAAAAAAAACAAAAAAAAAAAAAGTTTAGATAATAAAATACACCATTCTAATCCTTAACCAATATATCATTCTTTAAATACAACTGCAGTGTGAAACATATGCGTCTTTACCTTCTAATGTGTGTTGCAGCTCCAAGACCTGATTGATGAGTCTCGTCTTTTCCTCTAGTTCCACCTGGTTCTCCACATCCCCTGAACAAAACGCACACGTCAGTATGATGAAAGACAGACACTCGACAGGACGCAATAGCTACAGGGAGTCAGTGGGGTCTTTACCATCCAAATCACAGTTCATGATGAAGTATTCGTTGTCTTTCCGGGAACGCTGTGCAGCAGGTTCGCCCTCAGCTAGAACAGAAGAATAAAAAGCAGATTAATATACAGTCTATCATCAAAACACACACGACACTGATAATGTAGCACATTTAACTTAGTCATCTGAACTTAAAACACGCACTCGCAGCGTACAAAGCGTCTAGCAATAGGTTTTCAACCCAGTCACCTGAAGGGGATCTCACAATTTTTACTAGGACTTCACACCTGCTTTCACACAGACGCGCCAACAGATTGATGAAAACTTTAGGTTAGTTATTATATGCGAAGGCATAGTGGCTAGTCCAACAGCGGGTGGTCCTCTGAACAATATAATATGTATTTCAAACGTGTACGTTAACATAAAACAACTGTCACTTTGCTTAATACCCGGCATCGCTGCTAACACTGATGGTTGTCGGGGCGGCGGCACAGTCCGAGACATTTTAGGATAGCTGAAGTTACAAATGTACAGTTCGAGTCAAGTCGGTAGAAAATGTTAGCTAGTTAGCAAGCCTCACTAGCTAACTTTGCTAATGTCGGCGTGTTATACTACCACAAATGAGCTAAACACATGTGATACAGTGGCTTATCTACCATTCTGAACTTTGAATAGGTATTTTACAAGCTGTTCCAACAGTAACCGACGATGTAGGTAGCGATACTTGACCTACGTGGCTAGATATACAGTCACTGGGCTAAACAGGTAAACTTAGCTTTCCTCTCCATTGCTGGCTATTACATACATGTTTCCAGCTTGGTGACGAACCAACTGGACCCATTGCTAGCTGAACACGTTATCTACAATTAGTCATTAAATCTGTGCAGTCACTTCATCGCCTAAAACAGCGACCTTCGTAGTAAAAACACCGCCTGCCTCACCGTCAGTAGTTCTTCTAGGGTACAAGAACGTGCCAAGTCAACACAAACACTGACTATACTCCTCCAACCGATGATACAAGCTATCTCATTCACCCGCAGAAGAGCAATGGCTAACGTTGTTTCATTTCATTGTGTTTCCGATAGATGGAGACAGAGTCGGGAACTTATGATAAACTACTATGATCAGCACGTTTATCCCTTTTGCAGAACTAGCTGCTACATGCCATATATGTCATGTTTTGTAATTACGGAGTATCAGTTCTGCAGTTTCAGTTAAATTGTAGATTCCACAAAGACACGAATTGGGGTCTTCCAAGCATTGACGTCTGGTTTGGCAAACTAGTGCCATCTGGTGGATATGAATGGCAAATGGACGATATCATTGCTAAGGGGCAAGCTTTACTTCTCAGCCATTGGCCTTATATTAAACATAAATGGGATCTAAATTATTTATAAATTAGTACCAACCCAGTATCTAGCATTCTAGTATTCACCGAAACTCAGCTGAATGACCTTAGGCTATGTATGTACATTGATGTAAATATGCATTAGTGTAAGAAAAAAAATCATCAGATGATGGTAGGACCACCATTTAGCATACGCGACCAAACAACAACCATCAGAGACGGCAAGGTGTATTGAGTATTTGTGGCTACCCTAAGACCTTTACTTACTACATAAACCAGGTACACAAAAAGGAAGCATCTCCTTATCATCTGTATTTAAATCTCACTTTTATGTCCTCAGTGCAAGGTCACAGCCTTACAATAGGCAAGTAAAAAAGTGCTCTAATTACGGGTGTACATTAACAACTGGCAAAAGCAAAGACAAGATGTTGCTGCAAGTTTATTTTGGTCAAAGCCAGGTCTTTATTTTGTAGTCAACATAAATCTTGTTTTTGGCCAAAATATTTCTTCAGTCCTAAATGCCCTTGAGTGCGTGGTGAGAAATGAGATACAATAAACTTATTTCCAAATAAGCCAAATGTATTGGTTTATTTTCTTATTTCTTTTGACTGTCATCACTTATAGATACATGTCCCCACGATTTGTGGTTAGACATTATAAAGATTGTATTTATATGGCACATTTTAGACAAATGTATTTACTTTCATGTCATATTATGAAAAAATATATTTGCCTATATTTGTTTATTTTGTCAAACATTAGCATAATCAGGGACAAGCAGTAGTAGGCTACATGCTATAAGACTACAATGTGCTGTATGTTGACTACATTTCAAAACTGAGCTAATAGGGGATATGCCAGTTTAACAAACACTTTAGCCATATGTGTGCAAATACAGTGGCTGAACGATGTGTAGTATTCATTCAGCCCTACCACCTTTTCCAGGATAACAAACCGAGCTGAGCACTAAAACCTGTTGATATCGGAGCCCTGTCATATGTTCATATATGGCTAGTGTGTCCTGCTTCAAGTGAAGGTTAACCTGCCATACAACCTGTTATGGAGTCAGCATCAGTCATACCTGTGTCATCAGCCAGAGAAATGTTGGTAAAAGTTCCATCCTCATCGTCCACTTCCCCTTCCATTGCAGATCTTCAGTTCAAGTCCGGTCAGAACTGGAACTCCTGATAAACTATATAATTTTTGACTGTAGAGGCTGGTGCTTCCTCCCTCTCTCTTTCTTTCTTTCTTTCTTTCTCTCTCTCTCTCTCTCTCTCTCTCTCTCTCTCTCTCTCTCTCTCTCTCTCTCTCTCTCTCTCTCTCTCTCTCTCTCTCTCTCCTTCTCTTTTTCTCTTTCCCAGACCTGCTGAACACCTGTTGTGTTCAGCCGCACCCTCTGAATTATTCACTGTAAACACAGCAATTCACTGGATCTCCGGTGTGGCTCAGGTGACACTGTTGTCACGGTGATAGTGTGGGACATAAGGTTCAGAGTTCACTTGCTCTCTCTTTTCTCTCTCTCTCTCTCTCTCTCTCTCTCTCTCTCTCTCTCTCTCTCTCTCTCTCTCTCTCTCTCTCTCTCTCTAATAATGAAACATTAACCAAAATGTGCCTTTTGTCTATCCTACGAACTAGACACATCTTTTATCAGTTTTCCCTCCAATCTATTCTTCCTTGTTCTTTGCCTCCCTCCTCTTTCCTTATCCTATCAGCCTACTTGCCTTCCTCTGATACTTGTTAGAAACACACCAGATACATGCTGCCACTGACAGTTCAGGGTAGCGTCTTATGGGCTCTTTGATAAAACTGCATGAATTACCTAAGGAAATTGTTTCATTGGAAAGTTAGGGTTGTAGAAGCCCAGCTGCAATCTGATAGTGTTTACAGTCAGTATTGGTGTAAAGAGGCATGATGTAATGAGAGATAGCTTGGGTGAAAACCTCTGGAGGTGTATGAATAGTGGAGGTTCTTCATAGTCTGAATTGTACAATACTGTCTTGTCCTACAGTTAGCCTACTGCGGTTCCAGGAAAGTGATGTGATTATTTTCATTATTATTTGTGCCCCCTTGTGGTTATCATAAAAACATAAATCAGATGATACTGTGGCCTACTGTTTAAAGTCTAAAGCAAATAAACAGGTGTACAATTAATGGAACAGTTAGGATCAGATTAATTATCCTTTTCTTCCTTTGTGAAAGACTAAAGAATAGAAATGGAAAAATAGAATGAAACATAGTGCTCATGGACGATATGCATGTTTGTAAATATTAACAGGTGGTGTGATCGACACATTCTCAAGTGGTCATAGCTTTGGTTGAGACAGCAGCGTTTTGTTTAGTTGGGCGAGACCCCTGCATGTTTTGATGTCTGAAACAAGCACAACCATCTTGTGCCAGAACACACAAATCACAGCAGTGTGAGCATGGCTTTTAAAAGGCATTTTGGCCAGGGCCATTCAGCCCCATAAAGCCAGACAGGCACTGGCATTTACAGGCCAGCGATTACACGGTAGAGGGCTGTCTTTCACATGCAGAGCTTGTGTTAATGAAAACCTCGCTGAGTGGAACACTCCTGCCTCGGATAGGGAGGGGCGGGCAGCGAGCTGATGAGGAACGGCTGCTTGTGCCAGGCCCAAGAATTAAACAAATAAAACTCGCCCCCAGCACCTGCAGAGTACCTGCTTTGGTTTACCTGGTGACATTGTTGTCAGAGGCATACAAATGAGTTCTAACCATGCCATTGTATTGCCCTTCCTGCCATATTTAGGCTACTTCTATCAACCTTGAGCCTGCGACATTACCTCCACCTGTCCTCTCTCTTTCAGAGGGACACTCTGGCAGACATGCACATTCACCTCTTCCTCTTTCGTCTGTCCCGCTCCCTCTCAGCTCCCTCTAAGCGCCCTAAGAGACCTTACAGCACCATGACTCAATGGCTCCAATTGTTTCATAGCGTACCATTTGATGAATTGACAAAGCATTAGCAGGGGCAGAGGGACGGTTTAAAGTGAGCTAACAAGCACAAACTTCTGGAGGAGAAATCCACGTGTCTCTTTCTCTGGATTATATTATTCTTCTCAATGCATGCTGCAGTTAACAGATGCCTGCTTTTGGCACTGGCTCTTCCCTCGGCAATAAAGGAGCGCTGCCCCATCTGCCTGTAGGTTTGTCTGGCACAGGGAGTGGGGGCACTGCCAAAGGGCAATGGCCAGGAACGTGACCAGTTTCATTTGTTGAGAGAAGAAGAGAGGAAACACCCTTTGTTGTCCTCTTCACCGACTCCTCCATCAGGAGTATCGGGAGCATTGTTGTAACATAGTAATAAGACATGTTGTAAAGCCTCCTAAAATATATTACATACTTGCTCATAGACTACCACCGACACTAGTAGAAAGAACAGAAACTATATTCTTGCATGACAGCAAAAAATACACAGTGACATATCTTTACTTTTTTTTTTTATAAATACATAATTGCAAGACCATGTTCCTGTGTAAAGGGTGGTCACAGGAACATGTGATGACATTTATCTGCTATTTCACTTATTGTTACTTGTAGCCAGCCACTTATTCCTACCATGCAATTCTGTGTTCCTGTTTTAGAGTGCCTGTGTCTGAAAGAGGGAAATAAATGGGTTTGCCTGTAGCTAAATCGTAACTCAGCCTCAGCATCTTTCTTTTCATTTGGTACAAGTGTAACCAGTTTTTTTTGGTTTCAAATGGCACATCACTAATTTTGCTATTACAATGTATTGTTGTGTTTGTCTTAATCATCAGCATTAAGGCATGGACTTGGTTAGGAGTTCTGAGCTCTAAATTGGTGAACCTATCATGGCCCAAAGATTATGGATTTAATTCTCAATACAATGTAGAATATGCTGTGTTGTTACAAAACTCATTCATCAAAGGAAGTGTTCCTGACTGTACTCATACATATTTAGCTATTCTCCATCCAAACCAAGTCTCTGTGTGAAAGATTACACCATTCTGCCTCTACAGTACACCTACAGGTAACAGCACTAACACGACTACATCCAGATCACACAGACCACTAGGGGGCAAAGGTGCCCTCACACCCACCTTGCAGTGAGCTGAGGCTAGGGAGGAGTTTAAGGGCCGGCTTGGGTGACTGGAGCTGAGATGTCCAGCCGTGGTCCAATCTGCCAATGCATCAGAGCAAGAGAGCTGGCAGATTAATAGGAACACTACAGCACAATCAGTACATGAGCTATACACAATACACCGGCCACAGTGGATACACAGTCTAGTGTAGTTGAATAGATAATGTTCTATTGTTTTCTGCTACAGGCTGGGAGCTCTCTTCACTAGTGCTGTTATAAAAACTGTTTAAGCCGTTCTTGTAGTTATATACACAAAGCCTAATCAATGTCACCGCAGCATATGTCCACAGGTTGACAAGGTCATTAGTTTGTTGTCACACTCACAAACACAGACACAGACACACACACACACACACACGCGAGTGCACACAGACACAGACACACACACACACACACACACACACACACACACACGCCTAGAAAGTCATTTGGCGGACAAGAGAAACCTCCCCTCCTCTCCCTTTGGAAACACCTCTTTAATAGAAGGGGAGGAACATCAGAGGTCATAAAGGTGACTCCAGTCTGGCTTCCACTTAAAAAGACATAATTTAGAGAGTAATAAACAGGAATATAAACCAACGTGGTTAATATTGCGAAGTCACTCTGTCGGCCCAGAGTTTTTTTTCTTTCTTTTTCTTTTTTTCCCAACAAAGTTGTGTTGAGGATATGTTGTGTTGAGGATTCCCAGACCACTGAAAGACCAGGAAACGTGAAACTTGGTGGGGATGTAGCCCCATCCGGATGACAGAGATTAGAAAGTTTTGGTGCTCGGCAGCCACCCCACCTATGTGCTGCACCCCCAAAACGCCAGGAGACAGAATTTTTTTTTCATACCTTGGGCTCGACAAGATGTACAAACTCAGTCCATAAATGGTCATTTGGCATGTAG
This sequence comes from Coilia nasus, assembly GCA_027475355.1. Lineage (NCBI taxonomy): Eukaryota > Metazoa > Chordata > Actinopteri > Clupeiformes > Engraulidae > Coilia > Coilia nasus. Next base: position 27,358,180 of record CM050221.1, read on the forward strand.
CGCCACCTAGGGAAAATTGTACAAGTAAAAACTGAGGTTTTGAATTGCCAGTAGCTTGAGCAGAGAGTTATTATCACATCAAATTTGCCATGTAGGACCTCTTGAAGCAAATTATGTTTTGCAAACTTTGTGTCATAGGGGGTGCTGTAATTGCCAAAAAAATCATTTTGGTTAATAACTACAAAACAATAAGGAACACAATTCCTTTTCCCCCACATTCCCTGAGAAGACCTGTATTAAACACATTAGGCCATGCCCCTTCCTGTTGCCCCCTGTAGTGAAGGGGAAGAGAAGTTGAACCCGGGTCTCGGGGTACCAAACATGCATCAGAAGTGGGGTGGCTTGCCGTGAGGCGCACCAACTGTGTGAGCCATATGAGGGGCCCCCAGGTTAGGTTGACCCCGGTGTGAGGGACCCCAGTGAGGGACCTTAGTGATGGGTGAAGCATCAGTATGATGGGAGAAGTATGGTGGGAGATGTGTAAGGGACACCTGAGTGTGTGAAGTGCATGGGTGCGCTTCCCGAAGGGGAAGGCAGTGTGATGGAGTGCCATCACTAGGGTTGTGGGTGTGCTCTGACTGCCATACCAATGAGCCTGGCTTTTAGGCATTGTAGTCAAAGTGCATGTTTGGTACCCCGGAGACCAGGGTTTGAAGCCGGAAGAGGCCATTTCTCCTCCCTTTCACAACACCCACATTTTACAATTTTTAAAAAAATTGAAAGTGTAAGTAAACTAACTCCAAGGGTGTTCATCCTGTGTCCAGAAATTTGGTGTATGTCATCTGCAGATAGTGCCTTGAAAAAATCTTATAAAACGTCTTCAGAAATTAAAGCATTATGAAGGCACACACCAATCAATAGCTTGTAATTACACTACATTTAATATCCTGTCATGTAATAACCCAAATTGTATTACACCTCACATACTTAAAGGAGAACTTCGGTGTAAAATGAAAATTGCCATGTTAAAACATCATACCGAGTTGGTATATGTACTGAGGAGCAAAATTGATTGAGCCTGTTGCATTCAAAGTTTAACTACTTTTTATCGTTTGTCCCAGAAGGCTAACTATGGAAGTGGTAGGTGCCCTTAGATGAAGCATGATGACTACGCTATTTTAAACCATTAAAACAGCTCGAAGAAACTCCACACTCCATCGGTAGTACAACAAAGGCTCTGGCATTCAAACCAAAGCACTGAGAATATTGTAAATGTACACAACGTTTATTTAAAAAACTGTTCTTACATGCAGTAGTTTGCAGTTGTTTCTCGCCGCCGCCATGATAAAAGTCCAAACAAGTCGATTATACTACCTTTCCTCCTATTCTTCCTGCTGGTTCGGGTTCGTCAATTGACTTGTGCGGACTTTCATCATGGCGGCGATGAGAAACTACAGCAAGGTACTGCCTGTCAAAACTGTTTTATTAATAAATGTTGTGTACACTTACAAAGTTCTCAGTGCCTCGTTTTTAATGTCAGGACCTTTGTTGTACTACCGATGAAGTGTGGAGTTTCTTCGAATAACTTGCTGACCATCACAACCAAGATCACCTTGGGCTCAACAAGGTTTATAAACTCAGACCATAAAAGATCATCTGGCATGTACAGTAGTGCCTCCTAGGGAAAATTGTACAAGTGAAAACTGAGGTTTTGAATTGCCAGTATCTTGGGCGGAGAAAGTCATTGTTGCATCGAATTTCGCCATGTAGAATCACTACTCCAACCTCCTGAAGCACATTATGTTTTGTAAACTTTCTTCCATAGGGGGCGCTATAATTAAAAAAAAAAAAAACGTTTTGCTTTTAACTACAGAACAGACATCCATTCCATAGGGTACTATAGCACTGTAATTCCCTTTGTGGTGGACTTTACAGGAGGACGGATCTCACACCCCAGTCATCCCACTCTTTTTCTGTGTATTTGATGTCTGTGTTATGGTATTTAACATAATCTGCAAATGGCCTAGATTACTTACACTTAGTGGTGAGTAGATTTGGAGAAATGAAACTTTGTCTCAGGCTATGCGGTTTGTTTGTTGCCTGGTTGCTATGCTAGATAACTATGTAAAGTGCTATAGAAAGTACAAAATAACTGTACAGTTTAGGCCTAAATGGTGGAATTCCACTGGAATTATTGGCTGATTATATTAAATTAGATTATCATGCAATAGAGTTATGTGTTTCTATGTTGTATTTGTGCCCTATGTGGCCCCATAACACCATACACAGAATGTTGATTTCCCTAAAGTGTTACTCTAAAGGTTCCATTTTAGAATGTCAGTGTGTATCCTGTTTCCATTTTAGTTCCTATAGTGCTATGGTGCAGTTTCCTCATGCACCTTGTCTACCTTACAGTACATTTTCAACTCTGCCTTTGTGAAAGATCCCTGTCATCCTGTCCCGAGGTACTTTTTTTTTTTTTTTTTTTGAAAATTGTGCTGCAAAAAACAAAACAAACAAACAAAAAACAACATATAAAATCTCATCCTTCTTCATCTTGTCTTTTAAGATTTGGCTGGATCCAAAATTTTATATTGTTATTATTATATTTATACTGTCTATATATTCTCAAATAGCAAAGTGAAAAATGAAACTCCTTTCTATCGTAATGTTATTATGTGAAAGTTTTGTTGTTATTGGATGTTTTTCACATTATACTACAGGTGCTGCAGTCATGAGCTACAGTACCATTTGGCTTTTGCAAAGAAGACTTGGCTGATAACAGGTCAGACAGTCTCACCACTGTGTTTAAGATTATGTGTTTCACAGATCCTCTGTGCATGGGCCAGACTTCAATATCAGTGCCTCATACCTCTCATATCTAACAGTAGGAAGCATGATACTTCATGGCATTCCCTGTGAATTTAGTGTTTATTATGAGATCCACACTGCTCAAACAAATGACTAACCTATCTGTACATAAACACACACACACACACACACACACACACAAAGACACAAAGACCCACAGACACATGCACACACACACATGCACATTCCATACAGGACAAGAGCATTCATGTCCCAACTAAAACCACCACTTCCCCCATCGCACCAGCGCTCTACATCTCTCACACTCTACGTACCATTCTTGTGTCCATCACTAACTCTTTCTCCCTCTCCCCATATTGACCTCTTCAGGACGGAGTTTTAGGAAGGTCCCTCCTCTTCAGCTCCATGTGTCCAGCTCTCTCCCCTCACAGGCTTAGCACAGCAGGTAAGAGTACCTGTGTCTGCCTACACGCATGCACACACAGACACACAGACACAGACACAGACACAGACACAGACACAGACACACACACAGACACACACACACACACACACACACACACACACACACACACACACACACACACACACACACACACACACACACACACACACACACACACACACACACACACACACACAGACTGCATTTGTGATAGTGTTTCCATACATAGGTATGCATACATAGGTATGCTTACTTTGTTGTAAGGTTGACCTGGAGTCACCCGAGTCCTTATGCGCCGGGAGTGCATACTTCCGTTATGATTATAAGCTGTATGCCAGAATGTGATGTTTCTGTGTGTGTGTGTGTGTGTGTGTGTGTGCGTGTGTGTGTGTGTGTGTGTGTGTGTGTGTGTGTGTGTGTGTGTGTGTGTGTGTGTGTGTGTGTGTGTGTGTGAGAGAGAGAGAGAATGAGAGAGAGAGAGAGAGAGAGAGAGAGAGAGAGAGAGAGAGAGAGAGAAAGTTTTCATATTAAATACAAAATTGCATTGTGAATATCTGATGAAATGTGTCTGAGACATATTTTTGTATAGATCTGCTCAAGAGATTAACTGGCTGGAGGTATAGGTTTCCTTTTTTATTTGTGTGTATGAGAGAGCCTCTTTGTGCTTACATGCATTCCATTCACTATCTGAATAATTCTTAAGATTTAACAGGTGGATGATGGTTTAACAAAGCATGTATGGGCTCTTGTTTAAGCCCTTAAACATGCAACAACAACAACAACAACAACAACATTTGGACATTCTTGTATGCGTGTGGGAAGAGTGTTAACATGAATGTTCTTCTTACTTTGATCAGATTCAGATGATGACAGTAACTTCCAGTGAATTCGATTATGACACTACAGAGGACCTCCCACTCCCATGCTTTTTCATAAGAATACATCAAGCAATACACAAGAGTTAGACTTCTCAGCTAACCCTTGAATGTCCCTCATCCCTTCACCCTTTTCTTGCCTCTCTCTCTCTCTCTCCCATACACACACACACACACACACACACACACACACACACACACACACACACACACACACACACACAGGCGCAGCATCCACATCTTTGCTCACACATTTCCTCGACATTCAGTCTTCAGGAAGTATATAACCTGAGCATGCAGCACCACACACCATACGTAAGTATTAAGCAGAATAATGCCTGAACGCACACCCAACATAGCACCCACCTCTGAACATCCTGCAAAACAAAACACTAACACACACACACACATACACACACACACACACACACACACACCTCACAACATTACTTTTGTCACATCAAAACAAAACACCTGACCATTCAGCATTCACACATCATTTCTAACCTTACATTTAACTTAATAGTAATAGAACTCAAGTACACCTCACCTGGCAGTCAGAAAAAGAACCTATGATATGCTGTGATCACATTTTTCAGGTTTGTTGTGACATATAAAGTCCCCTTTTTTATCAACATTGTAATGTTTTCCTTAATAAGGTTAGTCTTGATATAGAATACATTACAAAGATTTGAGCAAAGCATCCCAAAGTAGATTTTCTTTTACCTTTGCCACAGTGTTAAAATGAATACAAAATGTTTTACAGTTTTTGCCAATCATTTTCACACATGTCTCAATACCATGTCCACATTTTCAAAACTCTTAACACAGTGTGCTTTACCAACATACATCTGAGCACATCAATTAACATTTCCTGCAAAATGCACTGCAGCTACCAAAACTCCTCACACTTCACCCAAACTTACTACTGCTGCTGTAACTATAACACATGCTGTTGGCAAGACTAGTGGCGGTCAATGTCCAATAAGCTAAAAAAAAAAAAAAAAAAACAACTTTTAACAAATCACATAAAATCTAGCCTTTGTACTACAGTTACTCACATGTTACTCATCTATAATGTAAATACACACTGTATCAAACTATGTAAGTGACATGTGAATGTACTTATACACCTTTGGCAATAGATGAATAAGGTGTATAGGCCTATACAGTGGACAAATGAATGACTGTTTGTACCTGGGTAAACAACCATACAGTACATATTACATATTAGAAAATATTGATGCTAATCACAAAAACAAGTGTTTTTCAGTAGTTTTCCTATATTTTGTAATTTTCCAGAATTCTATAAAAAACAAATCACTCCAGAAACAAACCAGGATGAACTGTACCATGTGTTACCTTCACCCCGTGCTTATATGTACTGTATTACCTGCATTACTTAGAGTTCCTGACATTACATTATGCCCCACTACAGGAACAGGAAATCCATATATATGTAATATATGTTGTAAATGTATGTAAAGATAGTTGTTGCCTGTAGAAGTTGGTTGTGGCCCTACCTACTGTAATGTTGATCTGTGGGGCTGCTGTATTGTGGATAGGCCATGACTTACAGTACATACTGGTAATCAAACACACACAGTAATTCCAATATCAACTTTCTATATTAAATAATATTACAGTATAAAGAAACAGACAGAAGTATAAAAGTGCTAATTATTGCTGTAATTATTTGGCTAAAAGATAATTATGTCTCAACTACATTATTATGTTGTGTTTTGTAACATTGTCTTCTATTTGTTTTAGGTTTTGACCCTAAAGTTAACTATTTTGATAGTATCCAAATGTCTGCAAAAGTAGCTGTAGTTGTACATAATTTTGTTTGTTATGATCATCACTTCAGAGAAGTACTAATGGATTTTGGTTGAAGTGGTGATTGAATGCAATTTTGTCAAAGCAACGCGAAAGAGAAGACGTTTGGCTCCCATAGTCTATGATTTGAGTTTTGAAAAAGTAGACATGGTATTGAGACTCATGTGAAAATGATTGGTAAAAACAGTAACACTCCACAGGAAATTCAATGTAATGTTGGACCATGTTCATGAATGGGTGCTGTACCATACCACCATTTCCCTATGCTGCACAAATATAACAGTAGACCAAACCTATTCTTTCATATCTGAGTCAGTGTGACAGTGCAAAAAATGAAAGGCAGTTATTAGTGAGGACTGATGCACATGTTGAGGTTGGAGCATCATCTTTACCACAAAGTAAATAATGACACCTACTCATAGTCTCTCTCTCTCTCTCTCTCTCTCTCCCTCTCTCTCTCTCTCTCTCGCGCTTTTGCTCTGTCTGTCTGTCTGTCTGTCTGTCTGTCTGTCTGTCTGTGCTGCCTTGTAAGAGCTGTTTTCTAATTTTCAAAGCTCAATCTGGATTCCAAGGCATGATGTCATGACACTTTACGAAGGAAAAAAATGACTAAAGGTGTAAAGAACATCACACTCTCCCTCTGTGTGAGTTTGAAAGCATTATCAATCAACTCTGAAAAGAACAAGGTACACACACAAACATGGTCCTGGATTCCTATTCTTTGGCAGTGTTACCAGGAGTATTAATGCTGATTTTGGAACTCAGGGAGTGAGTCAGGGGTTATGGGTGCTCCATACTCCAGCCTTTTCACTGTTCAGCAAAGCAATCCCCCCTTCCTAGAGAGGGCTAGCTGTTTTCACTAATACTAATGACATCATGTTGCAAACACAGGTAGTGCCACCACTAATCCCCTTTGGCTCTGTGGATGGGCTTGAAATAGGTCTTTGCGTGCAAGAATGTGTTATGGTTGCTGACTCATAGAGAAGATGATTTAGAATTGTTCATTTTAAAGACTCTAACGACATCAGGCATGAAAAGGACTGCCACACATTTGTGTCCACAACCTCTTGAATGCTACATTATACCACTCAAGTCAGGCAATGTAAAAGGCTGTTGCTTTTGTGTTCTTCTGTAATTTGGTGAAAAATTAAATACTCATGACTTGTTTAAAGAAGAAGCTTCTTACAGTGGATGTTTACTGAATAAAGCATGCGAAGCACACTCCTTACTCTTTGAAATAAAGAGGCAGAAATGTATAGTTATGTGACAAGTGTGCCTTTCATTAGCTGCCAATTAGCATGATCTGTAGTGCTGTATCTAAACATTATTGTGATAATGGCACATAGATGTGTTAATGTCTATAGTTACACATATCCTTCTTCCTAACTGCTCTGCCTCTCTGAAAAAAGGATAAAGATTGAACTTGTCATTGCCACTGAATATTCTTGTTACATGATACATTATATACTACATTGCTGATACACTGTTGCTTTTTTCATGGTTTCATATAAAATCGTGTTTTTGCATCTTTGACTGTAATGTTTCATTAACATTTTTCAGGCTTAACAGCGATCAGGACTTCTCAGATGTTTTGTATTTCAGTAAAATAGGCTAGGCGGATAATTTGGTTGTCCAGGGTCTACTCGTCTTACAAAGTTTCCTGAGGCAAATATTATACACATCGCACACCCATCCATTAACATTTGAAATTTTCAGGACCAGCCAGCTGAATGAAGTCTGGTCATTGTTCTTTTCGGAACTTCATGACAGTTGGCACATTATAATTTTTCTTAACTGCCTTCCCCATTTGTTAGTGTTGGATTAATTCTGTGTTTTAGGGTGTTTTCCTTGGTTTGTTGGTGTGACATGCTATTTTCTCTCTCTCTCTCTCTCTCTCTCTCTCTCTCTCTCTCTTTTTATGTCTCATGGCAGTTGTATGTACGTCATGTTGTAATCTATCAGTCAGTATTTTAAGGTGTTTTCCTTGGTGCCTGTACCACACCCTTGGTCATCTCTCTGCCTCTCTTTCATACTTTGGTGAGACATACACATAGTAATACCCTGCTTCCGTAACTCCTCCTCGCGGAGTGGACTGAGGACATGTGCTTAATGCACTGATCACCCACTGTTCTCTCCCACACACTACACTGGAATCGGGCCAATCCATATGCTATTTAATTACTGCCACATAAGCAACATGAAAATAGAAACTCAGTTAACCCCTGCTAATCAAAATAACTGCCATGAGACATGGCACCCCCATGGAAGACAAGGACAGAACACCAAAAACCCATACCATGCATGTAAAAAAGAGGAATCAAGGAATCTTTTCTGCCATATATGTAGAAGAGCATGACTTGGCCGAGTGCCGAGGGGTGCATGCAACAGTAAAACCATTATCCTTAGAGGCAACCTGACGGACAGAGCTGAGGGTCATAAACTGCCGTCTCTACATGGTCATTGTGTCCAGCCATTCCAGGAAGACATGCGAGTGGGAGGTTAGAGAAAGCAAACAGTGCAGGCCTTGCGGGTGACCACGCTCTGTGCCTGGACACAGGCAGGGCAGACGCATGCTGGGCCCTGTTCCACTGAGCTGCAGTCAGCCACAGTGCTTGGTTTTGCGATAGCCGCGGGCAGCAGAACAGGTCCCAGACCAACGGCGAACGGGACGGAGTGGAACCCGAGCCAGGGCCAAGGCCACAAAAGCATTCTTGCATGAACTCCATGCCACTCATCTTCCACCAAAGACAGGCCAGAGGCAGAAGCCAAGCCGCAGACACACTGAGCACAGCTCACATAGATGCTGCTGTGTTTGCTTTGGACGGGTGTCTGCTGTGCATGATTCGTGTGTGTGTGTGTGTGTGTGTGTGTGTGTGTGTGTGTGTCTGTCTGTGTCTGTGTCTGTGTCTGTGTTTGTGCGTGTCTCTGTGTGTGTGACTAAGACAGAAAAGGAGAAATATTAAGTGAGATTTTGTTGTCATATATTGACAGTGGATATATGAGAATCAGTCACTGACTAACGTGTAGGCTGATATTGTTGGTGTTTGCATTCTTTCTTCATTCATCATTGGCTTTTCTTAGTGAAATAGCCATAACGTAATAAATAACACTTATTTGTCTTATTTGATATTACTACTGGCATAACTCCCCTGGTTCAAAACATACCTTGTGCATACAATGTTGACTGAATAATATCACCATTTCAGTCAGCTTGTTGCCTTTCAATCTGATTTCATTAGTCAGACTGTTTCCCTTAGATAGGATATCAGTAGAAAGTTAAGGTCAGGTCTGACAATCCATGGAATGCAAAAAAGTATGACTAAAAGTGGCTTGGGCATAAAAGAGAGACACCAAAAAACAGCTAACAGGTTCATGCGAGGTGACCCCTAGGGCACAGCAATAAACAAAACTTCTTGACTAAAAAGTATGTCAATGTTCAATTGACAGTGTTAAAATAATATTGATACAAATTGCTCTGTCTCTCAGGGCCATTTACTGAATGGCATGATAAGGTGATCAGTTCACTCAAATGTTGACACAAAGTATTCAGGCTAAGATTGTTATTATTAGAATCAGCAAAATGCCACTAAACCTGAGACAATACACTATGTGCCAAAATCTCATGCATCCAAGAAAAAGAAAACCAAAACATGAGTAAGCAATGGAATAAATTTATTCAAAAACTATTGTGTCCTCTATCCATCTTAATTACAGTGCTCAGTCTTTCAGGCATGTAATGCACCAGGTTCTTATGACATTCTTCTAAATGTACTACAATGGCTGATTCTTACCCCACTCCTGCTCTGCCCCTCCACTCAGCTTAATCAGAGTGGTAGAGGCCGAACTGTGAAACTCTTAACTATTTACAGTAGCCCAAAAGGTCTGAAGTGAATTGAGATCAGGGGAGTTGGGTGCCCATTCCTTCTTGGTCAGGAGGATGCTTGGAACACCACACCTGAGTCATGCGGGCAGTGTGTGCATGGCCATTGTCTTGAATGAAATCTTATTCCAGTAGCCAGTAGAACATTTCAGCAACGCAGCCCTTTTCCTTCTTACGTCCGTGAAGATCTCGAAGTAGCCCTTTGTGCAGGATGATGTTGATATTTAATACTGAGCATTACTAATGGTAATTGAGACACAATGTGTAGAGCAGAAAGACTGGAAATGTACCAGGCCAAACTTCTGAATTATGACTGTCATAAGACATAAGACTGTCATAAGACATTTGGACACAATACAATTACTCACATAAGTTTTGTGTCATCTTTACCTTCTTTTGGAACTTATTGTGTTTTTTACAAAAATATCTAAGCTGATAGTGAAGTGCTATAACAAATGGAGAAATATTAGATTAAATGTGTGAGTTACTGTGTGTCAGACCAATAGACTTTGACTAATAGCCTTGGTCTGATTTGTATGCAACAGACTTGGGTGATTTACAGCAATTGTATAATAGTAAAGGTATGTAAAGGTTTGATGTGATGCCAGTGGAAAGTAATTAATGAGATAGATAAAAGTTTTTTTAGCCTTCGTGTGATTAGCAGGGGTTAACTAAGTTTCTATTTTCGTGTGGCTTATGCAGCAGTAAGGAGAGGTTTTTACAAATATAAGAGAATTTAATAGCGTTTACAAAATAACTCTAATTAAAGAACCCTGAACCCTGTTTCTCATTCCCTACCAGGACTTTTGTTTTAGTCTTCATAAAGGAGGTGGTACAATATAGAGCCTAGACAGTGTTTTGTTAGACCTTCCTCAGCTTTCATGCAAACATATACACACACAGACACACATACACACACACACGCGCGTATGTGTGTGTAGTTTTATGATAGTTTTAATGGCCGTGGCAGTATAAAAATAACTCAATAGCTACAGAGCTGCTTTCATTTCTATTAAAATGATGATCATATAGGGTACTGGTGAGCTGGATCTCTCATTGTATGCTCCTGTTTTTAGACTGGACTGATTTTAAGTCACTCATACTCCAAATGAGTCTGACTTGTTTATCCTCTCTTTGACAATCCTTGAGGCCTGAGTTAGTATTTCTCTCTCTCTCTCTCTCTCCCTCTCTCCCTCCAAGAGTGGTTAAACCGGCAAAACCATACCTACAGTAAAACTGTTGCTTTTGCAACGCGTATGGGTGTTTGCACAAATGTGATGTATTATGAGAAATAAAGACTTGAGTAATGAGGTGACGGCTAAGATATGTATTTGTTTCAGAACTATGCTATCCATATGTTTCTGAGTGCATTCATTTGATTCATTTCAAAGTGCTGTGAATGGGCCAATTTGTTCAGTTTGAACATACAATACTGTCACAAACACCACTAAATACACACAGAAATATTTACATTACAATATACAGCATCTGCAGAATATCCACAATATCTACAGAACATTTACATATACAATTTATACAAGTAGTCAAATCACAGTGTCTTCCAAAAGTTGTCTGTGTATGGTCGAATCATTTTGGTTCAACATTGAAAAAAATTAAAATGACGCAGAAAGTACAGAATGAGAGCTGCTGGCTTCAGAGAACATCCTCCCACACAATTACAGGCATGCAACACAAATGCCTTCACACAATACACACAAAACACACATGCTCCCAGAACCCCACATGCAACCATGTACCCGCACACAAGTACAATCACACACACACACCACACAAACACACACACACACACACACACACACACACACAGAGAAAGGACAGCAAAATAAGTCACTAACTGGAAACACAGTCTATAAGAGTAAAACCTTGTTGACAAAGCAATGAAAAGAAGAAAGAAAGAAAGAAAGAAAGAAGGAAAGAAAGAAAGAAAGAAAGAAAGAAAGAAAGAAAGAAAGAAAGAAAGACACAAAGAGGGTGTGAGGTAGGACAGAGTAGAGTTGTAGTCAGCAGTGGTGTGTGTGTGTGTGTGTGTGTGTGTGTGTGTGTGTGTGTGTGTGTGTGTGTGTGTGTGTGTGTGTTGTGTTGAAGCGTTGGAGTGTGTGGGGGTGGTAAGTGTGTTTGGACAGCATTCCAGTCATTCCAGCAGCACTAAGCTGACTGGACTGGGCAGCAGCACCAATTACACAGACGCTGTCCTTTCTTCTTACACAGACACTCATCCACACACTTATTCACACTTTCACTCTTTCACACACTAAAAGCATAAAACTGTTCTCGCATAAGAGGAGACTGTGTTGTACTATCTTTGATGCCAGCATACACATACATCACATGTCTACAACAGGTTGTGTAGAAGTACTTCCTCTGGTGTTTTGCCATTCATTGCCAATGGCTTCTCTACAATAGTCCGAAATGGCCTTGTTTCTTGAGTGCCTTGGTTCTAAAGAAACAGAGTGTGTGATGGAGGGCCTCCCACACCCCCAAAAGTGGCATATTATGTGTCAGCATCATTAAGCATCATAAGGGAGGCCACAGCATTTCATGGACAAGAGCCAAGGAATATAGTCAGTCAATTATGAATACACACTTACACACTCAATGATATGAAATACATTGAATAAAATACAATGAAATGCACACACACTCAGAGACAAGGACAGAAATAGAGAGAGAGAGAGAGAGAGAGAGGGAGAGAGAGAGAGAGAGAGAGAGAGAGAGAGAGAGAGAGAGAGAGAGAGAGAGAGGGTGAGTGAGTGAGTGAGTGAGTGAGTGAGACTGAAAAAAAGAGAGGTACTCTGTGTGCACTAGCCAAGCTGGATGAACCCTCTGATAAGGTATGATGTGTGTGGCCATGGAGTTGTGTTCCTGCCAGCCATCTTAAGTAACTCATGGCTGGCTGAAGTTGGCGTGGAGGGCCCACGACTCAGCATCTCAAGGGACCTACACAGCACATCACAGCTTCCACTTCAACCCATAGAGAAGCACAGGCCATTTTCTATCATTCTTACAGGCTGACAAAAGCATGTGATGAAATCGACAGAAACATTCCACAGACAGACAACACTTGTAGTTTTTTTTGCATGTATGTGTGTGTGTGTATGGAGGAGGATTACCTGCCTCAGTGACAACTGTCTCTCTGCTTGTTCACCACTGACAGTCAGCAGTTTTAGTCCATTTCGATAGCTTGGCAAGCTAACAGCGAGAGCAAACATGTGCCACTTCAGTTGAAGAATCTTGTGTACCCCTTTTTGGAGCATTCAAATAAACCAGTTATGCTGGCAGAAATTTATGTTGCATTGCTGACAGGTCTTGTTTGGTTGAGACTTAAGTATACCAAGTACACTTAAGTATACTTTTCATCATGACATAAAAGTGTCAACTAAATGATGATGATGTGATTACATTTCATTGAACTGAAAAAAAAGAAGAAGCGTGTAAAGGGCTATAATTACAAAACATATTTGCTAAAGACACAAATGTACTGTGGTTTAAAATGCAGGTATGCAGTTGAGTATGGACTTGAGTCTGACAAATTGTCAAGACCAATCAGCACCAGTAGCCTCATTTATGACTTGGTAAAGGTTTTGTAAACTTCTGTGGGGTTTAAATAAATAAAAAAACATTGTGTAGCCTTGACCTCAGATTAACATTTCTTCTGACAGTATAACCTCATATAATTCAAGGATAGAAGTAATTACGTGTTAAAAAAATAATAGCACATAGCTTATATTTGCCTATTTGTGTAATATTTACATAAAATACATTCTTCTTGTTGTTTGTTTTAGCCTAAATCAACATGTTCTATGTTTTTAGATTTTCATATGTTAAGATATCTTAATATAGTCTATATTTATATAATTATTTTTGTTGTACTGTAGAGAATGGTGTAGGCTACTAGGTCTACTGCCTCCAATAGGGATGGCTACCTGTCATCTAGGCTGCAGTCGAAAACCCTGATTCAGCTTCGGAACTCCATTCCGTATTTTTGGTGGCGCTGTCGGGCTGCTCAGAGCTCCGTGACTGGTCTCAGCTCTTGTCCTGATATCACTCCGCTAGCATGGAGGAGGAGAGTACTTGATTATTGTGATGGTGGTGGTGGCAGCAGCTGCGAGCGACTAGCATATCGGTGTCCCTAGGATTTCCTTTAGCGCGTCTCTCCAGCGGGCAGGCTATATGAACCTACGGTGTGCAGTGTTTACTAAAGGTTGGATTTTGTCGACCAAGCTAATGAAATGCAAGTTCACGCAACAACTCTGGAGCCTGTTCGCTGCAGACTGCAAAACTTTTTCATAGAGGGCAGCACAATAAAACGGCGAGCTAGCAAGATCGGCTGTTCGGTGTGATGGTCGCTCGTAACATCCGGATGTTGTATGGGGGCATTTTAGAGTAGTGTAGCCGTTCAGGCAGGGGAAGAGAGCCGGGGAGACCCGGCAGCTTTGCTGGCTTGGTCTTGCACGCTCCGACATTGTTGTCTCCTTTCTTGGACAACGGGTACGGTGATACTGAAACATTGAATGGTTGAGACAGTGCTTCTCCCGGAGGAGGGAAGCAACCACCACCGCTTGTTTACAGTCATTTCAAAGTACCCTCCTTCTGAATTTCATCACTGAAAAGACTTGGGGTAGGACAGGCAAAGATTAGGAAGGACGGGGGTCGTAGGCTTGACAAAGTTCTTCCAAAATACTGTTTCACAGCACAGATGATGGGGGATTTTGCAACCCCCGCTGCCGCGAATGGCAGTAGTATTTGCATCAACAACAATGCCATCGGCAGCGGGCTAAGTGCGAACAACAACACCTCCACGAACAGCGTGGGCATTCCGAAACACAGCACCGTGGTGGAGCGACTCCGGCAGCGGATCGAGGGCTGTCGGCGCCACCATGTGAACTGCGAGAACCGGTATCAGCAAGCGCATGCCGAGCAGCTAGAGATCGAACGCCGGGAGACGGTCACTCTGTATCAACGCAGCCTGGAGCAGAGGGCAAAGAAGTCGGCAAACAACAAGCAGCAGAGCAAGCAGCAAGACCCTGATTCTGCAGCATCCACGGAGCAGAGAAACAACACACTGATAGCGGTAAGCAGTCGCTCTTCAACCCCATCTGTTAGACATGATGGGGAAGACACCAAACACAACTCATCTGTACCTGCAAGTGAAAGTGTTTCTCCCGAGTAGGCCTACTGTGTGTCCTTGTTTATAGAGTGACTGTTCAGTCTAGTTTCAAACTTTCGAATGTGTTGTGGTTTCCAGTTTCGGAAATGACAACTTCACATTGTTTTAAAGCAGCTTGTTTGCAGCAAAATGTTGGGGAGTTTATCTCGTCTGGGGAACCGGAAAACTATCAGAAACTAAATAACAAGTACCTGAGATAGATTCAACAATTTGAAATGTCTATTGTCAGAGTTAGTCTACCCGAGCCAGTTCAGTGGCAATAAGATGTTGGAACAGTTAAAGGCTTGCTCACTTGCGGTCAGGAGTTTGTGGTGTGATGTCATACGTTTGATTCCCACCTACTAGGCTACTACTAGTGTTGTCGCGTAACTTGTTGAATTGTAATGGCAAGTTTCGCTCGCTCGAAATGTAGCATATATAAAGGTCAGCGCACGCTCTTGCAAAGTAACTTGCACGAGGTACGTCAAAATAAAAGCAAGGCGAGTGTTGTTGATTTATTCAAGGCTGTCAGACTGGTTAGTGCGACTGACAACTGACCATTTTTGTAGCAAATTAACTGAAAGGCGTTTGGGGTGAAGACAGTCATGACTGGTGGTCCCGACTAGACGTACCAACAGTTTATTGCTGTTGTGCTCTGACTGAACTTTAAAGGAAGAGGGAGTGACGGAGAGACGGGGAGGGGTTGTAGGTGGAGAAATCTACGGCTCTTTGCTTCAAGTGGCCCTAAGCCCCAAGTAGTCTACCGTAGGGAAGTCTTGCCCAATTTGCACGCCTGTGACCCACACGATCAACAGAGTAGTGCACGTCTATTGACCTCTAATTATAACAGGAAAAAGGCTCGCTCTCCGTCTTCAGAATTAGCTATGATGATACTGTAGCCTATGTTTATTCTTCACTAGCCAGCAGCCTGTGTCATTCCGGCACAAAAATAAGAGGTCTCGTCAATCCATTATTTAAACCTATCTTAAAAATGTGTCCGTCGTTAGACTTTAATTATTATTCGACAGCAGCGCGCCATGCGGAGATGTGGTCTTTTGTTTAGCTGTGGTCAATTCCTCTTTGAAATGCCAAGTGGATCTCGTAGAGGTACTCTAATTTTTGAGGGCGTCAGAGGCAGGGGCTTGCTGAAAGGCTGTTAGCGAGTCGGTGGCGACGCAATAGAACAGGACCTCCCACTGGGTACTGTGGACATTACACTGAGCCGCCCATTAACTGGTAGGCAACAAATGCTCCAAATTGAGGGATTACGGTTTAAAGAAACAGTAGCACCATTATTACGCATTCCCACCTCCGAAGATGGGGGGACGCTGCTGCAGTTAGGGGGATGTATGATTTTCTTACTTCCCAACCGCATTCCAGAGATGTCCTCTCGGTATACCATGGTTCGCGGAGCGGTGGTAATCCAGCGGATTTGCGTTGTAGGAAAAAAGTCTATTATCTAGTATATTATTCTTTTTAGGTTTATGTGATCAATAAGTTGAAAGTTGCCCTTGCAAGTACTACATCAGTCGGCGTGGTTTAACCAGCATGTAGGCTACCACCTTGCTTGGACAAGTTATTATCGCGTATTGTTCTCCATTTCTCTCAAACAAACATACACATGCTGTCAAGACAAAGTTCTGTCCAACTGTCTCTGGCATGCATTCCTAGGAATGTCACACTGTCGCTATGGCATTGTTTGGAGCCAGTTAAAGCTGCACAGAGCTATACTATACTGAAAAACATACGTCACTTTGCTCATAGAATAACATAATTTACTTAGAAAGGCTCTGTTTGTAACCAGAACAAAGCACATGCCTGCCCTGAAGTCAGTGGTCAGACAGCTGGCTGTCAAACATGAATGTGGACATTTTTTTGCAGGACATGTGTTTTTAACTCTAAATCAAGTGAAATGGTCCCCAGCCTGTCTTTGTGTACAGTGCTCTGTCTCTGTCTCAGATATCGATTCCTTGTTATGTCGGTACATATGTACCTTTTAGTGTACTGCTCAGTCCATAAGTCTCTAGACTTGTGTTTTTCTGATCTGGCTTTCTCCTCACTAGAGAGATGAGAACACCTTACATCTATGCACTGTACAGGTTTGGCCCCACACCTTTTTGTACACTCTCAGTAAACACATATACACACACACAGACACATACATACACACGCACATGCACATACACAAACACACACTCGCATGCATGCACGCACAGACACACGCGCACACACACATGCACATACACCCGCACATGTACACACACACACACACACACACACACACACACACACACACACACACACACACACACACACACACACACACACACACACACACACACACATCATTTTTCAGCATTAGTTCAGCAGTGATGCAAAAACGGTGCTTGTGGTATCACATTGTTCCATGTCGTCTGGGAGACGTGCCCAAGTTGCTAAATTTAACTGTGGAGTTGGCATCAGAGCGTGCAGCCCGGGTGACGTCAGAGACAGAAAGAGAGAGAGAGAACGAGAGAGCACAGCTCAAGAGCATTCCCTTGTGCACTTTGTTTTGTTTTGTTTTGTTTGACCTTTTAGTTTCACATCTGTTGAATCTTTTTGTTTGTTTGCCAACTCAGTTGCTACACTCAGCACATCAGTGTCTTCATCACACACCTGTGTGTGTGTGTGTGTGACACCAGTGGATAAAACACCCCAGGTAGTTATGGAGCCTTGTCCCAGGAGGGCAGGTTCACCCGACCCCTGAGCCTTTAACAGGGCCAGCAGTGTACAGGCAGCAGTTTTGCACACATTGCTCTGTACAGCTAGCCTGGTAAACCAGCCCCTCACACTTCATTTCATTTTGTACAGAGGATCTGGCAGTGCTGTATTGAGAAATGATTTCTTCCTGGAGGTGTGGACTCTGCTGAAGTTTAAAACAAGCGGCTCTGCCTTTTAACCAATCGCTAACGTCTGGTCGTCACGTATGCAGTTAGCTTGCCTATGCACTACAATTCAAATGTAGCACACACAGTCAATGCCATTGCTCCCTCTGTTCGTTTATTGGTTAGGATTGTCTGGTACCTAATGCAATGTCAGTGGAAGCACTGCCAGACCCTCTGTACAAAATGAAATGAAGTGCGAGGGGCTGGTTTACCAGGCTACTGTACAGCAGCAGTAAGGTGTGTGATAGTGCGTTCCATTTGCCATCAGTTAGTCAGTTTTTGATTTGTTTTCCAAGTGCTGGGGCGGGGAAGGGGGAAGTGACCAAGTGTGCGTCCCAGTCCCTCGAACACCCCCGAGCAAATATATTACATTACATTACACTTAGCAGACGCTTTTATCCAAAGCGACTTGCAAAAGGATATATATTATATATTGGGGCAACGCAGGGCCCTCTTGAGCTCTTGAATGGCTTACTGGATGTGACTTTATCTCATGCACTTCAATGCATGCACCACCAACAAAACCGTATGTTCTGCCACTCTGGCATTAGGGAGCAAGTAGGAATGATTCTAAGATGTCTGTTAGTGTGACCTGCCTCTCCTCTGTCCTCTCCAGTGTGGCTGGTAGATGTCCTTTTGCCATGTAGGTAAACACATACAGGTGAGGTGTGTGTTTGGGGGTCTGAATCTGTGTGTTCTTCTTTGCTCATAGCAAAAGATAACAAAGTCGCAATTAGAATACTGAAAACAACCCTGCATGTGGAACAGTCCAGGCAAACATAGTCACGCACATGCGCTGGCCCAGCTGGTCTCCCCAGCTTGTTTTTGTTCTCTCTTTCTTCCTCCCCGTGTCTCTCCCCTCTCTGACACACACACACACACACACATCCACACACATCTCACTTATGTCAAAGGCATGTACACACACACACACACACACACACACACACACACACACACACACACACACACACAAATACACATAGTCTCATATTTTCACTCTCTTTTATTGTCTGCTGTCACGGTAACACACATACACACACCCACACACTTACTTTGTCTTTGTGTGGTGGCTCACTCATGCTCACTCTGAATTCGTTTTAGTGTAACACAACAGTTCTAACAAAGAATAAGCCCTGTTCTCTCTGCCTTTCTGACAGGACAGTATACACAGGGACAGAGTACAGAGGATCTACCCAGTCCACACCAAACATCCACACACTGTGAAGTTGTGGAGTTTGTCCCTCTTTCTTTCTTTCTTTCTTTCTTTCTTTCTTTCTTTCTTTCTTTCTTTCTTTCTTTCTTTCTTTCTTTCTTTCTTTCTTTCTTTCTTTCTTTCTTTCTCTCTTTCTTTCTTTCTTTCTTTCTTTCTCTCGCTCTCTCTCTCACTCACTCACTCACTCACTCACTCACTCACTCACTCACTCACACACACACACACACACACACACACACTTCCTCACTCTTGGAGCGGAGAGGTCTGCGTGCTTATGCTCACCCACCTCTTTCTCAGTGGCTACACATACTTCAGAGACTGGAATGTTAGACAGACTGACAAAGCTTTAGTTACTGAGGTGCACAGATCTGTAGTTTTTGTTTTGGAGGGTTGGTCATTGTAGTTTTAAGTGTTTGTCTTGGTCTTTATTCTTCTCTTGGCATCATTCTATTTCATCCCTTTCTTCTTTTCTATCGGTGTTTCTCCCTGTTCTCGCTGAGTGCGCCTGCATGCCCGCCTGTGGATGTTTTTAATTTAGAGAGTCGACAAGACCACATTCCCTTCCACCCACCCATATGCACACTCGCGCACGCTCTCTCTCTCACTCTCTCGCTCTCTCACTCTCTGCTTTCTCTGTCTCTGTCTCTATCTCGCATGCACACACACACACACACATTATATCACACACACTCTCTCTCTCTCTCTCTCTCTCTCTCTCTCTCTCTCTCTCTGTCTCTCTCTCTCTCTCTCTCTCTCTCTCTCTCTCTGTCTCACACACACACACAAAAGCAAGCACTGCAGCCTCTATGTGTTCTCAAAGATTTGTGTGTGTGTCAGGAAATCTCTGGCTTTGACCGGGAATGCAGAGAAATTTAGCTGGAATGTTTCATGATACAGCCAGTTTTAATTTACAGTATTCTGCCCAAAACAGTGAACACAGAGAGATGCACATAACCATGTAGTTTTCAAACTGTTCAACTCTTAAATTGTTTAAAATCCTACGTGCAGAGATGGTAAAATCATGAAGCAGAAATGAACTTCGTCCGTTCTTTCTGATGCTGTAAGTTGCCTAAAGAAAAAAAAGACAATCATAGATAAACTCTGTGGTGGGGGAGGGACTTTCCACTGACCAAATAAAGCACCATGCATAGCACAAACAAGATGGCTCAAGTTTTGCTGTGTTTCTAAAGAGTTTGGTTTCCTGCTAGATAGTGAGGTGACTCAGGCTTGCAGTGCCCACTCACGTTCGAACACCCTGCAATCTTCCCACTGTGCTTAAGCACCAACGGCGGCGTTGTGCCTTGTGTGCCTTTTTCCCGCACAGTCAGCCTAGCTATGCTGTGTGGGTGTGGGTGGGTGGATGGGTGTGTGTATGTCAGCAGACTAAAAGGATAGTATGACAGGGTTGCTTAGTGGGGCTACTCTGTTGTCTGACACGGCTGTCTTCGGCTGGGCTTAGCTGGCCCGCACTCACTCTGACCACCGGCCACTCGTGCCTAGGCTGCCAGCGAAACATTACTCAGTTAGCTATGGAAAGATGGCATCTAGGTGTGCCTTTATCAATCTACTCAGGCAAATCTATCTCGATCAGGAGCAGTGTAGTTTATCCAGGTGTAAGTGTGAGAGAGAGAGAGACACACACACTTCATACTATAGTTAAGCCCATGTCTGTGTGTGTGTGAGAGAGTGAGACACATACACACACAAACATGGGCTTAACTTTAGTATGAAGTTAAACATGAAAGGACAGACCTGGCATCTGTCATCAAGGTCATTCAGGGCAGAGTTAGCATTTCTGTGGCTAAAGCAAAATCATCAGTGTCTGTCTGTCTGTCTGTTTGTCTCTCTGTCTGTCTGTTGTGACTTAAGTTTTTTCTTCACACTGTTGCTATGGCACTATTGCAATTTTGGAAGTCAGACCAAAGTTGCCCGGTCCTGTTTTAAGCCCAGAGGGAAAAGTCCACTGGCAAGGCCTATTTGCAGGTTGGTGGTGGTGTATGTGTGTGTGTCTTTGTGTGTGTCTGTGTGTTTGAGTTGTTGGGGTGAGGGAGATAGAGAGGTGTCTGTGTGTGGGTCTGTCATCATGACATTCAGTGTGGAGAGACAGTCATTAACCTTGAGGAGGAGGTGCTACAGCCGCTGCTGTAGAGGGTGAGGAGAGCAAAGCAGGTTTAAAATGAAAATGGTGGTGGCACAGAGAGATGGAGAAATGAAGTGAGATGCAGTGTTTTATTTTTTCTGTTTCTCTTAATTAAAGACCAGGCTTTTTTTAGGTGAGGCCAACAATTGTGAGACTGTAGGGCCTTGGGATTGTGATAAGGTCATGATATGCGCTGATGATGTCAGTGAGGTGCACCCACAGTAGGACATGATGTACAGTAAGAGCACAGGCACAGCAAAAGCTTGATATGATTGGCCCATTTCTCATATCATCGGCAACATGTGCCACAGACAGAAAACAAACTATACACACACACACACACACATAAATGCACACAGACACATGCACACACACAGACAGACAGACATACACACAAATGTGTGCATACACATTTGCACGCATGCACACACACACACACACACACACACACAGACACAGACACGCACAGTGTTATAATAAGCCTTCCACTTAATCAGACTCAGGAGGAGCATCAGATAATGACCCTTTGACAGAACACGATGTCACTTCCTATTTGGGGACCTGAGGTGTGGAGGGTTGGTGTCTGTGGGCAACACAGCAGCAGGGTTCCTCCCTGTGCCACCAGTAATGGCTGTTTTAAGACCCATTTTCTGCCTGTAATGGTCAACAACATGAGTGACACTGCCGGACAGCACAAAGGCATGCCAGGGGAGATGCCGCAATGATAAAGGCCCTGAGAGAAGGCCAAGAGAAACAGAAAGAGAGGGAGGACAGGGGCGATTACAGTAAATGGAGGGAACAGAAAGAGGGTATAAGAAGTGGGTATAAAAGGAGGGTTGAGAGGTGGTCTGTGGCATTACAGAGCAGATAAAGAAAGGATGGAGAAAGATGTCCGAGCAAGAAGTGACGGGTGACTTTGTGGTTGTTACTCGTGTCATGAAGGGAACATTCAGTCATTTACAGCACTTATTGTGCTGTTGACTATTTACTTTAGTTTATATTCAATACAGGTCCAACAGTCATATGGTCCAATGTCAGTATATATGTGTTATTAAAAGAACACAATTAAAATATTTTAATAAATGCAAACAAACATTGATATAGTGTAAAGTATAACCTATTTCCTGAGCTTAGTTATTGATTGGTCTGCTGTGATATTGGGTTGCTAAACTTTTCCTCAAGGCGTCCCAGCTATTTTGGGCATTTCTTGAGTTCCAGCACCAGCACACCTGACTCAGCTTAATGAGGTATTGATTAGGCTAGGGGTGCTTATAGTGGAAGTCAACAGTGGTATGAGTGTTTGGGACAGCAACTACTAACTGGATTTTCTAAATGAGGCACTTGGATAAAACTAATAATAAATAATAAAACATGTTAAAGGGCAGTGACATCTACAAGAAGGTTAGTTGCTTTTATTTTCAGCAGCCTCCTAACCACACTATGAGTTTACTGTTTTACAGAATTAAATGTTGTCATGGGTTTCGAGGCTCCTATGTCCATTGGATATGGAGGCGGTGCTGAGTGTGTAAAAGTGTCTTTCTCTGTGCCGTAGAAGTAATCAGTGGTGATAAGTCTTATCTGTCCACTGGCATACTGATCACCAGCTTCTTTTGCAGTGCCTGTGGTAGGCATTGCCATCATGACAGAATTAACTACAAGGCGAAATAGGTGCACTATTTTAGAGTTTTCGTGTTTTTTAGAACTACACCTTTGCAATTAATAGTGCCAGATGCCAGCATTGCCAACAAGAGGAGGAGCATATTCATGCCTGGGTGCCATCCTCACCAAAGCATGGTGGTTAGTCATGCCATAGCAAGAGCCTGCATTTTAACCACTGGTGTCAGAAATGATGGCAATGGCAAAGGCTGTTAGTGAGCAGATTTGAGTCATCGCGCTGCAAATGATGATCCACACTGTCCATCACCCACCCACCCCTACTAGAAAGTCCATCCTCAATAGCCCACAGGAGCGGGAAAAAGAGCATAAGTTGACTCAAAAGTTAAGTTACTTTGAGTCTGGCAATATTATCAGACAAATTCCCTGCACAGGAAGTTGATAAACCTTTTGTTTTCACATCGTCAGGGGCTAATAAACCCCTTTTACTGCCCACGTTAATGACGGTCCTCCCGGCGTTCTGTGAGGGTTTCAGCTTTCGCTCATGGCCACACGTGTGTGTGTGTAAGCAGACCCATGCTCCAGGGGGTCTTATGAGACATGCCCCATGAGGCTCCTCCCTAAAGATCACCATCGCTGCCAGTGACGGCACAGCCAGGGGAGGTACTCGCTGAGCCCTAGACAAACAGGTGTGTTACACCACACACACACACACACACGCACACACGCACACACACACACCTGCTGTCTGCTCTGCACTGTTTTGAGTGCAGGTCTTGTGCTGTGGGCCGGGCAGAGCCTGAGTAGAGGAATGCTGGTCCTAGATCAGCCCTACAGCCTACAGCTTTGGCATGGGATGGCTTAAAGACAAATAAGTGCATTATTGATGCGCAGGGAGCCAAGGAAGAGTCACTCTTTCTCAGCCGGCTGCAGTGAAACCAAACGATAGACGCAGTAAAAAATAGATGAGAGAGGCAGACTGTTCCACCACTGCTGAACTACACACACACACACACACACACACACACGCACACACATACACACACACACACACACACACACACACACATGCACACACACACACACACACACACACACATGCACATGCACTGAGTTATCTTTGCATGCAGAGGTGTCAGTGTACATTAAAGTTTGTTCATACATTTTGCCATCTATTCAGGTCTGTAATCATGTCAGATTAATTAGTATCACAACTGTTTCTCCCTCTGTTTACACATGTCTTTATGGTGTTACGTGATGTAATGTTTTTATAGATACCATATCTTTGGACTCTTTGGGCATAATCTTTGGCAGAGTACTCAACACAAATGATTATGCACTAGACACTGTGTCAGAATGTCACTAATGACGTTGGCGTGGGTGACTGAAAATTAATGTTGGTGCATTTGGTGGCACACACACATTCTTACACATACAGTGTCAAGGATGGTTACAGCCGTGCATATGAACACACACACACACAGACAAACACACACACACACACAAACACGCATATGCATGCACACACACACAGTGTAGCAGTGTGCAGCATTAGGCAGATGGTGCATATCAGACATAAGCCTGCTCACACAGCTAGGCTGGGGAAATGTGGCCACGTAATGCAATCCATATGAATGGTTTGAACCAGCTACTTCAAAGAGCTGGAGAGAGAGTGAAAAGGAGAGAGGCAGGACAGTTAATTTAATTGTGCATTGCCTCTGTAGTACTTCAACATGTGACTTTACTTTCTTGTGATTCTGTGTCCTGTGCATGTTTGTGGAATTGCTCAACATTGTGTTTCTGTGTATATGTGTGCAACTTTAAGGTTACTCAACAGGGCATAAAACAGTGTGTTTGTGTATGTGTGTGCGTATGCACAAATGCATTTTTTCACCTGCTTCGGTTACCATGTGCATGTACCACAAGAATGTTGCTCAACAGAGTTTCCTTGACACTTGAAACGGTATCTTGAGAACACTTGCACTGTATAATAGATATAGGTCCCCCCTAACAAGTTGGCATTCTTCTTCTTCTTCCTTTTCTGTGTGTGTGTGTGTGTGTGTGTGTGTGTGTGTGTGTGTGTCTGTGTGTGTGTGTGTGTGTGTGTGTGTGTGTAATCCCTGAGTGCCGTCAGCTCAGAGCAGGAATCCCCAAGCTTCATCCCTCTGGGCTTAGGAGCCTAAACCCGTCTCTGTGGCCCTCGAGTGCCGGCCCTGAAATCCCGCCACTAAGCAGGCATTACCCACTGAAGCCGTGTATGTGTCCAGGCCGCACACACACCTCTTGGTAAACAGCCCTATGTGCCGGGCCTACCTTGAACCGTCCCAAGCCTGCACACTTCAGAGAGGACCTGTGTTCTTCTGCAGGTACCCAGCAGCAGCGATGCTGTTGCACTCTATCCTCCTATCCCTCTCTCTCACTCCCGTGCAGCGCATGCACTACATGTGTACCATGTGTTCTGCTAGTGTGAGATTGTGAGTGCACCTTTTAGCGCAACAATGCAAGATGGAGAGAGAGCTAGACAGATGATATCTTCATTTCAGACTCTATGTACGTATGTCTCCATCCCTGTCTCTCTCCCTCTCCCTCCATGTGTATGTGTGTGTGTGTGTGTGTGAGTGTGTGTGTGTGTGTGTGTGAGTGTGAGTGTGAGTGTGTGTGTGTGTGTGTGTGTGTGTGTGTGTGTGTGTGTGTGTGTGTGTGTGTGTGTGTGTGTGTGTGTGTGTGTGTGTGTGTGAGAGTGAGTGTCTTTGTGTATGCTTGTGTCTGTGTGAGTGATTGTCCGTTTCTTGTGTTCCTCTATTTCTGTATGTGTGTGTGTGTGTGTGCGTGTGTGTGGACGTGTTTTCCAGTGAGCGTGTTCTTGTGCCTTGATCCATTTCCTTCCTCTTCGGTTGGCGCCGCCTCTTCCCCATTCTGCGTCCTTGCTGTGGTCCAGTCCTGATTCACAGACATCAGTCACACTGACACAGCCACCACCACCACCACCACCACCACCACCACTACCACTGACTCAGTCAGTCGGCCCAGCCCACAGGCTCACCTGCAGCCCCAGCCCTATGGCACATGCACCGTGTTGCATGCATGAGGTGCCAGCTCATGCACAGGGCAGCACCCAGTACGCCAGAGCATCGTGATCACTGCATGCCAGAAGCAAGTGGGAGGTCTCTCGTGTGCCAGCGTGAGCATTAATCTGCTCAAACATGGTACCTTAAGAACTGCTTGAAGTTTTGATGCAGGAATGCTGTCAGTCAAGAGAACTTGGAAGTAACTGAGGATGCATATGTCACCCACATTTTAATGATTGTTAGTGTTTTCCAAGTGTGTCACAGCTAGCTCTGAACTGTATCTATTTAAATCCTATTGTTGTTTTTATATATCAATGCAGTAATGTGTTTTTTTTCCTGTATCCCAAAAAAAGGGCAGCAAGGGGCTCCCGTTGTAACCGCCTCTCGTCCCCCTCCCCCAATCCCGTCGCTCTGCTCGCCACATCCACACCTTCTCATTGACTTTATGCCATGAAATTTTTATGAATGTTCCCCTGCAACATGGCGTGCGGCTGCGTCGATAGCCATTAGCTCGCTGGCCTGAGTAATTGTGTTCCCGTAAAAAGCTCCGTGCTTGAGACACCGCAGCCAGGGGCAGGATGGGTGAGAGGGGTGGGGGCAGGTAGGAGGAGGAGGAGGGAGGAAGAGGAGGAGGAGAGGTGGGTGGGTGGTAGTCAGGGCTCATTATATGATAACATTGTGGGTAATAAGATGGCAGAGGAAGAGGGGGAGGAGAATGGTGGAGAGGAGGATGAGATGAGGAGGATGTGGCCTCTTTGATCTTCGACGGGTTTGCAGTCCACCATGGAACAAGCCAGAGGGCTCACCAGCTGACCACAAAACTGACCTATCAGATGCCATGGTGACACCTTGTCATTAGTGGAATATGGCAAAATAGAACATACGTGTTACTTGCATACATTAACATTTTCAATGAACAACCATGCAGTTGATGTACGTTTTCATATGCGTGTTGCCAGGGGATTAGACTCTTGACCTTGTTGTACTGAAAGACTTAAGCTCTAGGTGTCTACAGCACCATAAACCCAAGGTTCCGTCAGGCCTCTGTTCTACTCGACGGTGAGAAAAGGAAACTGTTACTGAGGATTCTGACTGAGTGTTTGTCAGAGCAGTGACGTCACGTCTGTGATGAAATGCCGGTCCTGAGTGGATGTACAGTGCGGCGTGGCCCCTCCTGTTCTTCATTAACTCATACACAGAGTCTGTTGCAGCCTCGCTGCGGCTAATGCCCCGATGTCGTGTGGGCGTGGTGGATTAGCTGCCGCCGTCAGTCAGAGCGGAGGAGGACTTCCGTTTACTCCCTCACGCCTGCTCTTGTGAAAGTGATGGATAGGACACCACCAGATAGCTCTGCCACGCACCCTGCTGCACAAGCTAGTCGTTTGCTGTTTCAGGTCCCTTTTTAGAGTTGTTTCAGACTACCTCTTTTTAACACACGCTGACATATTTATACAAACACGCACATTTCTTTCTGGCTCGCTTACACACACACACACACACACACACACACACACACACATTTTCTCACACTTGTGTGTGCTGAAGCTCAGCTGCTTTCACTTTTATTCATTACACTCATCATCCCACCACCTGTTAAGGCCAGCCACTTCAGTCAACAAAGGACAAGATGGATTAACACTGTAGGACTAAGTGTTATAACAGAAAGTGTTCAGTTGTGCATTTATTCAAGCATGTAACCCCTGCAAACTGCCAGTAGAGTAGCAGACAAGACTGCCATATCAACAAGTGTCAGAAAGGTGGACAGTCGCGCTCTCTCTCTCTCTCTGTCTCTCTTTCTCTCTCTCTCTCTCTCTCTCTCTCTCTTTCTCTCTCTCTCTCTCCCCCACACTCACTGTCTTTCTCCTTCGCTCCCCTAGTCTCTTTCAGCCATTGGAGTATTTTCATCCGGAGGCCAGACAGGCTTTTGGTGGTGTTTTTTTTTCTTTATTTTATTTTATTTTTTTACGACTTCCTGGTTGGAACAGACGTTCCAAAAATAGCCTGATAAGAATCACAAACAAGGAAGAGACTGTCGTCGCTAAAAACAGAACTGTCTCTCACGTTGCAGCAAAGCTACCGCAGACAAAGCACAATATTAACACTTCACAACTGTGATTGCTGTTCATTTCAACATGCCAATACACCTATTATTGGCTCCTCCTACTGATGTGCCTGCATTGTACAATGATGCAAGGGTATTTATTTGTCACATGCATAGACATACTGGGTAGTAGGACATGCAGTGAAACTGTTGATTGTACCCAGGAACATGTGCTGATGATCTTCCTATGAGGTCTGATAGTAATGAACATACCAAGGCTACCTCTGCAGCTATTGTTTATTCTATTATGACAAGTGGTGACAATGACGCTTTATTGTAATTCTTGCGACTGGTGACAGTGTGTAGAGTGTCTTGCATACTCCCACGCAATTGCAGCTCGCATGGTGCATGCCATGTGCGGGTGATGAGAAACGCTGAAAAAAATGGCGCTCTGTGTTCACCAAATTTTGTGAGTAGCGCCTAACTGTGCAATGGTGCGTTCGGACGGTGTATATGCAAAACTGAACTCCAATAAGTTCCAAATTCGCCCGAAGTCCTCCAAAACATTGACTATGCTTTGCCTTGAGATTCCAGAAGCAAAGAACAACAAACCTCTCACCAACACTTCTGGTGGTAGGGACCACAACATGCATTGATACAACTGGAATATAAAGTATGCCTAGCCTGTGGAGGCCCAATCTGTAAGCAGTCTCCCTTTCTTACACACTGGCAAGCACAGGCCAAGAGCGAGGGGTATGGTGCTAGATGGACGGTATTACCTCAGGACAAGGTAATGGAAGGCCTCGCCCTTGACCAGTGCACCCCTGGCCTGCCAAGAGGTATGTTGCACAGCAAGGGCCCCTGACTTTGGAGAACTTATTATTATTATTATTATTAGAGAACCACCAAAGTGATGAGTAACCTTCTGCAGTCAGAGAACCCTAAGCCAAGTCCCTCTAAAGCCAGGACAGACACAGAGCGTACAGGTAAGACCCCCAACTGTCCGACTTGTTGTGCTTCCTCGGGATGGAGTGGGCTGACAACCAGGTGAACCCAGGTTATCCCTCGCCCTCCGAGATGTTTTTTCCTGTGCCCGAGAGGGACAGCTAGTCGCTAACAAGCAAACAAACTAACAAACAAACGCCAATGATTACATAATCTCCGCTGGCAGAGGTAATAAGAACCCATACTGGCAACACCTCACCACATGTTGGGCTCATGAGGGAGCCTCAGCCCAAACGTTTTCGGTGATGGTTGCGGGGATAGACACTAAGGCCCTTTTGGACTCTGGAAGCATTATCTCACTCGTCTGACCTGAGTTTGCCAGTACAACCCAAGGAGAGGAAATTTCGGTGTCTTGCACCCACTCAGGAAAGGCCTGACAGAGCCTGTCCCGCTGTTGCACACTGAAGAGGATTTAAGTTGCCTTCTACTCCCCACTTCCCTATTCCCCCACATATTTTCAATAAACTTTGAGTTTATGACACTGCAACTCCTGTCTTAGTCTGCTCTGTTCCACTTCGTCCACCCACCTTTCTGTCGCACAAAGGGCAGGCGGCCACAAGCCTACGTGATGCGCTTGCACAGCCGTTTGCACAGAAGTATGGAAAAGCCTAAAAAGGCAGCTGGCCAGTTAGAGGTAGCCTTGCTGCACCTGTCAACGCTGTGTGTGTGTGTGTGTGTGTGAGGCCACAAGAGTGGATCAACTCAAGCAGGTGTTTCATGTACATGTTTCAAAGAATCAGAAAGCAGGTGTCTGCGTGTGGGTGGGTGTATGTTTTGTAGATAGATGAAAGTATCAGAGGTATGTGTGTTAGAGAACAAGGTTGGTGTGTTTGCTTGCATATGTGCTTGTACAAATGCATGTTTATGTACAGTATTTTATTGTGAGTGTTAAAAAAGTGGTAGTACACAGAAAGGGGTGTACAGTAGCAACTGTATCATTTATTAACTAGGCAAAATATGGACTTTTAGTCTGTGTATTAGACAACATCAGTCTAACTATTTTTTTCTCCATTATGCTCCTCTGTGGTTCATAGTCTGTACCAAAGATGATAACCTTTGTTTATGGCAGATGTGTGCCAGAGATGGATTGTTTTCTTCAGTGGTGATTTTGTACATGTTAAA
Organism: Coilia nasus; assembly: GCA_027475355.1. Lineage (NCBI taxonomy): Eukaryota > Metazoa > Chordata > Actinopteri > Clupeiformes > Engraulidae > Coilia > Coilia nasus. The sequence goes on from CM050221.1 coordinate 27,388,285, forward strand.
TTGTGTATAGATATTAGAGAGAGAGTCAGAGAGACAGAGACAAGCCAACGAGCTGTAAGGTGTGGAGTAAGTAGGCAGGGGTCTCTGTGGGCCTGTGCTGTTGTGGATCAGCAGACGCCCCTGTGAGATGTTGATCTGTGTTGCTTGTAATTGGTGCGTGTTGGCATTAAACTTGCAGGAGCTTTGCTCCTGGCGTTTGTGCCTCAACCCCTGCACATGTGATTTGTAAGTGTTATGAGGGGGAAAGCACAGGTCAGATTAGAGAAGTGCTGTCAACTCGGTCAATGCTACAGAGAAAAAGGAAAGTGTGTCTGTGGAATGTGTGTGTGTGTTTGTGTGTGTGTGTGTGTGTGTGTGTGTGTGTGTGTGTGTGTGTGTGTGTGTGTGTGTTTGTTTGTCTGTCTTTGTGTGAAGAGGCGTTAGGATGGTGCATCTTTCCATAACCACACAGCCTGCCCCCCACCCCCCCAACTTCCGGCCCATGGACCTGCTTTGCCACAGATCATCTCTGGCTGTTGTCATGGTGATGGTGATGCAGACAGCTGGGAACAGCCTGGCTGTCGGCTGTGATCCATCAGGTCGGAGTTTGGGGAGAGGAGGGAGAGATGCGTGCTTCTCATTTCAGCCCGGAACTGTTTGGAACATTATGTAATGTCCTCTTTGAAAAAGAAATGGAGAAAGAAAAAAGGCTGGCATTGGGAAACATAGAATGAGAGAGGGACGAAAAATCAGCCCTCCTGAAAAGTGAAACCTACTGGCAAAAACAACTCACCTGTATAAATATCTGCTTACTATTTTTTTTTTTAATTTAAAAAAAATGTTTATTCATAGAGTCATAGAGAATCAGCACAATGCATTTAGATACTGTCAGTGTATTGAGAGTTTTAGAACTTTGTAACACTTTTAATAACACACAACTGCTACTTCATCATTGTGGAAAAATCCTGGTCTTCTTATGCAGGACCAGTTCTGTGTGCTATGAACAGTGTGGAGGGAGCTATTCCCCCTAACAACAGTGGGGACGTTCTTGAGGAGCCTTAAAGTTAGAGGTGAACTACCTGTCTTGCATTTATTATTTATCTATTCTATCCATGGTTCACATGTGAAATTAGTTGTGTTGTATAAAAGCATCTGCTAAAATGTAAACACTAACAATCATAAATCATACAATAAATATCTGCCAGCATCTCTGATGGCACCTTTCATACTATCAAAGAGTACTTCAGGATTAATATTAATGATTAAGAGCACATCAATAAAGCCTTTTTATAAAGGCTAAACACATTGACAGTATGTGAGTGGGAGCCATTTTTCCTGACCCCAGCCAGACTCCAGCATGTGTTTCCCAGCTCCATAGCCAGGCGGCTGCTAATTGTGGCCCTCGTATCAGCAGCCCTCTGACACATCATATGAGTGATCCAGTTCCTCTCCCACGGGTGGGTGCTGGGTCTAGGCCTGAGAAGCTCAGGTTGGGGCTAGTTGCGGTGGCTTTGGTAGGGGTTGGAGACACAGAAATGTGCCAATGTTTTGTTGCGGTACTTGTTAGCGAGTGTTTTTCCTGTGTTATCTTTACCGTCTTTCATTGATAGGCCATGGATTGGTTCTGTCGTGTCGTCTGTGCCTCTTTTTATCTCTGGTGCTCTTGGCTCTCTGAAGCTCCTTCCTGTTCCATGTCTTTCAGTTTCATACTTCATTTCATCTTTTCCCTACTTTCCACACCCCGCCTTCTTTGGCCCTCTCTTCGCATGTGTAGCATGGAACACAGCTGCTCACTGTGGGTGTGAGGAGTGTGAGGAGTGTGTGTGTCTGTGTGTCTGTGTGTTTGTGTGTGACGTAGCAGTCTAGGAGAGTGGGGGTAGAACCTGTGATTGGGTAACGCTGGCTAAAAATACCCCAGTAATCTGCAAACAGGAAGCTAAAAATACTTCCAGCATCCTTGCTGGCCAGCACACACATTTACACCCCCTTGTGACGCGTGTGCACAGCAGACCAATGTAGAGAAGCGGGAGCGGGAGCGGGAGAGTGAGAGGGAGACGGCGGGTTCGGCTCGTTACCTCCACATAGAAAACAGCTTTCTCCAGTGCTCTGTCGGCTAGCAGCTAGGCCTAACCGAATCCAGGCCTTCTCCACTCTTCGACTCCACCGCTGTTATTCTGATGGGCTTGCTCTACTATCTGTTTCTGACCCTGACTTTTCACAATGGTGTGTTCATTGTCCTGTGATAAGTGGGGAAATAGTTGCTATTGAGAGCATAGAAGCCAGAGTGTGCCTGTGTCTTTTGCCTTAAACGTGTGTCTAATGTGATGTCTGCGGCAACTAGTCATTTTCACACTCTCGGCACGGGCTGATGCATTTCACAGTCATACCTTCACAGCCCTTTATCTATTAATACTTCTGCTGCAGTGGAACACATCTGATTCATGACCATCTCTATCATGTGACCACAGAGGGAGGGGGCAGTGTACTGTCAGTTCAGTGAGTTTTTTCCCAGGACTACAACTGGTGTTGCTTTCTTTTATTTTTCTCTTTCTTTATTCAACTTATTTCTCTCACACAAACTCTCACACACTCACTCCAAAAGTCTCAGGAGCCTGTGATGATGAGGGCATGGACGCTAAATTCATCTGAAGATGTTTGGTGTGCCTCCTGATGTTCCTGTCCACCATCCACAGTAACGCCTTTCCCCCTTAACATTACACATGGCCACCTTCAGAGAATACTCTACAACAGAGCATTGCCACCACCACAGCCAAACAGGATACCTCCGTGGTCCTTAAAGTTGACAACTGCTAGATGTTATCTGTTCACAGGCATCCTCAGTGACCTTTCACATTCTCTGATGGCAAGTCATCTTGATTAAGCAGAGGCAGCCCCAAGCTCGTGTTTCCCACAGATACACATGCACATAGACACACTGGAGAAAAACGGCCACAATAATGACTCAGGAAACTCGGCACAGTAACTCAGGAAGCCCAGCAGCAACATGGGGCGTAAGCACCAAGAAGTTGCATAGCTCCACTTCTGTTGGCTGTACAGTACTTCAGACGGTCTTACCTCAGAGCCATCTGCCGATAGTGTGCACTGACTAAGGTAGTGCTGTCTTTAGTCCGTAGCCTCATTGCTACCTGGGAAGGAACAGCGTGTGGTGCGACGACACCCTCCTGTGTAATGGAGTGTACTGCTGGTGGAGGAAGTTCAGAGTACGGAGAGAATATGAAAGCCTCTCTGAAATGATTTGAGGGGTGCTGAAGAGGGAAAGAATGGCCTGAAATATGTCACACGCTCCTTTGACTTTCTACTGAGTGGAGTGCAGAGTGTGATGGCTGAGGAGAACATTGTTGTTATATTGAGAGATACAGACTGGAGTCAGGAATGCAAAAGACAGTCCGAAGGCCTAACTTTGTGCTCCTACTGGACATTGCATATTTTAAGGTGTGTGTGTGAGTGTGTGAGTGAATGTGTGTGGTTATGTATATAGATGGTAAATGTATATGTGCATGTATTTATGCACTGATTGATACACACACACACACACACACACAAACATACACACACACACACAGGCAAATGTTGCATTTGGCAGGAATGCTACTAAGCACCACGTGCCTGGTTCTATCCACAAATCCCAAGAGGAAAACTCAGATTTAGTTGCCCGGCTTGTGTGTGAGTGATGGTGTGTGTGTGTGTGTCTGTCTGTGTCTGTGTCTTCACTCTACTTTAATGTATGTTGTTTATGTGTTTATTTTTCTGGTGTCAATTTTTTTACTGGATGGTGCATGTCAGATCCTGTCTCCCTAGAGTGCAGGCTTAGATTGTCGCTGCTTTTTCAGCTCGACTCCTGCTGCTGCTGCTACTGCTGCTGCTGCACTGATTGGAGAGGGGGGTCTGCACGAGAGGACCCCGGCCCTGGTGCACACAGTCCACTGGTTCCGCCTCACTCCAGAGCCAGCCATGTTCTGAGCTGTCTGTGCAGATAGATGGCATGCAAGTGCCTGAGGAAGGAGCGAGCAGGAGAGACTGCTACGACGGGAGGGAGGGAGGGAGGGAGAGAAGAGAGTGTGTGTGCAGGGAGTTGGGGAGAGAGAAAATCAGTCTGTGCTTGTGCATTTACAGGGATCTTGATATTTCCCTGTGCCCTTGCTCTGTCATTAGTGTGAAAGAGGTATTCTCACTGATGAGCGCAATATTACACATACGCAGACACGCACACACACACACACACCCACACACAGACACACACACACGGAAGCACAGATGCACGCACAAACACTAGTATACTTACACAAAACCACACTCTCAGAAATACCACCATTCGCTCCTCTACTGAGTAACCCACAACCTCAGGTGACACTGTAAAAAAGGGCTTCCACTAATAGGTGACCTGCTTCTCTCACTGTTACAGTAATGAGACATCACTTTGTCACAGCACATATGGTATGTTTTTGTATGTCTTTTTGGTTTGTTTTGTCTGTGAAGGCGTAGATGTAAGTGGGCTAAATACAAAGTACAAATAAAAGACCAATTGCTTGTGTTTTAGAAACCATAGTTGTGTGTTTTTGTGTGTGTCTGTGTTTCAGCACACTGGTGTATACAACCATGCATTAGCATGCATTTGCTAATACAGCTGCAGACAGAGTGTTAGATGATATGTCGTAGGCTGTGTGTATATGTGTGGCGCATATTGCATGAGCCCAAACAGCGACAGTAACCTCCTCAGTTGTTGCATCGTAGATGTTGCAGTAGCAGGATGTCATTCTTTAATGTACTGACTGGAGGGGATTTTAACCAAGCTTCACATCTCCCCTCCTACTGCCGCCTTAGGTAAGTGACGAGTGTCTGTAAAAATGCTGTGTGTTTAGCATCGTGTGCGCGTATGCCCCCTAACACAATTGAACAAAGCAGCTTAACAAATTTAATATAGACCTGTATTTTACGCAGATTGTGCTATGACTGTGGGCAATTGATTGTTCAAGCATCATTATCCTTTCCATGCTCAACGGTACTTGTGAAGTGGCTTTGACGTGAAGCGTGAGGTTGCTGCCCAAGTATTCCCAGGATGGCCCCTGGCCTAACTTCAAAGTCTCCTCTAGGCATAGGCCTGCACATACAGACACCATTATCTTCACTCAGGGTGGGCTCGGACGTTCCTGTTCACATTTCACAGTTGTTCCTCATTCCTGTCAATGATGTGCTGTGGCCAAGCTAAAATGGCAGGGTTGCTCCAGCAACAGCGAGCAGTAAGCACAGGAAGAAGACAGTGTAATATTTATGATGGATGTCGTGGTGTGGGATTTGACAGCTAAAGTTGCTAGACTGAGAGGGAGAGGGAGAGAGTGATGAGGACTGGGTGTGTGTGTGAGGAGATGCCAGACGTGAAGGAGCATTTTGGGAAGGTGTACATATTTCTTTCCTCTTGCAGAAATAACACAAAAAAAATTCTGGGAGCTTTTCTGATTGTTTGTTTGCCTTTAGCAGTAGTTGTTAAACTTCTTACTTTCATACTTTTGTGTTTTTGTGTGTGTATGTATATACACGTGCACCAGGAAACTCTGAGTGAAGAGGGAGAGAGAAGGATAGACAAACAGTGGTTTGATCCCTGTGTGTGTCTGGGGTTGTGTATGTCATAGAATCAGTTATATTGCATGTCCTTGTGCAGTATGTGTGTGTGTGTTGTGAGCATGTTTTGTTGATTTATGTGCACTGTGTGAAATCAGCACTGTGTGCTGTTTACATTGTGTTCTGTTTGTGTGTGTGTGTGTGTGTGTGTGTGTGTGTGTGTGTGTGTGTGTGTGTGTGTGTGTGTGTGTGTGTGTGTGTGTGTGTGTGTTCGTGTTCATTCTAGGGTCTATCAGAGGTCTGTCTTGGCCTTTAGTTGCTGTTTCAGTGGATTACCACTCTTACATAATTCCTCACAGCAGACATTAAGAGGATTTCTTTTTACACACATACACAGATGTAGACATATGCACACACATATACATACACACACACACATGTACACACACATGCACACACACTGCCTTGTAGGTTAGGATAGGGGAACTAACTCTAGGAGTCACCTCTCTGACCCTTTGTACATAAACTCACAAAAGCAGCTAAGCAAATAGCATGCGTGTGCATGTACTTTCAAACTAAAAAAAAGCAAACACTTAAATACACACACACACCCACACCTACATGGATACACACACCTTGTATACCACACACTGGTGTGATTGATCTTACATAAGGCTCAGCCTCAGAGTAAGAGTGAGCGGTCATTTGTCCCTCGCTGTACTTTCACCTAGGTTTAACTCTTGATCCTCCCTCCATCTCCTTCACTCTTCATCCTTCTATCTGCTCACTCCCATCTTCATCCAGTCCGTGTTCATGCCTCAGCCCAGCCACTTTCTCTTTTTCACTCTGCCTCTCTGTATCTGTCTCTGTCTCTGTCTCTCTCTCTCTCTCTCTCTCTCTCTCTCTCTCTCTCTCCTGGTCTTCTGCATACACGATGTCTGCACATGATTGAAGCAGGCACACAGACACACACACACACGCACGCACGCACGCACGCACGCACGCACGCACGCACGCACACACACACAAGCAGTCACCTCTCCCTTTCCTATCTCTTACTGGTGTGTCCTCCTGATTGATTGTCTGGGGGGCGGGGCTTCACCATGCCAGGAAGTTGCGTCACTGTGGCACCCGTCTCCATAGCGATGAGGTGTCTGATGATTTTCTACTTTCTTTAAGAGAGGGATTACTTAGGAAGAAGTATCTTGTGGTGTACCACTCCTGTTGCTCCGTGTGAAGGGCCCTGTGGACGGTCATATGGGGTACCAACTGGTTGCAAATATTTTAAATTCTAAAAAAATTATTTTGGACATTTTTTACATTTATTTGAGCATTTTTGTGCCTTTTGTTGGTGTGTGTGTGTGTGTGTGCTCTTGGTTACATGTCCACCCATGTGTGTCTGTACATGTTCTTTGTAAAATGCAGTAGTAGTTATTGAAGGCAGCTGGACTTGGGGCTTTAAGTGGGAACAGTCACTTGTGCTTCAAAGACAAGGCATCAAACAAGAACTGTGCCACTCAAGACATCTAACAACCAAATGGTTCCACATGGGCCTTTTCATGTAACTCTTTATGTGTGTTTTACTCTGGAACTTTTAGTGTGGGCATTCAGGTGGTATGCGTGAATGTGTTTGCGTTTTTCGCACTTCTACTTTGGCTATTGTGTGTATTGATCTGTGTCTGTGTGGGAGTGTGTGTCTGCCTGTGTAGCACATTCCATACATAACCATGTTAGTCTTAGGCATGTGCACACACTCACACACACAACAGTGTCATGTATTCATTTTGCTACACACACAAATTGTGCAACACAATTTGTGTGTGTACAAATGTGTATACATGGGACTGTAGTGGGTGTATGTGTCTGTTGGTGTGTGTCTTAATCACGTGTTCTCTGCTTGCTGCAGAAATTGACCCATCTCTCTCCTCTTCCCTCCCTCTTCCTTCCTCCTCTCAATTAGGCCATCTTCTCTCACTGCCTTTGTCTAGCCAGAGCAGTCACATACACACACACACACACACACACACACACATTCACACACGCATGCACACCCCCCACACACGCGCTCACAATCAATGCACATCCATCAGAGCTGTCGGGGGATATGGGGTTAAGAGAGACATAAAGGAGAGGGGAAGGCAGGGACTGGGGATGAGGGGGAGAGAGAGAGAGAAGGAGAGAAAGAAAGGGAGCAAGAGAGGGGGAGAAACGAGAGATAGCACTGAGGTGACAGAAAGGAGGAGAGAGAGGTTGGGCAGAAAACGTGTAGAGGGAGAGGACAGGCAGGGAGAGGTCCCCGGGTGGGTATGATAAGGTAAGATGGATGGAGAAGGCACAGAGAGAGAAATTGAGAGAAGGAATGGATGGAGGGGGACTCTAACATTATCAAATCATCTATTGTGAGGATTATTTCTTGTGCGGTAAAATGTGCTTCACCAGCAGTTCAACACAGTGATGGCCGATCCATTATGTGCGTAATGTTGTTTGTGTGAATCTGTTTGTATTGTTGTTTTCGCTTTGTGTGTGTGTGTGTGTGCGCTTCTGTGTTAGTGTGCATGTGTGTTAGCACTAAAGTGTATGTGTTTTGCTTTCATATGTGTGAGAGGCCTTCTCGGACATGCTTCTGGTCAGTTCTGCCAGAAAGACCAGCCTCGGAATCACACCTGGCCGCATTGGTCTGAGTTGTAATAAAGCATAAGGCTCCGGGAAATGTGTGTGTGTTTTTGGGAGGGCATCTTTCACTTCTTTCCTCTGAGAATAAACACAGTCTTTTTCATGCCTGTTGCCCTCTTTTCATTCAGTCGTTGGTTTTTCCCATTGGCCATGGTTGTTGCAAATGTCATCAACTCAGAACCCCAACCCCCACCCCAACTGTTCATTGCTGTAGGCCAGCTATAGTTTTACAAGGTCCGATAACGGTTGAAAATTGACCAACGTAATGGATCAGTAATTATCAACCATGTGACACATGTTTCTCTTCATTTTTTCAAGGTCTGAAATTAGCTAATTTCCTAACACTGATTAAGTTTAAATCACTGAAACTTAGAAGCATACTGAAACATCTGTACCTGGAGAGCTCAGTTGAGTCTATCCACAGCTACTTCCCCTAACACTTTGCACACACCCCCATTGCCTTAGTGTACAGCCAACACTGGACTGTCTGCAGGACTCCAAGTAGATACTGGTTCAGTGGCACATCTCAGATCCTATTAGAACTAGAAGCAGAGAATGGCCACACTGGTTTTGTTAGATTGATCTCGAGGACTTTTTCTGGCTTTCTACCGAATATTAGCTGTGTGTGTGTGTGTGCTAGCAAGTGCAGATCACTGTGTGTTAGAGAGAGAAAGTAAGACGGAGAAAGGCTCTGGATCAGTGTGTGTTTGCTGGATCAACACTTGCTGTTGGTGCAGAGTGTTCTGCTGTTTGCTCTGGCTGTAGCAATGTCCATCATTCTCTCCACAGAGATCCAGGCTGCACTTCTTCACTGCTCCTCTTAAAGGCCACTTACAGCCTCACCAGCCTCCCTCTCCATTTAAACCCTCACCCTGGCTGGCCCATTCCCACACACACACACACACACACACACACACACACACACACACACACACACACACACACACACACACACACACACACCCCACACACACACACACACATAACATACACATACACACACACAGGTCTACCTGTTTTGCTGCATGACATTGCTGAGGTATGCAGAGGAAACAGGGTGTGTCATTTATGTGTGCTTCATTGGACTGGATCGAGTGACGTGTGTGGATTGAGTGACGAGGGCCTGTGGTATACTTCCACCCACAGCAGCAGTGTATGTGCATTACGAACCCAAGGCATACTTGTTTTCGAGTTGTCTCGAAGTGCGATGGGGTCCCCTCCTCTGCCAGCGTCTCGTTGCTTGCATCCATTCATCATTATTTTTAAGCATTTGTGGATATGGTTTCTTCATGGCTATCTTGGGGGTTTTAAGTGCTCATTTGTTGTCCACTCCACCTACTGGTGAGTTCGCTTAGACATCGGAGAGTGCAGTTGTAGGCATATGTGGTTTATGTGCACCTGATGAGTACATTGCATCCGAAAAGTTGGGAGGCACATGGCAGCCTGTGTGTACCACAGGGGTGATGCAATGTTTGTCACTTTTCACTGAGTGGTCGTGGCACACACTGTGTGTGTGAAAGTAGGCTGTACTAACCCACTTTACTGTGCTGTCAGCAAGGCATCGGGAGAGCTTGCTGGTGAGAGTGTCTGGGGCTGGGGGGCTGTGTGTGGGGGAGGTGTCGTCACAGTTGCTGCATCCGTTCACTGAATGGTGGTGTCAAAGGACAAGCCCCCATATACCACCTGTACGGCCTTCTGCTTGGGCTTAGCACACACACACACACACACACACACACACATATGCGCACACACACATTGCGTGAACCCTCCCTCACATCCTTAAATAAACCTTATCTATGTCTACATCTGGTTTGTTGCTCTTTCTCTTTCGGTTCAGTTCAGTGTGCGGTGCTGACATGGTCAGGCAAAGCAATGTAGCACAGCCAAAGCACAAAGGAGAGACTCATTGAACACAGAAAACACACAAGTATAGAATATATAAAACATGAATATACATGGTTAAAGCACATAAACACACACACACACACACAGACACACACACACACACACACACACGTAAATATGAAGGCTGAGAGTTAGAGGATGTTGTTTCCTACATTGTGGGATGAGACCTCCTCTTCTCTCTCTCTGGTCGTGTGAGATAAACCCTAGGCCACATAATGTATTCCTATAGTTTGGGTCCACATGGCCAAGATGTTTCTCCCACTCCACTTTATGCTCTGTCTGTATCTCTTAAAAAAACGAACATTGGGTATACATTGTAATGCCTCCTGTCTTCTCTTGGGTTACACCACCCTTGGTTTCTTCTCTCTTCTTCTCTCTTTCTCTTCATTGCTGTCTTCCTCTGTCTTTCTCTTTGCTGAGTGGCCTCTTGAGCCACCCTCTTCTGCTTCACATTGTAATAAGTCCTTAAGGTCTAGTTACCTCCATCATTGTGCCTTGTGCTCAGCTCATGTGTGACTGGTTTATTTCATTTTGGTTTGAGTGAATAACATATTATAAATAGTTGTGTGAGTTTGGTGGATGCCATTTGTGCAGTGTACACATAAGTTACTCTGTGAGCTTTCACCTACAGGTGTGTGTTTAGTGTTGTGTGCGTTGAGGGGCATATTAAAGCGAGTGTAGGTCAGACAGGGATGAGGACCATGGCCGTGTCCTGGCCCAGTGTGGGGGAACTGGAGTAGAAGAAACACACTGAAACAGCTGAAAAATGACCAAGAGAGCAGGATGGAGACAGAACAAGGGGAAGGAGTTGTGTCCTGTGTAGTGGTGGGACTATGTATCCGCGTAGCAATTTATCATATTGCTATTTTTTTGTGATGTGTTGGGTTTACAGTAGTTCAAATTTAATCATACTTACAAATCTGCACATCACTTTGCCACTGAACTCATGACTGTAACATGGAACACTTATGAAAGAGCAAAACCTAAACTTCAAAGTGTACTATATACTGTAAATTATATATTTATTCACTTGTTTTTAAAAGATACGTATTGCATGTTTGTTTTAGATAAAGCACCTTATACTTTCCATTATTCAGTGACAGTGCAGTGAAAGCACATTTTACATCGAGAGAATGTACACACAAGTACTTTTTTTTACATCCATAATTGTTATATGCAATGATGAAAATACATTACAAATCTATAGGGTGCTGTAGAATGGTGGTATCGTAATTCCATCAGTATCACAGCTAGCATATCGTGGCAGTATCGCATTGCAAGTTACTCAGTGATTCCCACCCCTACTTTTCACTTTTGTGTGTGTGTGTTTTTGTGTGTGTGGAGAGGAGAGAGCGAGAAAGAGACTGTGTGTGTGTTCTCCGTGCTGGTTCTATCTTTAGCTTTACTATGAGTCCAATTAGCCACGCCTGGCCCTGAGTTTAACTTTCACCCTCCTCCAGAACATGCTCCCCCTGAGGCCTCAGGCCCCTAATCTCATCACACACACACACACACACACACACACACACACACACACACACACACACACACACACACACACAAGCACATTCTTTCTCTCACATACACATTTACACACGTATGTACACAAGCACATTCTCACACATACAGATTTGCACACGTACACACACACACACACACACACACACACACACACACACACACACACACACACAAACACGTATAGCTAGAGCAGAGAAAGAGCGTGCCACCCCCTGGTGGAACAGAGCCAAGACAAACAGGAAACACTCTATCGCACATTCTGTCTTACCACACACGCACACACACACACACGCACACACACCTCACTATCACTTCCCCTCTCTGGCTCTGCAAGCTCTGCACGCCTCTTGCCACATATGAATTTGTATCTTGGGTTTTGCCACAGCCATTACCTACTTCTGTACAGTTGCACTCAAGTCAGGTGTCTCGTAAAAGTAAACGAAAAAAAAACAAAAAACCCTCAAGTGTACTTGTGTTCATGAAATCCTGTTGAAATAAAGTTATTACTTGTGTTAACTGATTTTCTCTCTCTCTCCCTCTCTCTCCTTCTCATGTGCTGGCTGCCCTGATCTGCTCCTGATGTGATGACATGGGTTTAGGTAAGTGATGTCGACTTATTTGTTCTCTTTTGCAGCCGAGATGTAACACAGCTGGATCTCCAGGAAAGATGTTAATTTTTCCACATCTCTTTTCCACCTCTTGTTTGGCCATGACTGTTGTCACTCAAGATGTCAGACTATTCAGTTTCACATTGCACAGCAGTTTGGCTGTCGAAGTGAATGCATTTGCACAGGATTGCGTGTGCAGCCTTCCTATGACAGGTGGTTCTGTGTGCCTCGCTGCGCTGAGCCACCGCCGTCCACATTGCAAGCTGTTACATTATTACAATCAGTGGGCAGGGATCTATCTCGAGAATACACTTAACTGAAAGTACCTAAGCGTTATTTAGAGAAGAAACAGGAAGAGCTTAAAGATGGCTGGCTTTTCTTACATCAAAAAACACTCTCCTCATTGAGCAGTAAACATATAGTTAAATGCCTGTCAGCCCGTCAGGGTTACTGTAGTGCTAACACGGCGAAGTGCTCGCTCCCACACTACCCTGAGAAGGGTGTGGGTCCTCTTAGGGTCAGCCTTGAGTGAGCACACTCTCCACTCATGGCCACGGAGAGTGTTAGTCGTACAGTAATTACATCCGGTCAATACGCACCCGTGTGTTTGATGAAGTGTGAGTGTGATCGAAGTGGCCACCCATGACCTCGGCCAGCCGTGAGCATCCGCATCACCGGGACCAGAGGCTCACAATCCCCGATCCTCCCCTCGATGTGGTGGCGAAGGTCGGAATGGAACAACGTTAAATGGGCAATCAGTTTGAGGCGTGGTATAGGTGTCACAAATGTCCCCTACTGGCCCATACGCAAATCTGTTGAGAATTTGGTCATTCTTTATGCTCACGGTTATGTGGAGATCATGTTAAAAGAAGAGCAGTCAATGCAGGGCATGTAGGCAGACCAAGTGGCATGACTTGATTGTGTGTATTTGAGTTTTGTGTGCTTGCTTTTTGTGTATGCATCTTTTCTACACGAGTAATTACATTCTTGTGGTCCAGCAAGTGCTTTTTTCTCTCTAAGCCACATAAGGTTGTGTGACTGTGTATGAGAATTTATGTCGTAGACGGTGGTGGTATGTTTGTTGAAGGCCATGTCACACATAAATTCAGATGGTTTTCAGCCCCTGTGATTGTAGGCCATTGCTTTCCATCAAAGCCATATTTTTACGCCTGGAATGACTCACTGTATTTTATGTGTGCATGTTTGTGTATGCATGCATGTGTCCATATATCTTCAGATGCTCTGGAGGCTTGTGGTGGCATTGGTGCAGGTGGTAGAGGTACCGTTTGGCAACTGGAAGGTTGCAGGTTCAAGCCCCACCTTGCCTGATCCCGTTGAAGTATCCTTGAGCAGGACACTTAACCCCAAATTCCTCTCGGTGACAGGTTGGCATCTTGCATGGCAGCCTCTGCCACCGGTGTGTAAATGCGTGAACTTTACAGCTTTACACTGTAAAGCACTTTGAGTGCTCGGAGTGCTATACAAATGAAGTCCATTTACCATCATGCAGGAAGGTGCGGTTTAAATCACAAGTCTGCTCTCATTGCCAAATGCCCTGAACAAGGCAGTTATGCACCAGGACAGAGAGGATAACTGAATAACTTGAAGAACAGTGGCATTACCGTGTGTACCATAGTTATTATCAGTCAACAAAGAAACTATTTGATGCATTGAGTGTCTTTAGAATTGGTGCCCCTATGAAGAAGGGAAAAGCAGCATGCTTTGCCCCCATGCACACGCACACGCGCACACACACACACACACACACACACACACACACACACACACACACACACACACACACACACACAAATACAAACCTACACACACACGCACACACTCATGCACTGTACATACATTGTTGCAACAGCAGTGATTCACAAGCTTTCTCTTGCTTTGACATGCATTCAGAAATCAAAAAGGCACAAAGTACATAATAACTACAAGGGCCAGACTCATGACAAGGGTAGCTGTGCTGTGTTGGCAGAAGAGAAAATTTTGAAGGAAAGTGCTAAAACAACAAAATCTGGCCACCTCTGAACTCCCTAGCCTTCTTCCTTCTGTCTCTTTCTTCTGCGTCCTCTACTCTCGTCTTATCTTTCCTACTTGTATTTTATCTCTACTTCCTTCACTCTTTTTACACATCTCCTGGCTCCTGTTCTGTCTGTCCTTGATCTTCAGGGTTCTCCATTTTTGGAGCTTGAAAGCCAGTTGTTTTTGTTATGCTCTCGCTTTCTCACTCTCCTACCATCTCTCTCTGTCCTCCCACCTTCCTCTGTTCGCCTTCAGCCTTACTTACACGTACACACACAAAGACACACAAAGACACACATATATACACACAGACACACGCATGCATGCACAAGCACACACACACACACACACACACACACACGCACACAAAGACACAGACACATACACACACAGACACCCTCCCTCTTTCAGCCCCCTTGCAGAAGCTCATCCAACCACAGGAATGCGTCTCTAGGAAGGCCTGGCCAAGGGAACTGCCCTGAACTCGTTCCATCCAGTGCTGCGGCACTGTGTGTGTGTGTGTGTGTGTGTGTGTGTGTGTGTGTGTGTGTGTGTGTGTGTGTGTGTGTGTGTGTGTGTGTGTGAAGCCTGCCTGTTTTTCGCTCCTTTTCACTGTCTGCTCCCTCTCTCTCCCTCTCTTTTTTCCATTCTCGCACTCATTGCCTACCATTCCTTCTCAGTCAGTGGGGCATGGGGTTGTGCTGTGCAGCAGCAAACCCCTCCTTCCTTATCAGCCGCGTCAGTTCACCACAAACAAAAGCCTGTCATTTGAGAGAGAGGGGGAGAGAGGGTGAAGAAAAAAAATGCTAGACGAAATGGGTGTCTTGAAGGAGTGGCCAGCTCACTCATGACTGAGCAGCTGAGTGATTAGCCTTCTTTTGACATGTATTTTCTCTTTTGCTCTCTCTTTTTCTCTCTCTCTTCCTCTCTGTCTCTCTCTCTCTCTTCCCCCTCGCTCTGTTGCTGTATGTATGTGCATGTCTGTGTAGGTGAAAGGAGAAGAAATCCTCTTTGCCTGTCAGTGGACTGAGACATGAACATGTCAATGACACAACAGTGTTTTGTTAAAAGAGCATTGCTTTGAGATGTCTGGTGTCAGGAAGAGGAGGGGCCTGTGGGATGTCTGTGTGTTCGTGCGTGCGTGCGTGTGTGTGTACGTGCAAGGGTGCGTGTGGGATCCTCTCGTCCCAATATATTGCCCCCTCTGTGTGTGTGCCTTCATTGCTTATTGCTTTTGACACTGACTCTCTCTCTCTCTCGCTCTCTCTCTCTTGCTCTTTCTCTCTTTCTCTCTCTC
This sequence comes from Coilia nasus, assembly GCA_027475355.1. Lineage (NCBI taxonomy): Eukaryota > Metazoa > Chordata > Actinopteri > Clupeiformes > Engraulidae > Coilia > Coilia nasus. The sequence continues at coordinate 27,403,879 of CM050221.1, forward strand.
TCTCTCTCTCCTTCTCTGCATTCTCCCTCCCCTCTTAGAGACCCTGTATCTTATTGGCATAGTTTCTGGTCTGTCGAAATGTCTGCTCCTCTGATTGGTTTTGTTGTGGCCAAGTCCCTCCTCTGAGGGGAGTGACGTGGTCGACATATGCCTCTGGGCTGCTTTGTCAAGTGCCAGACTTAGCATTGTGCCACCAGAGCTCACAGGAGACTTTCTGCCTCTTTGTTTAGGGACAAAAGGGAGCTCCTGTGTGTGTGTGTGGGGGGGGGGGGGGGGGGGTGAGGGTGTGTGTGGGTGTCTGTATCTGTAAGATGCATCATCCATCTACACATGATTATGATGTTTTGCCCGTGTGTGTATGTGAGTGGATGTTCTCCACTTTACGCACCTGTATTTGTGTGCTCTAATGTCCATGTGTGAGATCTTTGGCTACTTAGCACAGCTTATGCATGAAAATCGTTATTTTTATTTGTATAACATTTGTATAACAAATAAAACAGTTGGTGATTAGTCTCCTTTTGCTCTTCATCTGAATTTTACTAACCCTGTTGAGCTCAGTATGTGTGTGATTAACTTGTGTTTTGGAGGGCTTGTGGTGTGTGTGTGTGTGTTGTGGTTCCCCAGCATGTTTCAGTGCTTCCTGAGGAAAAGCAGCGGTGTGACTTTAAGAGCAGCAATGTCTGGTACAGGGCAGGAAACTTAAGCTGTTCCTCATCTCTCATTGGTTGCTGGAGATGATGATGTAAGGCGCATACAAACTCTGTGTGTGTGTGTGTGGCCAACTGGCTGACTGTGGGTCTGTGTGTGTTTAGACGAGACTGATATCGCTGGTGACAAGTGCACTAGGATCAGCAAGCGCGTGTGTGTCTGTCTGTATGTATGGTGTATACATGTGCCCCTATGTGAGTGTGTTTGTTGAAAGGATTGACGTTAGATTGTGTGGATAGCCTCTTGTTCTCTCTCTCTCTCTCTCTCTCTCTCTCTCTCTCTCTCTCTTCTCTCTTGCACACACACTTTCTCTCATCTCAGCTTGCTGTTCCTCTCCATGTGGTAGAGATGTCAAACACACTCTTTGACGACACAAGGTTACGCACGCACACACACACACACACACACACACACACTCACACACTCCCAGTCGACACTACGATTACCCTGAGCCTCTTTATGCATAATGCATCAGAATTATGTCTGATCCTCACTGGTAATGATGAGCCAGTCTCTCTCAAACACGCTATGTGTGTGTGTGTGTGTGTGTGTGTGTGTGTGTACAAGGGGATCTTTTGCTCTCTTTCTCTCTCCTTCTCTTGGTCTATCTCTCTCTCTTCTTCTCTTTCTTGCCTTCTTTCTCCCAATCTCTCTCTCTCTCTCTCTCTCTCTCTCTCATACACACACACACACACACACAGCAAGAGAGAGAGATGATTACACTGAAAAGACTCCTCTTCCCCCACCTTATCTCCTCCTCCCTTTGAAAGACCTCCCCAGCCCCCGCATCACCAACCTGCCACCTTTTAATAAATACATGTTCAGGGGAGAGAGAAAGGGCGATGGAGAGAGGAAGAGCGTGCAGGGCAGAGAAACAAAGAAGAGGCGGAAAAGAAAGGTTGGATAGAAGAGAGCATCTGCATCGTGAGGGAAGGAGGAAAAAAAAGGGAGGAGGAGAGCAGGTTTGAGCATTGTAGATAAGAGAGAGAGAGGAGGGATGAAAGGGAAATCGGAAAAGAATGTTGGAATGGTGGGGAGAGAACACTCGTATGGACATTTATGACACTCTTTTTAGAGAACATCAACATGCACCGTATTAAGCCTCCCGATAATGACAGGCTTTTTCTGTGCATAGCATTTCCATTACATTAAATTATATACATATGTTTCCATGTCGGTTTTCCTTTTTTGGGAAGGGGTGTTATTCAGTCAGCATGATGTTAGTTGGTTTTTGCGTTCATGCGTATGTGTCTGCTTACAATAATACCATTTGCCAGTCAGTATTTCCAAGTATGGCCGTGCACATCTGTGTGTAAGTGTTCATATGCACATGTTCTCTTTGTGTATGTGTGTGTGTCTATGTGTGTGTTTCTGTGCCTGCAGACGCCTGTCTGTGTGTGTGTGCACTGTTTGTGATGAAGCTTGTGGCAAATGGTGGTGTTGTGGTAAATATTACATTAAGTCCTGCTCCAGCTCTCTCTCTCTCTCTGTGCTGGGAGACCTCCTACCTGCACGCTTTCATATCCTTCCCTGCCCTCAACACCTTTGTCACGCCTCACCCTGAGCTACTCACTGCATTTTAAACAAAAAGACACATGCAAAGGTCTTGCTTATTTATTGTCCTCTGCACTAAATTAATCACTGTTGTCTGTTTAGAAGATGACATCCCACAATTAGCATTAGCAAATTTGCGAATGGTCGTTCGTTATGCATGGCAATCAATTGGAGAAAAAGGCTATGACCTTTGCTAATGCATAATTGATGATAATGGCTCAGTATTGGGGCCTTCCTTCTCCTGAACACCCATCATGTGGTTTAGGCTGCAAAGGAAGTCCGTGTAATTCAACAGCAAAGAGTTTTCAGTCCTCTTCCAGCTCTGTGTGAGCACAATTAGCATGGCTAAAGTGGCCCTGTATTTTTAAGACCCCCCCCCCCCCCCTCCAGCACTTATATTACTCCTCCTCCTCTTCTACCACGTGCCAATTATGCCACGTCAGTCACAGGCTGTCACCATGGTTACTGTGGCGACGGCCGCTTGTCACGTGATGAGCGATGATGCCACACTATATATATATGAGCACGTGTGTGTAGTAATACACGGATGGGGTGTGGGGTGTGTAAGGGGGAGGAAAATGCTCTAGGTGTCTGTATGTGTGAGAGGAAGGTGTGTGTTTGTGTGTGTGTGTGTGTATATTGGTGGGGGGTGGGATGTAAGAATATGTGAGAGAAGCATCTGCTGGATTTAAGAGTAGTGGGGGTCTGGAATGATGAAGGGGAGCGTAGGAGTGGGAGGAGAATGGGCGGGTAGTTGGGGGGGGCTGGGAATAGCTCATGAATAAGTGATGCTTCAGAAGGGGGGGGTGGCATTGGGGTCTGACACTGAGCAGCCAGAGGAGACTGATATCAGGAGGCCGAGAGAGGACCGTGATTGGGCAAGGGGGAAGAGATTGGTGGGAGGAAGGGAGAGGTGTGTCTGTGTGTGGGGGAGTGTTGATGAATGACACATACATTAGAGGAGGACCTGCCGTACTGCTGAGGTGCAGCACCATAGCGCAGGGCAGAGCAGAGTTTAACCATGAGTGTGTCCTTGATGGAGAAAGGGAGGAGGACAGGGGGCTGCTCTTGTTGGCCTTGGTTTGGTGTGCTTATGATTTTGTCTAGGCACTGGAGTGCGTTTAGAGCATGCACATACATACACACACACACACACATACACACACACACACACACACACACACACACACACACGCACAAGCCTGTGCGCACACGCACACACAGACACACACACACACACACACACACACACACACACAGACACACACACATGCCTGCATCCACACGCACACGCACACACATGCACAATCCCTTATCTCACCCTACCACACTTGTATGTTGCCCTACTACACGTGCCCTT
>CM050221.1:27417500-27612500 GCA_027475355.1 Coilia nasus
ACGCACACACACACACACACACACACACACACACACACACACACACACACAGGCCCTGTGTGCTCCAGCTTGGCTGCATCCTGCATCCTCAGCCCCTGAGCAAACTGAGCACACTCACCAGGCTGCCAACCAATCGCATGCACACGGTTTCCCTCTCTCGTGCTCTCTTGTGCCTCTCTCTCTCTGTCTCGCTCACGGTCTCTCTCTCTGTCTCTGTCTCTCTGTCTTTCTCTCTCTCTCTTTCTCCTTTTTCTTTTGCTCACTGTCTTCTTTTTTGTGTCTCATATATTCACGTACACATGCATAGAAGCATACATACTTGCATACACACACACACACACACACACACACACACACACACACACACACACACACACACACACACACACACCACTCTGTCCTAGTGTGTCCCCAGTGTGGGTGATGTGGTGTTGCCTGACCTGTGTCCATGTTCCGTGTGTGTAGGGCAGTGGTTGTCCTGCAACTCACCTAAGACAGCATATGTCAAAACCTTTTCCGTGTCCCTTAGACCAGCTGTGTGTGTGTGTGTTTGTGCATTTGTGTATTTGTATGTGTATGTGTGTGTGTGTGTGTGTGTATGTGTGTGTGTGTGGCTTTCTCTCACCACACGTGCACGCATGCGTGCACACACACACATGTACACACACACAAAAAACACACACAAAGATGTTATCAAAGGGCCTCCTGGTGGGGATATTGCAGCAGAGCTGACCAGACCATCTGGCCAACAAACGTGGTGGAACTCCTTCCACTGCTATGCTTGCCTTCTCCCATTTCTGCCCTCCACTCTCTCTCTTTCAATAGGTCTTTAAACCTCTTTATTTCTTTCAAGACTTCAAGACCTTTAATTGTCATTGAACAGTTGCCTGCACAACGAAATTTAGCAGCAAGTCCACTAAGGTGCAAGATGAGAGTATCAAAGTGTCAAATACAAAAAGTACAAAAAAAGAGCAAGACACCCCTCTTGTTTTTTTTGTCTTACATTTCATTCATTCATTTCTTCGTTCCTGTTATTACTTCCTAATTTTTTGATGTTCACATCAACATGGTTGTTAGGAGGTTGCTGCTCCTCACCCACTGCTGTATGGCTCCCCCTAACTGCACAGGCTTCTGCTCTAGGTCAGATGAAACCCTGTGGACAGAGGCAGTGGTGTAAAGAAGCCCAATCTACCCATCTGTCCAGGTGTATCACCGTGAGATCACAGACACACTGCTAAGCTCCTCTGAGCTTGTCTGAGGCCAGGTGGCACAAGGGGTACTGTTATGATTTGTAGTGGTCAGCTGTTGAGTTTTGTTTGTACATCTTGTGCGACATGACCGAGCCATGGCAGGGCTCACACTGAAGCCTGCAAACATTGCAGATGGTACAAATGTGACGCCCTTCACGTTCACTACATGTACGTCAGTGGCATTCAGAGCATATAGAGCAGTAGATATTGTATTGAATCACTGTAATACAGTCCTTCAGTTGAAATAAGTTCTCCTTGCACTGCTGTATCTTATAATGCCATGGTTTCCCCCATCCCGTACATGTATCATCTTACTGGCACACTTATGGATGAACACGGCCTAGTTTATTGTTGATATTGTCAACAGACGCCCTTAAAGCATGAAGTTCAGAGACGTTTGGTCTGGGTATTCGGTAGTGACAGCCTTGTGAGTGTGATGTATTTGGGGGGGGCATTTAGAGTAAAGCCATGATGAATGTGGAGCAACAGTGGTTTCTACTGGAATGCTCTCTTTCTCCTCTCTCTCTGTCTGTCTCTCTCTCTCTCTGTCTCTCTTTCTTTTTGTTCATGTCTTTTTTTTCATGTTTTCCTAAAGTCTAACCCAAGTAACAGAGGAAGAGAGGAGAGGGTGAGAGAGATGATTTGGTTTACAAGCGTGATGCATAAATCCATCTAGTCCCTCAAACTCATCCCACTCACTTCCTGTCCTCCCCCGTTCCTTCGCATACGCTGTCTCTCTCCTTTTCCCTCTCCCTCTCTCTCTACACACCAGGAACAGGAAGTGACAGATCTCTAAAAATAGGAAAGCCAGGCCTAGGCGAGGGAGTTGAGGGTCTGCAGCCAGAGGAATGGAGAAAGGGAGGGGGACAGAAGCCGAGAGGGTGTCCAGTGCAGGTGGAATCTGGGTGGCAAACACTGTGGGTGCGAGATTGGAGATGTACATGTCTTTGGTCTGTCTGTCTTTGGTTTGTCTGTGTGTCTGTCTGTCTGTCTAGAACTAGGTGTTGGTGATTCAGCAACAAGTACCTGCCTGCTCTATCTCTCATTGTTTTCTCTCTGTACTATATATGCTTTTCAGATGTATTAAAGATGTTCGTGAACATCTCAAGCCATACTTGAGAGGCGTGTCAGGTGACCGGTATGAACAGGTAGCACAGATGTCATGCCCATGCAACACAGACAGTGGTATGGGGTTTATGCTTGAGGGTTCTGCATCTCCTGGAGTAAAAATCATTCCTTTCTCAACAAAATCTTTGGTAAAAAATGACTTTTCTACAGTCTCACTGCTAACATTTTGGAGTTAAAAGCATAATTTTCTACTGAGTCTGAGGAGGAGCCTAGAGTAGCATATTAAGTAGGTTGATGAGGGTGCTATAGCAGGCCTATGTAGCTGTGAGAAGCAGGTAGCTGTCTCAACTCTTTGTATGCTATTCACTTGCTCTGCCCACACCGGCAGGCTGTGTCAGACGGATAAGATTTCAGACACATGAATAATAATAACTAGCTGTTGAGTGGCTGGTTTGCTTTTCAGTAGCTGGTAAAGGTTCACATTTTCCAAAGTTAATGTCCACGCCTGCTGCGCGTGCACCTCCGCTTTGCCTGTCGCTGCCTTCGCTCTGCACTTACGATTGTGAAACCCTGCAACAAAGCAGTGCAGACAGTGAAATTACAGGCAAGAAACCGCCACCTTCCTGCAGCCTTAGAAGGTGTGGTAGTGGTGAACTCGGTGGTTAGGGCTGCTCAGGCACTAGACAGTCTCGGGTGGGGGTGCTGGGTAACTCCAGAAACTTACACTGCCTTGACACATAGACGGGCCCACATTTTACCACAATGTGTGTGTTATTTCTAATAGGGAGTTTTTTTTTTTTTTTTGGTGTAGTTTTTCTGTTGTTGCCTGAAAACTCTTCTGCTGTGAACTGTATTCATCAGTCTTTTAGCAGCTTGGTTTAGTGAGCCGCATTGTGCTAAGTACCCAGAAAGTGAGCCTAAATGTGCTTGAGACAGGAACACCAGTGCTAAATCCTCTTTAAATCCTCCCATCCCTCTTTCCTCATCCACTCTTTCTTTGCCTTTTTTGCTCTTTTGCTGCATGCCTTGCTCTTTGTCTCTATTGCCTTCTCTCTCTTTTTCTCTCTCACTCTCTCTCTCTCTTGTTCTCCCTGTCTCTTTCTCTAGCTCATTCTCCCCCTCGCTCTCATTTTTCAGCCACTAGTCACTGCTTCCTCTGCCAGGCTGGCCCACCACAGCATGTGTTTGTTGATGGAGGGAGAGGGAGTGTCTCTCTCTCTCTCTCTCTCTCTCTCTCTCTCTCTCTCTCTCTCTCTCTCTCTCTCTCTCTCTCTCTCTCCCTTACCCTTCTTTTGCTATGTCAGCACTTCTGAAATTGCTGATGGTAAGGACAACACACACACACACATACACACACACAGACAGGGCACACACTTTGTGAAATAAACAGACCGGTTGTATATGTGTGTGTGTGTATTGCGTGTTTGTGTAAATTTGTACATGTATCCATCTGGCCTGGACGGTATGATTTAAGCATGGCTGTAAAGCCTTGGTTGCCTTCCAATTTTGCCAGTGACCATTAACAAATACGCAGTATGCGAAATGCATGCGTATTGGTGTGTGTGAGTGTATGTGTGTTTTTCACGGTGCGTCTCCTGTGCTGTGTGCGAATGTATTAAAAACCCGGTGGTTTCCTTGGCAGATGACAGAGCAGCTATATGGAGCCAGAGGGGTTTGGGAGGGGTGTGGAGGGTTGTTCGTGATAGCTTTGTTCCTTACGTCAGTGCCTCCTCCTCACTTTTCTCATCTCCTTGTGTGTGTGTGTGTGTGTGTGTGTGTGTGTGTGTGTGTGTGTGTGTGTGTGTGTGTGTGTGTGCGTGCGTGTGTGGAGAGAGCCCTTGAAGGCCTTTGCTGTGTGTATATCAGCTGGCGTGCCCATGTGTAATGGCTCATTTGAGAGGAAGCAGATCCACGTAATTAGCATCCGTCAGGAGCAGCGGCAGCTCAGTTTTTTTTCTTCCTTACCCCCCGCCACTTCCACGTACAGTAACAAAGAGCCCATTAGCCACATTAGCATGCTAACAAGCCCCCTGCACCATGTTTAGGGGAGATTTAGCAGGTGGTGTCGAGAAGACTAAAGCAGATTTTTAATGCTGCTCTGATGAGTGGAGTCGTGTAGGTATAAAAACAACACATGAGGCAAGTCTGTGTGAAGAATCTGGAGACATGGGACTGGGTGTGATTGTTGTCCTTGGGCTAGCCAGGATAAGTCAGACTGTGTGTGCTGGTATTTGAGTAGATGAGTGTTTGTGTGGGTGGGTGTCACATGATTGGGTGGATTCAGGATGCAGGGACACAGTGGGCTAGTGGTGTGGAGTTCCCAGTGCCCTGTGTGTGTGTGTGTGGGGTGTGTGTGTGTGTGTGCGCGCGCGCATGTGTCTCTGTCTGTGTGCCCGACAGTCTGTCTCCATGTGCAGAGGAGGGCCCACCCTTGCGGAAACAGAGGCGTGTGCCCCGTGCCGGAGATCTGGCTTGGGGGTCGGCAGTGCTCTATTGTTCGGCTCGCCACTCCGAATTCATCTCTTCCCCCCCACCCAGCCTCCACCCTGCCTCTGTCACTCCCCTCTTTGTGTCTGCACGCCTCACCTCAGCCCCCCGCAGCCCGCCCAGGGCCTTTCTGACTCCTCTTTATCAACACCATCCCCACTTCACAAGGTTTTTTTTTTTTGCCTTCAAAAGCTTGAGTCTCAACCATCGTAAGACTCCTACCTCCTCTTTTGCTCCACTCTACGTATATATCTCTGTCTTCTTTTCATCCTCCCTCTCTCTCTCTCGCTCTTCTTTTTTTCTGTCTTTTCCTCTCTCTCTCTCTCTCTTTTCTCTCTCTCTCTCTCACTCAGTGGTGTAGGGAGGGCTGTAGTAATTGCCTGTTCTCCCTGGGCGGCTGATGCCTTTATTGGATTGGCGTAGGATTTCAGGGGCTGTGTTTAACACGCAGGCAGCCGCTGCAGCGCAAACACAGCCTGTGTTTAAACAGAGGCCCATTAACAGGGGATCGAGAACGAGAGAGAAAGGGAAGGGAGGAGAGAGAGAGAGAGAGAGAGAGAGAGAAGGGGGTGGGGGGTGTGGGTGAGAGGGGGAGAAGAAGGAGAGGAGCGAGGGTGGGAGGGCGTGTTTAGTGTCGTTTAGGAGGAGGCAGGAGTGCTCAACGAGCGGAAGCTGTGTGCGTTAACACCCTGCTTTCTCTTTCACTGTTTCAGTCAGTCTCTCTGTCTGTGTCTCTCTTTCCCACTCTCTGCCTCTCTCTCTCTCGCTCTCTCTCTTTTTCTCTCTCTCTCCCTCTCTATCTCTCAGTATCGTGATACCCGCCGCTAATACTGCTACTCACTGCTAATGCAGGGTCATAAGATTCTCTCTCGTCTCCACTATATACGCACAAAATGGAGATGTGTGTCTTTGATTATATTCACATGTGAAAAACACTGTTAGACACACTTAGGCTGTTTATATGACAATGGGTTGTGATTAGTTTTATGGGGGAAAGAAAGTAACGGCTTTAAACACACACACACACACACACTCAAACACAAACAGAGAGAGAGAGAAGCCGGAACACTGCGTTAAGGTTTATTTTTAAATCTCTGTATCCCACAGACAGGAACCAAGTTCTGGCAGAGGAGGGTGGGCAGGGCGATGAGAGAGGGAGAGAGAGAGAGAGAGATGGTGGGTGGGTAGGTGGTTGAGTGGTGGTGGAGTGAGGTATAGGAAGGAAAAGAGAAGGGGAGGGGAGTTGGGGATGAACTGGAAAGAGGAGTGAACTTGACGCAAGGGTTAGAGGGTGTTCATGTGCCACCTGATGCCAGCCATCTCATGGGAATGAAGACTCCATTTTGGCCAGCACAGTTGGCTTGCTGTAGCACAACGGACTCAAGTGAAGACAACTAAGGTGTTAGGCAGACCTGGTGGTGTTAACACGTTTGATTTTCTTGGTTATGGAAGCACTTGAAATGCAGCTAATCTTTTTTGCCTGGGTGGCTGCAAATTGTTCAGCCATGTCATTATTCATTTGTTATAAGAGTGAGGCACGTATGCATTTGTAAAACTGCCGTGTGTGTCCGTCACCCACAAGCTTAGGGGAATTCTACAGGTTTGACCAGCTGACAAACCGGTCTTCTTCAGGGTGTGCGTTATTGCTTCTCTAAGCTGGCATGTGTTGGTTTTCTGGAAAGTGATTTAAACATTGATCCAACATTAAAGTCCTCATGATGCACATTATAGGGAAACTATCTTTAATCTCAAATCACTTTTTGTTTATAAATGTCACATGTTAAGAGAGAATGGTCCTCAAAACTTCTTTAAAAAAGTACAACCAGCACAGTAATTTTTATCAAACATTGCATAACAGACTAGCACATATCACGTGGATAACACAACAGCAAAACATTGACTGAAAAAAATTAGATATTATTTACATAATGAGTTCACTTGTTTGATGTGCATTATTTCAAATTGAATCTGATCATTTCAATGCAGCATCAGCGATATACGACAGGGATGTTGTGAAAAGGGTTGAGTAAACACAAAAGATTTGTTTAATTGACAGAATAGAGACTGCCTCTCAATATTTGAATTTACCCTCACTCTTTACTGTTGCACTTTTTATAGTAAAGTTAATACTTAATGCCAATTTATGTTAAAAGGAAAAATGTGTGTCAAAATAAAAGGGATTTGTGTTTAGTTATTGTTATTAGTGATGACTATCATTAATGTATAGCATTTAGTGCTGGTGCAGAACCTATATTTGTGAACGAGAATATAAATATTTCAGGTTTTTGTCTGTTGCCACATATTAAGTGTTGGAAGTGGATCTAATTTGATTGTGGTTTGTCTTGTGTGTGTGTGTGTGTAGGTGTGTGTTTAGGTGTGTGTGTGTGTGTTGCTCTCACCCTGTTAATTAAAGGGCCGTTTGCCATAATGAGCTCATTTCACAGTCTGATGAACCCAAGCACCACACACACACTCTCACACTCTCACACACTCACTCATTCACCCACAAATTCACTTGCACACAGACACACACGCGCGCGCACACACACGCACACACACACGCACACACGCACACACACACACACACACACACACACACACACACACACACACACACACACACACATTCACTCATACTTACACAAACCAAACACATATACAGTACTTCTGTCTCTTTCTTTCTCTTTTTTCTTTTTCTCTCTTTTTCTCCTTTCCATCTGTGTCTCTCCTCACCGTTCACTATTACACAATTCATCCAGTAGTCTTTAACTTCATAAGCTGTGATTATAAACATTTTTTGTAATTATAAACAATAACTGGAGGGGTGATTATACATAAGAAAGTAATGGACACACACACATAAACAACAAACACTATCACATTTTCTTTGGGCAGTCTAAAACACGGAGCACTAAACATCCCCATCCATCCCACACATGCTGTTTCAGACCTGTGGATTAGCCAGGGAAAACACATGCCTGACACACATAAGTCTGGCCAAGCACGAGAAGGAAGGATGTACATCCGCCATCATTCTGCTGTGTCTGTGTGTCCTCAAACAAATACATTTACTTCATTCAACACTGTGTGGTGTGTGCGTGTGTATGTGTGTGTGTATACATGTGTGTGTAATGTTTACCAAATGTATATTAGGTCAGGTTTAGGTTCTAGACCAGACTGGGTGGCATCTTTACATATTGAAACATAACCCTTCGCAGGCCATGCCTTGGGTGTCCTCATCAGCTACTCCACTGTACTCAACTAGACATTGTCTGCATTCACATAAGAATAATAACAACATATCTTAATACCTAAAAAATGATATGGATTATATCACTAAGCGGTGGATCAACACAACAGTTGTTTGCCTGATTCTGGAGTCAGAGTTTGATGAAAGCCCTCATCCATCCAAATTCACTGAACAGACAATCAGGATTATTGTCATTCGCATCTGAGGCCGTGTCCTACTTTTTATGAGTCCTCAAGGTTTACTGTCTTGGGAACTCACTGTCATTCCAGAGATGTACATGAATATCCACCTGGCAATACACAATGGGTTGGTTTGCTGTGCACACTGTGCTACATGGAAGGGAGTGTGAAGGTGACGGCAAGGTCAGCGGCTTCCTGGGTGACCCTGTAGCTCAGAGATGACTGGCTTTGCTTCAGATGCTTCAGTTTGTGTGTGGTAGGTGTGGTGCAGGTAGGGAGCTGAGGTCAAGTCGTCATAGGCAGAAGTGCCATGGTCATGTGTGTACATGTGCGTCTGCTGGAGGTTGATTGTCAGTCTGGGAGTCGTCTTTCCTTGCTTTAGCTATTTACCAATTCTGAAAGAAGGAATGACTGGATGGGCAGAATGAAGGTGTTGAGAGGGCAAAGAGATGAAGGAATTTGTCATCGATGGATGACTGGATCGTTGGAAACAAGGTGTCAAGATACATAGATGGGAAACAGTGGTGTGGATGTGTAGTCACATTTTCAGTGTAATGCATTCGTTGGAAGTCATGGTGATACTATTGTTTTAAGCAGGTAATGTTTAACATTGCTGTAGCTGGCAAAGGTGGAGAGACTTAATTGTACAGGCACAGTGGCTGTCTGACACCGTGTTATTCCCAGAGCTGCTTTTCATACCGCTTTTGTGTTATCAGGAGACAGTAGAACCACCCACCAAAATGGCGATTGTGGAAAATCAATGCAGGTTGGTCTCCTCTGTAATGGAGCGCCTTCTCTAAAAAATGCTGTCATTTTTCTGGCAGGGGAATAAGGAGAAAGAGGGAGAAGGAGGGGGGGATGGGGAGGAAGAGAGAGTGAGGGAGAGAAAGAGAGGTTGAGCCATGGCTGGTTGCTTCCTGTACGTTATTGGCAAAGCTGTCCACTGCAATCAGCAGAGGGGCTGGGGGGAGGGGCCACCAGAGCAGGAGGTTGCTATAACAACAGCACCTTGGTGTGTTTCTCCCTCCCTCCCTCTCTCTCTCTTTTCTCTCTCTCTCTCTCTTCTTTCTTTCTCTCTTTCTCTCTCTCGCTCACACTCTGTCTTTCTCTTTCTCTTTCTCTCTCTGTCTCTCCCTCTCTCTCTCTCTCTCTCTCTCTCTCTCTCTCTCTCTCTCTCTCTCTCTCTCTCTCTCTCTCCTTTCTCTCTCTCTCTCTCTCCTGACAAATGACTCTCTGCTGTTGGTGAGACTCAGAGCCAGGGCTGCTGCTTCAGTCGCACGAAAGCGCAACCGTCTGTCTGAAGAGCTCTTCTCCCCTCCTCCCACTCCTGCTCCACCACCTCCCCTCCCTCTCTGCCTCCCCTTCTCTTATGTGCTCTCTGTTCTCCTCCTCTGTTTTTGCTCATTCTGTGTGTTCTTTCACTGTGTAACAGGCGTGAGAGCAAGTGTGTGTGTGCGTGCGTGTGTGTTTTGAGAGAGTGTGTGTGGACATGTGTGTTTCGAGAGAGAGTGTGTATGTGTGTTTTGAGAGCGTGTGTGGGTGTCTGTGTGTTTTGAGAGTGTGTGTGTGTGTGCGTGTGTGTTTTGCGTATATGTGTGTGTGTGCCCTTACATGTGCGCATGTGCGTATGTGTGCTACTGAGGGCTTTAACACACGGCGGATGAAAAAATAAACAACCTTTCGTTATCCACCTCTTCTCTTACTCTGGTGTCTTTCTCTTCCTCTCTTCCTTTTTTACTCCTCCCTTCCTTCCTCCCTCCCTCTCTCTCTACCCCTTTCTTGCTGTTTCTGCCTCTCTGTCTCTGTCTCTGTCTCCCTCTTTTTCTGCCTATCTCTGTCTCTATCTCTCTCTCTAATGTTCGAAGGAGCTTTATGGATCAAACTGTGCTCTTTTTTTCTCCACATATTCTCTCTCTACTGTGTCCCTGTGCCCCTCCTTTCCTCTCCGCCTCGTTCACCATGGAAAGTCGCTTCCCTCCGCCTCTCCTTTTCTCTCCTCTCCTCTCCAATTCTCTCTCCTCTCCTCTCCTTTTCTCTCCTCTCCTCTCCACTTCTCTTTCCTCTCCTCTCAATCCCAGTGTTGGGATCTCACTTGCCTTGCGATAGCAACGATGCTGCGTGGCTCTGAAGCCTCGGGGTGGTTGCTGGGGCGGGTTGTCGGGCTAGCCCGGGCGGTAATTACATGGCTGAGCATGAAGGCACGGTGTTTAGCCACCTCTATAGGTTGCTTTTACCACACGGCTGGCGCTAAACACTCATAATTAGAGAGATTTCACTTGCAGACTACTTGGAGGGAGGTGGCTATTATTGACATCAATCACCTGCTAGTCTTAAGCAAAATATGAAAGACAGAAAGAGCGAAGGAAAGAGGGGGATAGAAAGGAAGGAAGGAGAGAGACAGATGGAGGAAAAAAAAGACAAAATGAGCATGGGGCAAATTTATGACATAAACTGGCAGAAGACTCGTTTCTCTCTCTCTCTTTCTTTCACTCTCTCCCTTTCTTCTTTCTTAGTCTGTCTATTTCTCTGTCTCTCTCCTGTGTCGGGGTGGAGGAAGCCATCGGTTGCGGTTTCCTCGTGTTATGAGGGAGGTGAGTGACATCCACCCTAATCGTCTTTATGGCATGATGAATGCTATTAATATTGACAGGCGTCGTGTCGCCATACTGCACCCCCCCAGCGCCCCACCCACTGGAAGACAGAGAAGGGGCTGAGGGAGACCACAACAACAATAACACAACCCTGCCATTTGCCTCAAATGAGCTGGCTGGCTGTAAGAGAGAGAGAACACTTGAGGAGAGATCCAATGATAAAGAGAGAGAGAGACAGACAGAGAGAAAGAAAGAGAGATATGGGTGCCCAAGTTTGTATCTTGATTATCTTTTGCTCTTTTTTCCATGATGCTGGTGAGTAAACATGGGTCTTTGTTTTCCGACGTGCTCTGACTCCTGTCGTCACCGTGGGGATAGACAGAGAGGGGGATGAAGGACGTGCAGGAGGAGGAAGAGGAGAAGGAGGAGGAGGAGGAGGAGAAGGGGGATGCATTGCCCAGAAGGGCAGAGAAATATCCATGAATCTCGTTATTTCAGAATTTCATTTGGCACGTCTGAGTGGAGTGGCACGCATGAGACTCAGAGGCACACACACACACTAAAACACACATGCAAACGTGTGCGCACGAGCACTCACACACACGCATGCGCAAACATGAGCGCGCGCACACACACACACACACACACACACACACACACACACACACACACACACACACACACACACACACACACCTCTCCTGAGGGGATGGATATGAAGGGGAGACTGATCTTGCAGTTAGCTGTAGGAATTTGCCAGTGATACTAGCATGGCTTATTTCTGACCTGTAATGAGCGCTGTGTGCACACAAGCAGACAAAACATACTCACACATTCGTGCTATCAAGCCTTGATCAAACAGCCTGTGTGGGCGATCAGTGTTGTCTAATTGGCAACAAAGCACATCGGCACACACACTAACGTGCACTCCAACAAAAACATTCCCACACAAACATGCCGAGGACTTGATATCCTCACACAACTTCTACTGAGTTCGGGTGATGTGAGCTGTAGGGTTGAAATGAGAGCCCAGTGAAGGTGTGTCCCATACATTTCTGTTGTTCTCACCTTTACAGCATTACAAGATTGTCACTGCTCACTAAGGCTTATTTAACGTAAACACCAACCTCCCTTGTTCTTGTGGTTTTGCGTATGAGGACAGAATCTGCTGCCCATATGTCTTGTACTGTACGATGACAGCAGGTAATTTCACCATCAGCTGATGACAGTATCTTCTCTTTGATTCATTACTCAGGTTTGGCCTTATCAGTCATCTTCTCCTGCCACAGATATGAATGCTGTGTGCAGGGGATGGACCCCAAGTACAGCTGAACAAAACTGGGCTGTCTTCATCAGCGTGATCAAGTGTAGTTGGGCCTATGATATTGTGTCTATATAAATGAATTTTATCTGACCACTGAGTTAAGACTCGTGTCACATGTGGACATGACCAACGGTCTGTAGATGCCTGTCAGTGATGCTGCTGGGAATAAACAGAAGTAAACACAGTTGCAGACAAATGAAAGGGTATTTTGTCCAGGACCAAAATATGAATCTAATTATTGCAGTGGACAGGGAAACTATGATAGCAGTAATGGCAGCACAAAACTAATACTTGCACAACCACATACACCTTGTTTGTCTGTATGGGTGCATTGAGAGTTGTAAGTGTTCATTTGTGCCCAAGCCCCCTAACCCCCCCCCCCCCCCCCCCCCCCCCCCCCCCCCACACACACACACACACACACACATACACACACGTTCATGCTGCCTGTGGAAAGCTCTGCCTGCACCTAATGACTGAAAAAATTAACAAAAGCCACTTGTGTAATAACTGCTTGGTCAGGTATGAACAATGAAAATTGGTCAACTGCTGTTTTGTGTGCTGTTCATACCCCATTCTTCATTTCCCTTCACGCCCCCTCTCCTCTGGATGACAATTAGGTACCACGCCATTCGTGATTGTGCCATTCAGCTGTTTGAACAGTGTTTTGCCTCCAACTGGTTTTAAGGCTCTTGACGTGCGCCGGTGTGGTGTGTTGGCCAGGAAGGTGCAAGGTGGTGTTTAGGCACTCTCTGCTGTGTCTGAAAGCACCAGAGGCTCAAGAGAGCTTGAGCTCAGTGTGCTTTTCCACTTTGAATTATCCCCCTAATTGCCTCCCAAGAGGGTGGTGTTTAGGTCCACGCACCTATTGTGATGGCGAGAGCCACACACATGCACACAAGCATGGTGCAGGACTGGTGAGATGTGCTCCTCAGGGAATGTCATTTTAGCATTACTAGAGGCTGTTTTTTTGCTATATTTGAGGTAATTGTAATTTGTTGACTGCTAGGAGACAACGAAGGCATGTTTTCCTGTTTTAATCTGTTGTGTCTGAGAGGGGGTTGTTAAATTTTCATTCATTGACTGTGTCCTACATTGTATCTCAAGTTCTTCATATGGAACTTCTGTAAACCTTGTAAACCTGTTGTCTATTCATGAGTGGAGTCCTCAAATGTCACATTCAAAGTGGCCTGTTTGTAATCTGTGCACAATCTACTTCTAAATAGTAATTTGTTATAAATTTGAAGTGCTGCAAGCTCCGTAGAATATTTGGCCAAGTATTTTGCCCGCTGCTTGTCTCACTTGAAGTCTTTCCTTAAAATTGGATAGGTTTATGTATTGTCCCACGTTAAATAATATTTTTTGCCATTTTTAAAATCTTGTTAAAGCAGTGTGTACCTTCAGTATTGTAAGTCATTGATCAAAACTGATCAAAACGTTTTCCTCTTTCTCTGTTTTGTTACAGCTTCAAGAGACGGTAAAAAGGAAACTGGACAGTGCTCGCTCACCTTTAAATGGGGATCAGAATGGCATCTGTGATGGAAATTACTCCCCAAACAACAAGAGACTACGGAAAGAGGCTGGTATGGACTCCCTGGGGAGCTTGCCCAACAATGTACCGCCTATCTCACCTCTGCATCCAATGGACATCAAGCCAAATCTGGGCAACAACAACAATGGCAACAACAACATTGCAGGAAATGGAAATGCAGGAAGCAACCACATCACTGGGCGACCTGAAGATCTTGGCAAGAATGGCGGTCTGCCTGACATCAAACTGAATGGGTCCTTGGACCTAGACGATAGCTTCGGTCTTCTCAAAGACATGAAGCAAGAGCCTCTGGACGACGTTGGTGGGATGGAGTCATCAGACACAGCCCTCTCAAATCAGAACAAACTGTTCTCTGACTTCAACCTCAACGATCAGGAGCTTCAGGAGCTGATTGATGAACTAGCCAACACTGTGCCTGAGGACGACATGCACGACCTGTTCAACGAAGAGGATGACTTTGACGAGAAGAAGGAGACAGACTTCACGCGGCCGCCGGCCCAGACGTCACTTCCACAGGACCCGCCTCCATCCGTGCAGGCCCCAGCACCTCCGCCGCCTGCCCAGAACAGCCAGATGCCCATGGGCTCCCCTCAGGTGCGGCCGTCCTCCTCAGGACCACCTTTCGCCACCGCCGCCAGCGCCACGCCGCCCCAGCAGCCCCTGCAGCAGTCACCGGCTGTAGCCATGGCATCAGGGTCACCGGCTAACTGCGTGGCACAGTCGCCCCAGACGCCTACCCAAGCGCAGACGCAGGTGCCCAGGCCTGGCAACGGCTACATGATGAACACGGGTCCGGCGGTAGGGCCGGTGGGGTCGACCTCAGTAGCTGCTGGAGGTCCGGGGCCGGGCGGAGGAGGGGGAGGTGGCGGAGGTGGGGGCCCGGTACCAGTCCCGGTAGCAGGTCCTCCCAACGCCGACCTTTCCCCAGCAGAGCAGCTAAAGCAGATGGCAGCCCAGCAGCAGCAAAGAGTCAAGCTCATGCAGCAGAAGCACCAACAGCAGCAGCAGTCGCAGGCCCCAAACTGGTCGCCAGCTGGTCCGCCTACCAGTCCCTATGGGGGACCCTTCAACCCTGACAAACCAAATAGCCCCATGATGTACCCACAAGCCTTCAACACGTCCAGCTCCATGGTGCCAGCCATGGCCGGGAACCCGCAGAAGCCCGGCATGAACAACTACCTCCAGCAGAATCACATGAACATGATGAATCCGCAACAACAGCAGCAGCAGCAGCAGCAGCAGCAACAGCAACAACAGCAGCAGCCGCCAACAAACAACATGGCCGCCCAGAGCGTCCTGAGCAAGCAGCTGTCCTACAGCAACACGAAGCCCCTGAGCCACTTCAGCGCAGTGGACCACATGGGCCAGAGGATGACGCCGCCCATGGCCAACCAGGGCAAGAGTCCCATGATGCCCTACATGCAGGGTCCCGCGGGGCAGGGCGGGGGGCCGCCTCCGGCGCAGGGGCCTATGCCAGGGCAGACGGCACACCTGAGCGAGGAGCAGAAGAGGATGCTGCTGATGAAGCAGGGCCTGCCCTACGGAGCCATGCAGACGCATGCACAGGTGAGCCTAGTCACCCTTGGCCAAGGTCGTCAGCTCAGCTGGGCCAAAGTTAAATAGTGGGTAGACAGCACTTGAATAATGACAAGTGTTTGGTCCCCCCATCATGTGTAGCCGTAGCCAGCTGGTAGCTGTGCAGCAAGTGCAATAGAAAACCTCCCTCCCTGGAGACTGTGATGAGGGCTTTAGTGGGGCACAATGGAAAGCAGCACCTCTGTATGAATAGGGAATATCTTAAGATTTTCTACACGAAAAACAGAGAAAACATTATGTATAGCTGAAAACTGATGACCATCTCAAATTAGAATGGGTACATTTGGGCAATTACCCCAAAGATGAGGCATTGTTCTACAGTTTAACACATTTGTTAAACTGTTTGGATGGAGACATTGGACATTGACCAGAGAAATAATGATTGCCCTGCCGCCTCTGTATTAGTCATGCAAGAGGCAGCACTGATGGTGAAATTTTCCATGGGAAAAGAGTCTTTTATACAATAATAGAAATAGACAGATCCTGCAACAGAATCCGTCCCTCTTTTTTATCCCCTGCTTGAGCTGAGATTCGGAAGAATCAATAAGAGATGGCATTGTTACACTTCGCTGTCTTTCTGCCATTGGTTATTCTGCCATTGAGCTCCTTTTCCATAATTCCATATTTCATACACTGATGTGTACGGCAGGCAAACTAAAATGGTGGTTGTTGCCTCAGTAACAGCTACAGCTTGGAGTAGGAAATCTACACTGGAATATTTCAGCTTAATATCTAAGCACCAGCCTCCAGCATCCCTGGGAAGGTCAAAAACACACTGGTGTGCTTCAGACATTTTAGTTCTGAGCGCTCCACAGCCATCATTACCCAGTCATGTTTTCTCTTTCTAGTATCACGTTTAGCTAAATTAAATGGCAAATGATCACACACTTGGACAGCAGTGTGGTGGATTTTGACATTTGAAAAGGGACAAACATCTCCTTGTATTTGACATACAAAAAAAACCCTGGCACTTAAATGTGCTAACAGGACCAACCCTGTGTCATGTACCTTGTGCCTGTCTCTGCTTAAGAGACAGGGCTTTGTGGTGTGTTTAAATGCCAGCTGGGTCTGTGCACTTATTGGCCTTGTGATTTTGCTCTTCGTCATTGTCTTTCGTCTCCCTAGTCTCTTTCATCCACTCTGCTGATGGTATCTTATTGTTAGAGGTGAGATGTGCCCTCTCTACCTCAGCCTCTGCTCTCTCTCTCTCTTTCTCTCTCTCTCTCCCCTGCTCTTTCTCTTTTTCTTTGTCACTCTATCACTTCCTCTGCCCCCCCCCCCATTTTCCCTGTAGCCACCCAGAGACACTCAGCACCAATAAAAGACCAGATTTATGGCGATGGGCCCTTTGTGGTTGCAACAAGGCAAATGCAGCAGAAGAGAAGGGGGTGGGTGGCAAGAAACAGCACAAAACAGAGGTGAGGAGGAAAAGAGGAAGGAAGTGGGAAATTGAGATGTGAAGCAAGCAAGGGCAAATAGGTGGCACTGGTGTTGAAAGGTAGACAAGGAAAGGGGGACAGACTGATTGAAATGAAACAAATATCTGAGCAGGAGACAGTGAGAGATGATGGGAGGGGCAGGATGAAGGGAGTAAGATTGATGCAGGAAGAACAACGGGATGGAGCGGAAGAGAAGAGTATAGCGGAGTACAGGAACTGGTGGGCAGCTGGAGAAGGAAGGTCTCTTCTTTGTAACTGGTGGGCAGGGTCATCGTGAATGTTCGGCCATAAAGTTGCTTCTAGCATGTAGGCTTTACTGTGGGTGTGTTGGGTCATTAATTGGATGGCGTGGTGAACACACACGACTAGTGAGCAATACTTAAGTCTTTTACTCAAACAGTTCCTAATTTGGCTATCATTTTTAGCACATACGTGTTGGAAACTAGATGATATAGCGTAGATAATATATGTGGTAAATGATAGAAAGAATATTATGCATGTTTTACAAAGTTTAAGTGGTGAAATACACACAGACATGTTCCATGTGTCCAATATGTGCACATAACAGCAGTATTTTAACTACATACTGCTCTCATATCTGTCTGGAACTCCTCCTTCTTCAGACGACCACTGGTGTTTAGTGTGCTGAAGGCAAAAGCAGGAATGTTCCAGAAATGTGTTTTCTTCTTAGCATTGTTTTTCTTTACTTTGAGAGGAGCATAGCAGTCAAGCCCATGTGTTTGACTGGGAGCAGGGAAGTTCCCCAGGCAACAAGCAGCCTGTCAGCCATATTGATTATTGGACAGATGAGGCTTAGGGGTGCAGCTGATTTGTAGAGGAGCTACCGTTATTAGCATTATTTATGTTCGCCAAGTGCATGCACACACAAACACACACACAGACACATGCGCACATGCAGACAGACACATCTATAGACACACAGTCAGACACACACACACATACTCAGACAGATGCGCACTCAGACACACTTTCAAACAGCAGCTCAGCTTCTTTACATGTGGCAAAAAGACTGGTGCGTAATCTTATTAGAGTCTAGTTATGAAACTTAAGCACTGTTGTCAGAAGCTTGTTAGTTAGTTTAATTATCACTCTTTGCCATTTTGCATTGTGTCATTGTGTTGACAGTAATGTATTCTCTGATGATCAAAGTGTTGGGGAGGAGGGCAGGAAGTGGGGAGAAGGCCGTTGGAGAAAGATGATTGGGTGAGAGTGTCTTGATGGGCAGGTATACTGTTCTTTTGAGCAGGTTTGATGTCAATGTGATGAAGTCTTGTCTATGAGGAAGTGTGTTTGTGCGTGTGTGTGCACACAGATGTTTGCGTGAGCAGACACAGTACATAGTGACATAGACAGAACCAAGTACAATGTCTGTCGCTTGTGCCTCTTAGCATGAGCCTCACCAGGATGGCTACAAGCGAAACAGCCACACACAAGTACACATACACATACACATACACACACAAACACGAACACACAGACATACATACACAAGCATTCATACTCATTGTAAATGTGTGTGGGATCACAAGTCTCCTGGCAGACAGAAGGCACACGCAGACCAAACCCCAGTGCTTGCACTACACGACCACATTCTGTCTTCTGTGCTTTTTGAGGGGTAAACCTGACACTCAGACCTTTAGACACCTTAGAGCACTGCGGCTACATGTATGTGTGTGTGTATGTGTGTGTGTGTGTGTGTGTGTGTGTGTGTGTGTGCGGTACATGTGAGCATGTGTTTGTTTAGAGGCTGTGTGTGTTGTTGCACATGCATATTTGTCTGAGAGAGACACGCGCAAGCCCTACATCATGGTGCTGGAGCCAGACTTTAACCAGCACAGCGCTGCTCACGCTGTTCAACGAGAGGAAAAAAGAAAGAGAGGTAGAGAGAGGGAGAGAGAGAGAGAGAGAGAGAGACCACCCCGCTGCTCTGGTCCCCTCCCCCAGCCTCTTCTTATCCACAGGAACGGGAGATATTGCCTTCCCTCCCCCTCTGTCTCTTCCCCTCTCCCTCAACCCCCCTCCCACCGCCCACCCCCACCCCCCCTTTGGCACACGTGTCAGGACTTGAGCTGAGCCGTTCTTAGATCCTGTGGAGAGGCTCCGAGGAACGAGGGAGGGTAGGCGAGAGCGAGAGGGAGAGGAAGAGGGAGAGAGAGAGACCGAAGGGAGAGAAGTGGGGGGAGGGAAAGCAGCTCCGTGCTCCTCTCCTCTCCTCTCTCTCTCTCTCTCTCTCTTTCTCTCAGAATACTGACACCACACGAAGACAACCTGTTCAGTCGCTGTGCTGGGAAAACAAAAGAAGCTGCAAAAGGGAAAGAGAAAGAAATTTGCATGAGAACCTGAGTAATTAATTGACCATCAAAGGACACATGGTCTCTCTCACACACACATGCACGTACACACGCATACATGGTCTGTCGGTCTATCTCTCTCTATATTTCTGTCTCTCTCTCGCTCTCTCTCACACACACAGACACTCACACGCACACACACTGAAACAGACATAGGCACATGTGGGTTTCCCATCGCCCCTCTTTAGTGTGGGGTACATGATGTACTGTGGACCCCCATACACTGAAAACAGCCGTCGAACCCTAAGTGGTAAAGATCAGCGCCGACAACAGGCTGTGCATCTGTCATCTTCTCAATAAGAAGCAACGCTGTAGCATGATCAGCCCATGATGAAAACCACTACATCTCACTTGAACACGAACACGCACAGCGGGGACTCTTAGGAGGTCAAGCCCTGCCTTGCACGCTTAAGGAAGTCCTCGGGTCATGTTTGGTGGAGAGTGGATTTACTGGGAGTCGGGCTTGCGGGGCTAATGCATCCACCAGATGCCCCGTGCCGGGGCTTGATGCACTGTTCCAAATACTCTCTTGATACTCTGGATCCGTGGAGTCCCTTTGATTTACTGCACTGACCCGAATTACTAGCCAAGCAAATGCTGGCTAGCACTTTAGCATTATAAAAAAATATTTCAGTCGGTCTCACCAGAGGACAGCATTGTCTTGTCATTCTCTTAGTACTAATGACTGAACAGTATTGCAGATGTTTCAAGAGCAGCACTTGGTGCACAATCATGGACTGTAAGCACTAGGTCGCTGTGGTGCTGATTGGTTCTAACAGACTAGACAGGTGCTGGGCAAACAATACAAATAAGTCTGGAACTGTTGCTTGGGGCATGATGCACCAACAAGAGCACTGCTAGAGCCAAAAAAAAAAAAAATACACAGATCAATATTGGAGCAGGGAGTGTATATCTTCAGGCAAATAAAAACAAGAAATAAGATGTTAGCCCCTCACACAATCATACACATTTACACTCATGCCAGCTTACACACGGTAAACATTTGCTAGGTGAAAATAACGTGCCGTGTGAGCCGAGCATTGCTCACAAAAAGTGCCATTGCCATACCAGCGTCCATATTCAAAAAATCAGGCAGATCGTTTGCCAGTACCTACATTAGCAGCAAAGATGCTAACCCGACTGTCTCCTCTTTGAGCCCCTGTAGTCTCATGTGTGGCTAGCACACAGGGTATTTTTACGGAGATGTAGTTGTAAATACACTAAGATCAGTGTGGTAGGTTGTAGGAAAAGGGACACGTTCCTTCACCACGCTCTGTGGGCTGCGTAGCTCAACGGCACAACAGAGCCGTGTGCAGTGTGCCTCTGCTCCAGTGCATATTCTCTCTCCCAGCCCCACACTGGTGACAGATGGGAGGTCTGCATGGATCATGGCAGCAGGGACTGGGAAAGGTTGAGAGAGGGAGAGAGAGAGAGAGCGCGGGAGGGAGGGAGGGAGAGAAAGAGAGAGAGAGAGAGAGAGAGAGAGAGAGAGAGAGGAAGAAACAGAGAGAGGGGAGGAGAGGGGACATGTCTGGTGAGAGAGGAAGAAATGGTGGGGGGAAGCGCTCCCTTTCTCTCTCCCTGTCGCTCTCCGTGCGTGTGAATATGTGTGTGTGTGTGTGTGTGTGTGTGTGTGTGTGTGTGTGTGTGTCTGTGCGTGCGTGTGTCTGTGCGTGCGTGTGTGTGTGTGCGTGCGTGCGTGTGTGCATGCGCAGAGGCATATTGAAAATGAAGCACGGGTGGGTAGCAGGAGGTGTTGGCTTGGCTCATGTCCGAAACACACACAGGATGTGTGTCTGTGTGTGTGTGTGTTCACTCTTGCCTGTGTGCGTGCTGTGTGTGTTTGTCAGTGTCAGCATACCAATGCGACACAGACACACATAAACGTACAAAGACATACTGAGCTGTCAGGTTGGCTGGTTTTTTAGGTGTGTACATGTATGCGTGTTTGAGTACCTGTGTGTGTGTATATGTGACTGCGTGTGTTGTGTATGTGTGTGAGCATGTGTGTATGTGTGCGTCCGTGCGTGTTTGTGTGTATTTCTTGGATGACAGCACTCTGTTTAGTATGCAGAGATCAGGCTGTTGCTTGTGATGTGCTGTGCTGCTAGCACTAGCCAAGCTACAGAATAAGAAGTATTAGCAGCACAGTCGGTTTTCCCCTCTTCCTCTCCATCTCTCTCCCTCCCTCTCTCTCTCTCCCTCCCTCTCTCTCTCTCTCTCCTCCCCCTTCTCCTCCTCCCCACCGCCAAGGGAGGGGAAGAGAAACTTTGGCCGCCTCAGCCACTTTGTGTTGCCATAGATACCATGGCCCACTGCACCTTGCTGCCTGAATCAATGGCAGCTCTAAGACAAGGAAGGTGGGAGGGGTATGCTTTGGTGTGCTTTGTATGTGTACATTTGTGTTTGAATGTTTGCATGTTTGTGTGTGTGTGTGTGTGTGTGTGTGTGTGTGTGTGTGTGTGTGTGTGTGTGTGTGTGTGTGTGTGTGTGTGTGTGTGTGTGTGTGTGTGTGTGTGTCTGATGAGGGGGTGGGATTTTTAGCAACATGTCAGCAATGTGGTAGTTAGCCTACGTGATGGCTGGTGAAGCTCATTAAAAAAGTCAAGCAATTATTTAAATAAGGAAACAAAGCGAGCGCTGCCTTCCTTTTCTCCCCTTCCCCCACCACTTAGAGTTACATCATTTCACTGTCTCGCTTAATTATCTTACAGCTGTATGTCAAGGCACCAGGAAACAATTATCTCTTTCTGTTCGCCTGCGTTGAAGCAATCAGGTTTTGTGAAGAGGCCATTGTTTTCGCCTAACAGTAATGCAATGTTGTGTGACTGTCTGATATGGCTAATTGTCTCGTTCAGTTTTACATTAAGGCGTTTAGCAGGCATAGTCATTCAGATCCACTTGGTTGTTGAGGTCCCATTTGTGCTGCTGATTATCTTCTAAAGAAACTTAAGGTGAAGGACTCCTGAATGGGTAACGGCTACAGTTACCACCCTGGGCGTTGGATCATTTACCTTTGTTTTGCAGTTAGCTTAGCTGGGTAGCACAGCTTTGGACCTCGGTTCGCTGCCTCAGAGCATAGCCATCTATTTGTAAATTGTCTGTCACCCAAAACCTCTCAAATGGTGCATTTCACTTTTTCACCATTTGTTGTCTTCTTTTTCTTCTCCTCCTTCTTCTACATCGTCTTCTACATTCTTTTTCTTCTTTTCTTTTCCATCACAAGTGCCTACCTCCTCTTCCTCTTCCTGATTACTGCCCTCTCCTTTAAATACACTCTTTCACTCCTCTTCTTCTCGCTCTCTTGTGGTCCATATTTTCCCCCTCTCTCTTATGTGTATGAAAGTGGTGCGAGTATACATTAATCTCCCCTCCCCTCTTCCCATCTATACTTCTTCCATCATAGACACACACACACACACACGTGTGCACACACACACACTCACACTCACACACACATGCACACACACACACAGCTGCTTGTGGCTCTACCAGACCACACCTGGATATCTCTGCTGCTTAGTGACAGTGGCACAGACTAATCCACCTGCTTTAACCCTCCAACCCAAACACACACACACACACACGCAGACACACACACACACACACACACACACACACACACACACACACACACACACACACACACACACACACACACACACACACACACACACACACTCTCTCATTCAACACAGCCACTGCAAAGAAACAGGCATATTCAGGCTTTGGCAACCCCGCCTCCACTTCTTTGCCCTCCGTGTAGCAACCACCATTGTGCTATTGTGTGTCTGTCATGTCCCCTGCGCCATCCATCCTCCATTCTGCCTGTGACGTGGAGTCGTCCCCAACTGCCCCTCCTCCCTCTTCCTCCTCCTCCTACCTCCAGTGGGCCACGCGTCTCCCCCGGAGCAGACACACAGATGTCAGTCTTGCCTGCACAGTTTAGGAGCCCAAATGCAGCGTAGGCCGGGGTGGGGTTGGGGGGTGGCATTGACGTGCTGATGAGGGTTGGGTGTATGTGTGTGTGTGTGTGTGTGGGGGGGGGGGGGGGGTGGTCTGTGGAGGACTGGAAGGGGTGTAGATGAGTTGTTGCAAAGAGATGCTGACAGGCCAGAGGTGGCCTGACAAGTGGAGGATACACATTTGGAATGACGGGTGAAAAAAGTAAGTGAGGGAGAGAGAGAGAGAGAGAGAGACAGCAAGGGAGAGAGAGAGAAATGGAGAGAGAGCAAGGGATAGAGAGAGCAAGGGAAAGAGAGAACGAGAGAGTAAGGGAGAGAGTGAGAAGCTAAGAAGCTTTGAGAGGGATTAAGTGGAGAATTTTACTTTTTTGTACCTCCGAATCTTCTTCTCTGAGCAATTTGCCTTGAACGCGCTAACATGGCTAATCCGCTCTTAAAAGAACATAATCCTCCACCCTGCTACCTGATCCAGGCCTGGCACCAAGGAGGCCTTGTCATCTATACTCTACCTGTGAAAGACTCAAACACATATGCACACATATACTTACACACAAAAACACACACACTACAACCCCCTTTCCTCCCTCGCTCACCTATACATTCTCTCTGTTTGTGTGTGAACAGGTGCCATAGCTTTGAGGGCTCATTTTGGGAACGCTAAAAATGTGTTTTTGACAGCGAAACCCTGCTGGCATCCCAAAAAAATTTAGCTCCTTCTCTGACAAGAAATGAGTCTTTCACCCCCTGTGAGTGGGTCACAGTGTCTAATTATATTAAGTATTAGTGTAGTGGAGGTGGTTGTACATAAGTAAACAAAACAGTTTTTTTGCTAAAGTTGGGGGCAACATTATTCCAAGGCTTGAGAGAATATTCACTGGTACTCTCTGGTAGGTTAGTTGTCACTGATTTGATGCCATCATGTGAAAATGACTCATGCTGTATGCTTGTTTCCGCATAAAGAAAAAAAAAAACACCCATAAGACAGTTCAGTGCTATCAAGAACTACTTTTTTGTCTAGTACCTTCATGTTTGTCTTAATGTTATGAGTGACTAATGTAACCTTGTCAATGAAGGCAACAAAGTATGTAATTTTTCCCCTTCCCTTGATTAGTTTTATCTGACTTTTGTATTATTTTAAACATAGTCAAAGTAATGGAGCTGCTGAGCTACATGGACCTGTACACCTGAAGCACACTAGGAAAGCGTTGTGTAGTAATGTAGAGCCATTTGGCCTCCAGGGCTTCTTTAAGTCAAATAGAGGAGTTCAAACATTATAAATATAAATATCACTAATCCCTCTTCTAGTGACTCACTCCCCCCAAGCGATTATTCTTAATCAGCAGCAATGACTGTAATAACAGTTATTATTTTTATCTTATGCTTATTGCCACTAATTCTTTCAAATACAGTACTGTGTTTTATTGCTTTTTACAAGGTCTAGTGCTGTCCTGTCCATCAAGCTTCTGAATGAAACCCACTGAGAGCCTATTTGGGGCGAAGAAAATCCCCCTCCGTTGCCTGTGACTGACCTTGGAGTTGTGGTTATAGTAGTAATGTCTTTAGTGTTCCCCTGTTGACAGACTGATTGTTTGAGTCTTGCTCAGCCTGAGAGGAGGTCAAGGCCATGTGTGTTTCCGATCCTTGCACCACGAGTGTTGGCCTGTCTGTCAGAAAGTGTCTTGTAAAACACACACACACACACACACACACACACACACACACACACACACACACACACACACACACACACACACACACACACACACACACACACACACACACACACACACACACACACACACACACACACACACTTATGTGAGATCCATCAGCACTACCTCCAGCTCACTCTTGGGCTCCAAGGCTATATTTGCTCAGGATTAGAGTAAAGAGGAGTGTGTGTGTGTTTCTGTGTGTGTGTGTGGGTAAGTGACTGTGCGTGTGTCCATCTCTGTATGTGTTTCCTCATGGTCTTGTGTGTGTGTGTGTGTGTATTCAAAGGATTAGAGGCTCCTTTTGCTACTGTGCCTCAGTGTTTACCACACTTTTCACACACACAGTGCTGCTGTCCAGTTTGGGGCATCCATGAGGAAACGTTGATTGATTGAGGCATCTTAAAGTGTGTGTGTGTGTGTGTGTTCAGGGAGAGAGAGGTGCAATGCAAAGCAGCAAACATGGGAGCTCCCAGGATGTTTTTTTCAGACCTTCGGGCAAGGCAGACTCCTTAGTTTGTCAAAGTGTCAGTTTAGGGACAGAGTAAATGCAGTTGCCATTTTTTTTCTGAAATGTACCCTGACTGGCAGTGTTTTGTTTTCACTGCTGCTGTGTTTGAACAAAGAGTACACTTCATCTAAGTGTGTTACCTTTCTGGTTCAAACAGTGTTTTAAAGATATGTCTAATGGTTTTGGTAGAATTCGTGTCATATTTTTCTCCTTTGCTCTCTCACCTGTAGAATTTTTTAAGGTGAAGGGAGCTTGTTACGGTACGAATATAAGCCTCAGGGGCGACGGACAGCAAGAGAGAAATGAAGACAGAGGGGGAGTTGGTGGCAATTGAGAAGGTGTGGCCACTCAGTCCTTTCCTCTGTCATTAGAGCATGCTGTGAGGGGCTGCCTCTCCCCTCCCTACCTCTTCTCTGTCTGTCTGTCTGTCTGTCTGTCTGTCTGTCTGTCTGTCTGTCTGTCTGTCTGTCTGTCTGTCTGTCTGTCTGTCTGTCTGTCTTTTTTTCTCTGTCACTCCCCTTTTCTCTTTCTGCCTCTCCCTGTTTGGCTGGTAGGTTCTTGTTTTCTTCCTTTTCTTATTCTTTCTGCATCCACCATGTCCCTCTCTCCCTCTCTTGCTCTCTCTTTTACTTCTCTCTCTCTCTCTCACACACACACACACACACACACACACACACACACACACACACACACACACACACACACACACACAGAGGCTGTATACTCTCCTCCCTTTGTAGACTCAAAGAAAAATGGAGCCAAATAAACTTGAACCCAGGGAGGCATGATTGATGGTTGTATAAAGTCCCAGCTCACCCCCTCTCCCCTCTTTGTGCTTTTCTACCTCACTCGCTCTCTTCCTCTGCACAGCCAACATCTCTCTTTGTAAGTGACTCCATTGGCTAGCTTTGCGGGTGGATTTTGAGTTTCCCAAAACCTGTAGACACCATCATTGTCCCCTCTCAGTCTCCAGCTGAAGCAGAGGCAGCAGTTGAGTGCTTTTGCTAAGCACACCTCCAGGTGTTTATGGAGCTAATACCATTTGAGGCTCTGTCTGAGCCCGCCTTCCTGTGCTCTGTTGGTCCAGTAAGCCCTGCAGTGGTTCCCTGATGGTGCTTTCTTCTTTTACAATGATGTCATTGTGCTGATGGAAATGGCACTGAAACAAGCTGTGGAAGAGCGAGGCATGAAGCTAGTTTACCTGTGTGCTTCTCTCAAGCCTCTGTGGGTGGAGGAAGTTCTAACATGGTGTATTCAGGATCACACACACACACACACACACACACACACACACACACACACACACACACAGTGCACATAC
This sequence comes from Coilia nasus, assembly GCA_027475355.1. Classification (NCBI taxonomy): domain Eukaryota; kingdom Metazoa; phylum Chordata; class Actinopteri; order Clupeiformes; family Engraulidae; genus Coilia; species Coilia nasus. Next base: position 27,444,118 of record CM050221.1, read on the forward strand.
ACAAGCAGTGGCAACTGCTTTTAATTGCAGAGAAAAGTTATTAAGAAATGTATATAACTGTGAGGTGACAAAAGTTTGACAGGAAGATTGCCCTGATTTGGGACCCCAAAAAGCCAACCTTTTGCATCTGGAATTGGAGTTTCGTCCAGGCCTTTGCAGTCCTCCATGATGGTTTTGCAGTCGAAGACTTACCCTGTAGAAAGATCGTCCTCTTTGCTTTTAGGCCTGTCATAATGGGACGAAAAGGGTTCAGATTCAGAGGGTATTTGTACTCACTGACCCTCCTGAAGCAAGAGAGTGAGGGGCATTTAAGAAGGGGATTTTTTTTTCCCTTGTCCACTCGTGTTTGTTATTCGTTGGTCAGCATGTTTCCCGCGTAATCGGCAGTGAGCCCCGCTCGATGGCTTTGGCCGAAGCACCGCAGCTCGGCTGCTGTTTGTTTTTCGGCGGCGGCTGGTCCGGGACACGTCGGCTTCCTTGTGCAAACGGATGGCGTGCGCCTCCCTATTCTTAGCCTGTTTATCATGTGGAGGGGACAGCTTGATTGAAACCGGCCCCCCTATCAGGCACAACAGCAGGCACCTATCAGGGGACCTATTGTCCTACAGGCACCGATAAGGACGCCTCTCTGTGGTGAGTGCGAGCCTGTCGTTTATCTGCAAAGGGCACTGTGTTTGTGTAAACCAGTGAAACGCGATCCTGAAGGGCCCCCCTAAACACACACGCACTCATGAGCATTGCGCAGGAAGGACATTTATTTGGCTTCTGTTGCACTGTGTGTGTGTGTCTGTGTGTGTGTGTTTTGTGTGTGTGTGTGTGTCTGTCTGTGTGTCTATGTGTATGTCTATGTGTGCGGCTGTGTGCGTCAACTATGTGTGTGTGGGTGAGGAGAGTCCCCCCTTCACTACTCCCTTGCAAGCCAAAAGAACAACTTCACAAAGCAGAGGCGCCGTCGAGAGGACATATTTTCTAACAAAGCAAAAGCATGCAACAAGCACCGCCTTCCTTCTCTGTCGTCTCCCACTCAAAACCCCTTTTTGGTCCCTCTCTCTTTGTCTCTCTCTCTCTCTCTCTCTATCCACCATGCTCCTCAGCTAGAAACCTCTCTCCCCGCCTCATGGAGGTGATGTCAGGCTAGCTAAAAGGGGCTGCTCTTGCGGAGGAGTAGCTACCTGAGCAGAGACCTCTGGGGTCCCATCGGCAGTGCTGTGGACGGGCCACCACCCCCCTGCCCCCCTGCTAGGCCCCCCCTCACTGCGGTCATCTGTCTCAACGGGAGCTATGAGCGCAGGCCCCCTTCTTCTCTTTCGAGGACTTAGCACACTCGAGACCGCACTGGGCTGATGGAGATGGATATTATCGGCGATTGGCTCCGAAAGGGGAGAACAAATTCAGCCCAGGTCCTCTGGTGTTTTCAGCAAGTCACACACTAGGCTTGTGTGTTGGCCTTGGCTCGCTCCCTCTCCCTCTGACGCTGTTTGCTTTTATATCATTATTTCCAAAGCTTCCTGGCTTACCCCTCCTTCCCTACACACATACACACACACTTATACACAGCAAGCACACATACACACACAAACACACAGCACGCACACATAGACACACTTACTCCCTCGCACTCACACTCACACACACACGCACACACACACACACGTGCTCTCTCACTCCCAGCCTGTGGAGCTCAGCCGAGCCAAAGTTAATTCGCTTTGCACACTAACTTTCAATTTGGAATGTGCCTTGCTTCACCTTGCCTCCCCCCTCAAAGGCACACTTTATCACCGATTGGGAGCTTGCAGCATTTGCAGAGGGGATCGAATCACTTGCCGTGTGTGTGACTATTGGTGGACATCATGCCGCGTTAAGTCCAGACTCTCGCAGCCTGGCCTAGATTCTGGGAGAAAAGAACAATCTACCACCTTCCACCCCCACCCCCTCTGTCTTTCTTGTGCTTGCACTCTCTCTCTCTCTCTCTCTCTCGACTCTCTCTATCTACTTTGCTCTTATACATGTGCAATCACTCTCTCTGTCTCTCTGTCCCTCTCTCTTTCTTTCTTTCTCTCTCTCTCTCTGTCTCTCTGTCCCTCTCTCTTTTTCTCTCTCTCGCTCTCTCTGTCTCTCCTTTCTCTCTCTCCTTCTATTACTATCACATTCCCCCTCCCTCGCCGCAGTCTTCAGCACACAATTTTAGTGCGGCATGAACTGGCTATTCTCTCATAGATAAATGGCTCTATTATACCCAATTGAATCAATTCATTAGCACTAATGGGTCATTTTCAGCCCTTCCCATCGAAAGTGGGGGAGCCCATTGCAGGTAGATCCGGTGTATGTATCTGTGGGTCTATGTGTGAAGCATGAAACAAAGAGAAAAGGGAGATAAAGACGGAGTGCAGCCAGGAGAAAAAGCCCCAACACTGATGGCAATCTCTTCATCATGTCTGTGCTAGCTGATTGTATGCATATAGAAATGCTGATGACTCTTCCTCGATATTAAGACTTCATGGAGTGCAAACTGGAGCAGCGGTCCTCACACACTCAAATCCCGCAGTAAAGAAAGGGACACTGTGGCTTCTACCAGCATGCAGCCGAAGTAGTCCAGTGGATGCTAGTGTTATTGCAAGTGGCTTATTGAAGAAAAATGAATCATTTACACTTTTTACTTTTTTTCTTATTTCGTTCTCTTTAAACTGTCAGTGTCATAAATAAAAAATCAATATGACTGTAGCACCTAGATATCTAGATAGACGGATGGCAGTGTTCTGAAATGGATACAGTTCCTCTCTTTCCCTCAGGCACCACTTAGATGACCGTCACGGCCAGATTCACCCCCCTAGACTTTAATAAAGCCACCTTCTCAGCCACATCCCCCACTGCCCAGCCCGTCCAGCCTCTCGTCTCCGCTGTTGGCAGCTTGTGCCTGGGCTGATGAGGCCCTTTGTTGGCCTCTTGGAGCAGTGGGCTGGAGCGGGCAGATAAGGCCTTAAAGGAGAGAGGGCAAAAGATGGAGTGGGGGGTGTGGGGTCAGAGATCGCTTGGCAAAGGGTTTGTGATAACAGGCGAATATAGAGAGGTTCTGGCCACCCTCCTAGTTGCCCTCCCGCCTTTCATGGGAGATGGGGTGACGGTTTGCTGAACCAGGGAGGATCGTGTTAACTGGATACTTAGCACGACTGTGCGTAACCCACAGGAAAATTAGCTGCTCGAGTCAGTGGGCAGTGAAATCTGGGGGTTGGATCACCAAAGATTGACCATGGACAGTTGGTGACTCCACAGAGCAACACTAACAGTCGAGGATGAGGAGAGATGGGGAACAGAGAAGTAGAAGTCCTCTTCTTCAGATGTATGCACACCAGCTGTAGTGAGTTGTTTGTGTGTGTGTGTGTGTGTGTGTGTGTGTGTGTGTGTGTGTGTGTGTGTGTGTGTGTGTGTGTTCATGTGGGTTCCTCATAGTAACTTATCGAGTGGTGGCTGGCAGTAAGGGGTCAGTGCAGCGCGCCCAGGCTTGAAAACATGCTGTCACCCTGCTATTCCCTCTGGTCAGCCACCACCACTCCCCCAGAGCCAGCATGGAGAGCTATGTCAGGAGAGCCAGGGGGAATGGTTGCCATAGACACGTGAGTTAGGGAGGGAGGGAGGGAGGGAGCAAACTCCTTCCTGGGAAGAGAGCTGAGAGATCGAGTGCAGTGTAGCCCCACAGTTGCTCTTTGTAGGCAAATGCATTTGCCGTGCTGCTGAGAAAACCATCACTTAATTTCTTCTTCATGTGCTCGTCTTCAGAGCAAAAACAATATTCTTACTTTGATGCCCATTCGGTCTGATTTTTGACAGTTTTCATGGCTATTCTACAGCCTTAACCTTGAATGCCCTTGACCTTGCCGTTCCCGGTGAAGATTGAAGCCAACGTGGGATATTGACCCGCCAAATGGGATCTAGTGTTCAGATCCAACCAGTTGTAGCCCTGAGGGCGTGTATGTGCTTCCTCCGTACAGCACCTCAGACCATGACTGCCTTTCATTACTTCTGCATGGCAGCACACACCACTACGATACATACTGTCCTCCTTTTCCACAGATCACCAGCTCAGAGTGATGTGCAGCAGTCCCCCCACCGGCTGCCGCGGATACAGAGACCAAATGAGGTGGAAGGAGATAGAAGAAAAGTTGGGGGGGGGGGGGGGGTGGGGGGGGTTTGGCAGAGAGAATGTGTAGAATCGCACTGGGGAAAGAACGAAAAGACAGAGTGGAAAAAAAGAAGGAAAGGCAGTGGCAAGATAGAGCACAGCCTAAGGGGGCGCAGGAAGATTTCCCATTTATTAAAACCCGTTATTAGGTTTGAGAGGGATGTGAAGAGGAAGCTTGAGGATGAGGAGATGGTGGAGATATGGACAAAGACAGACAGAGAGAACGAGTTTCACTATCCTGAATGTCACATAAACATAACATCTGAACTGTAAATAAAAGAGTTACTTCTTCCCTCATCATAACAGACATACTGCTATTGTGGTAGATCTGACAAAAATGAGAGATATTTCACACAAACTGTGTTGCTTTGACAAAATACAGCTGGAATTGATATTTTTACATGGTATTGAAGCATCCATCCTTTAACATGGATCAACCCCAGGATCAACATTTTTAGCAGGATCAACAATTTTTTTTTCAATTGCCTGCTTATTAAATAAGACTGGTAGCTTCAAACTAAGTCAAGTTTTTTTTTATAAAGCACCTTAAAAACAGCAGCAACTGTGCTGGACAAGCATGGTAAAACAACTTCATATGTTGTTTGTGAGTGTGAACAAGAGAGTAAAACGGACTGGAACAGAGTTCAAGGTGCAGAGGACCTCTTGGCTGTCTGGTCCAGATCTTGCCGTAGACTGAAATTATATCAGCTCTGAGCTGGTAGTAAATGTAGCCATGGTAACTTTCCAGCATACGTTGTGTGGGTGTATTTGATTGAGTGGTACGCGCTCTGCTGTTATTGAGCAGTCTCAAGGTGAGTAAACAGAGCCAGAGGTGTATTTCATGACACTTGACAGCCCTCCAAAAATCTTAACATGTACCTCTGTATGAAAACCACTGTGAACCACGTTGCTGTGGAGGCCCTCTCACCCAGGGCACGGTGAGCTGCTCCCCCTATGCTGTGCGTCATTGCCTCGGATAACGTCAGTACCCCAGTGCCCTGGAGACCTGGCATAGGACAGCTCCTGGGGATTGCTTCCCATATCAGATCATCATCAGGGCCTCCGTTTTCACCTCTGCCTCGCCACGTCATTCATCTACCCAACAACAACAACAACAAGCTGTTCATCACACACACACACACACACAGATTCCATTCCTATATGTTATGCTCATGCATACAGCGGTATATTTAGTGGCTATTCCACTATGGGGGAATGTTTTTTTGTAAGGCTTTCCCAGAATGCACTCCTTTTGTCAGGCGATTAATGGATGCCTGGGTGTTAGTTGTGTGTGCTATCTTAATAATAGTTTTTAATCATACGACATGCCATACATATCACATATGATTTGTCCAGTAACCTCACAGAATGTGGGTTGGCACAGGCTCTGCTTGTCATCAGTCTGCTGTTTAGAGCTGTCTCCATGGCTTTCTCCCACTGTAGCATCATGAATCAGCAATGGCAGGATCATGCTGCCATTTTTAAATCGTGGCCCTTTTGGGGATCGGTTGCTCGCCACTGAAAAGGCCGTCACCCTTGGACGCAGCCATGCGAGCGGTCGTGGTTCAAAAATAGGATATGCTGAGGACAACACTTGAGTTATTGTCCTGTTTTGTGCAGGTATATTTCTTACTCCCCCCACCCCCCATCCCAGCATCACCCATCCAAATCTTGTTGAGGGGGAATAAATGTGAAGCCCAGGGGTAGCCAATGTTGGAGCAAGAGCCAAAAAAAAATCCCTCCTCTTCTCCTCTCCTCCCCTGAGGACTCCTTGCCCCCACTCTCCTACCTCCACACCCCCACCACCAGGGCCATTTATCACCCACACTGAGCAGCTTGGGTTCCACTGGGGGGAGCAGTGTGGAGGAGGGGATGGCAATGAGAAGGTGTGTCTGCGTGTGTATGTGTTTGTGTGTCTGTGCATGTGTGTATGGGTGGTGCGTTGTGGTTGGCTGGTTGTGGTACCTGCTGTGGGCTGTGTCCGCACAGTGTGGTGTAGATGGGCGTACCTCTTCATTTGTTCCCATGGTGGAAAAAAAGGTGTTTGCCACGACAGGCTCATTAGTAGCCTCCCTGGTCCATGGCTGCTCCTGAGCCATGCCGGAGCTGAGTGCGCACACACACACAGGCACACGCACGCACACACACACACACACACACACACACACACACACACACACACACACACACACACACACACACACACACACACACACACACACACACACACACAGGTTGTGATGGGCTTATTTATTTGTTTGCGTCCGCGTTCACCTTCACAAGGAGAGGCACTCTATCTGCGTGTGTGGGTATGTTTTGTGTATGTGTGCTCCGGGTGGAGTTTATGTGTGTCTGTTTCCATTTGGGTATGAGTGTGTCATTTGTGAGAGCAATTGCAATAAGGTCTGGGTTGTATATCAAACTAGCCTGTTGTGAAGGTGACTGTGGAGTATCGTTTAAGCAGTGGCACGATACGTTTTGACCAACTGGATTATCACATAAAGAGGCCAGTAGTACCTAGTTGTGCTCGCCATGTATCGCCAATCTCCTGCAGATAATTTTCTACTGAAGATTTATTTATCTTGAGCACCCATCTGAAGTGGCAGCCTATTCATATCAAAGCCGGAATGCAAAGAGAGGCAATCTAAAACCATTGAAAGCCAGACTCTGCTGGCATGCTTCAGTCATGGATATGCAATGTACTGCTCCTGGTCTGTGACCCTTTGCTTCTTATTTGATGCATCAGACTGAGAGGCTTCCTCTGATGGCTAATCACCATGGGGGACCTGGTACCTAAAATCATCTTTAATGGACGCTGTTACCAGGTTACCGCTCGAAATCGCACAATTGCATCTCATTTCCGTGGCCATATCATTGCTGTCTGGCGACCTATCGCATAAGCTAGACTCCGTTTGCTAATGGCAGGCTAAATGAGGTGGTGACTCGGGCATCGTTGCGCCAGAGCATTTCTCCCACATGGGGTTTGAATCCAGCCTTCCAGGTGCTAGTAATTCAGCTAACAGAAGAGAAACCTAGCTCGAACTCTCACAGATTTGGATTGCATTGCTAATTTTTTCCCTCCTAATAAATAAGGGTTAAGCCTCTCTACAGAATAAGCACTGTAAGAGGATTTGGATTTGACCCCACCAACTAGAAGTCAGAAAGGAGCTATGACATTTCACTTCACTGATCAGCACTCTGCTAGTGTGGGTGTGTGCCTGTGCCTGTGTATGTGCGTTTGTTTGGGAGGGAGAGACCATGACTGCTCTCCTGTACAGTGCATAGCCAGCAGACTTCTCTCTACAGCCATTAACACCACCTCTTTTACAATCTCAATCTCCCGACGCCTTTATTTGTTGAATTTACCAACCTTTGTGGTAGACCTCTCCTGCCTGAGTTCCTTCTAAGTGACAGGTGTGTGTGTGTATTCACTCGAGAGTGGGTGTGTGTCAGTGCATGACATGCTGATGAGTGCCACAATAGTGCGAATGTGTCATCTGTGTTGTGCACATCCGTTGTCCTCCACCTTTGTCCTCTCTCTCTCTCTATCTCTCTCTGTCTATCCATCTCTCTCTCTCTCTCTTTCTCTTTCTTTCTCTCTCTTTGTCGTTCTCTCTCTGTGTCTCTGTCTCTCTCTGCTTTTTTGTCTTTCTCTCTCTCTCTCTCTCTCTCTGGTGCTCTGTCTCTGTCTCTCTCTCTATCTCTATCTCATTCGATTGTGTGGTTGTGTGGGGAGATTTCGTGCTTCGCTGGAGAGTGAGTGGTTGTCATTTCACCAACAGGCCGGGGCATAATTAGGCACAATGGATGGAGCTTAATGGAACAGATGCCTCTTTGTAAACGGGAGTCCGCCACGGCATGCGTGCATATACACACACATACACACACACAGAACCACACACAAACACTGTGTGTGACCTGCTGCTTGCCTCGAGCTGCTCCACCATCTCACTCTCCCTTTCCCTCTTCTCTCTCCTCTTTTTTTCTTTTTCTTGCTTTTCTTTTTGTCTCCTCTCTGTATCATTCTCCTGTTCTTTCACTCTTTTTTTGGCTCTCTCCTGCTGTCTCCTTTGCTCTCGATCCCCTGCTGTTGCGCTCTCTCTCTCCTCCTTGTGCTTTTTACCGCATTCTCTCTCTTCCTTTCTCTCTCTTCCCCTCATTCTCCCTCTCTCATTCTTTCTTTCGCTTTCTCTCCCTCCCTCACTCTCCCCGCTGCCCTGCTCTTTGTACTCGCTCTTCTCTTTTCTCTTTCTTTTCTCTGTGTCTGCAGCAGGACTGTCTTGTTCCAGCCAAAGCACCCACTCTCCCTCCTCCACCCCTCCCTCTGTCCCTCCCTCTCAGCCCTCCCTTCCGCCCTCTCTCCCTCCCTAATGGCTGCTTTTTCCAGCTCCTACTCCTATCAGCGGGGTGATAATGCTACGTCAGACTCTAATCTGGCAGGAGAGGCTGCTGCAGTCACCCTGGGTAGTGGTGGGTTTAGCTCTCTCTTTCTTTCTGCTCGCTCTCTCTCTCTCTCTTTCTCTTTCACACTCTCTTCTCTCTCTCTTTCTCTCTCTCTTTACTCCTGCTCTCTCCCTCTCTCCAGTCCCCCTCCTTCTCCCTTTTCCACTGCTCACTCTTTTTCTCTCCACATTCTCTATCTTCTTTCTTTCTTTCTTGCTGCCTGACTGCCCTGCCCTGTCTTTCTTGCTGCTCTCTCGTTTACACTCTTTTATTGTCTTTGTTCCTTTTTTCCATTTCTTAAACAGGCATTCTCTGTGTAATATTTTCCATTGAAGACGTTCAAAGCTTCTTTTAGAAATGTGCTTTTAATGTTGCTTTGCATGATCATTGCCTTCAGTTTACCTTGGCCTTTACACGTGTTTATCGGGATGGTTAGCAATCACCAGTCTGGCTAATGAGTTTGTCATTCCTTCCTGAATACACAATTCAACAAGGTTGTTCACTTTACAGACCTTATTAGGAATCAAAACTGTATCAAGGTTGCAACTGGAACTTACCTCACCTTTAGGAATTGGCTGATATATGCAGCCATCCTGTTTTGTTTTTTTTTGCATTGTACTACAAACTACATGCCTAAGGCCCATCCATCCAGTGTGTTGTGTGACTCATTCAAGTCATGGAATAGGTGGAACATAGGCGGAAATAAACCATTAAAAGACTGCCATGTCAAAAACGGTGATATCATCTGCAGGTTGCGGGATGGGTAAATTACATGCTCATCGCGTATTCTTAATATTAGCGATCATAAAATCGTAAGAAAATTATGTTTTGTAACTTAATTGGTGCAGCAGGTGTTTACGTGCATTTGCCACTCACTGCCTGCTCAATTATTTCCCCAACAGCAAAGTCACTTTCGAGCTGACTCAATCACCCCACTGTCCAGCTTGACTACTGTACCTGCACAGTGGTGCACAGTGTGTGCCTTTAATAGGCTGTGATCGCCAGGTGTCCATGAATGACATTCTTATTAATAGTATGCACTTAGTCTATCATGTATAGGTTGTGTTTTAAAGATGATCGATATGCGAAACAAAGGAGGCTGCAGTGGAAACCTAGAGTGTTTGCAGATATGTATTCATGTGGTTGATAATGGCCCAAGAAGTGAGTTATTTGCATATGTTGTGGCAGACTAGGAAAGGCCTGATTTAGGGAAGAAGAAAAAGAGGGAGAGGTATAGAAAGAAAGGAAGAGAATATTTTAAAAAAGAGCTGAGATTTGAGCTTTTTTTCCTGCATTGTTAGCGTTGTCGCTAATGAAGAGCGTGGGGGCTTGGTGAAAGTGCTGATTCGTCGCATCCCTCCTTTGAGTTCCTGCTGACCTGGGTGCCAGTGTCTGTCTCCCTCTGCCTCTCCCTCTTACTCTATCTCTGCGTGTATCTGTGGTGACTTCAGCAAAGCCCTTCACCCTCCAAGCCACTCTTGCCATCAGTGCTCATGCAGCTCTGTGAGTGGATCCTACTTGATAACGTTGTGTGCGAGTTTTCCGTGGGACCTGGGCCAAATGGCTCTATCCCTCCCCCGACCCCGCGTCTCTTCTCCCCTTCCCCTATGCACTGTGGTGCTGGTGATCGTTTGATTATGCCTGCTCCCTCCTTCCACCCCCTCCTTGCGCTACGCCATGTCACCCCCAGATTGGAACAGCACACAGAGTTCCTGCTGAAGAGGCAGAAACCTCTCTCACCCCTCTCTCTCTCTCACTCTCTTTCTTTCTCTCTCTCTCTTCCTCCCTCTCTCTCCCTTCTTCCCTATTTCAGAGAGAAAAGGTCACACTCTCAACACATTGTCAGATGTAAGAACACAGCAATTACTTGTGGAGGCACACCATAACTTGTCCTTAACCGTGTTATACATGGGTAGGAGCGTGAGTGTGTGAACACATTTCCAGCTGTAAGCACGCTGCTTGGAGTGTTTGGCTCATGTCCTGCAAGTACTACACTGTGTGTGACCGGCGGCCATAGTGTAAACTTTCCAGGCCGTGCTGTCATACAGGAGCTGTATACAGTTACATTACGCCTGCAGTCGTCTACAGAGGCTCAGAATGAATGGGCTTGCTCTGCTCGGCTCAGATGTTTTCTTCTTAAAAACACCTCACTATATATATATATATATATATCCCAGCACCACAGTCACATGTGTGTACCATCCAATTGAACTTGTACCATCATGAGTTTCCAACAAATTCCCCCAATGTCTAAAAGTAAGAAGCATACTCTCAGTAGCAGATGCATCGTTAAGCTTTGCTGAGCCTTTTAGTCTTTATCATAACGCGTTCCAGGAAAGGTCAATGTAAAGATGGCTGTTGTTGTAGTCATTGTTGTAATGACCTGGAGCTGTGCTGTGCTGCTCTGTACAGCGGTGCGTGTGCTACTGTATTTTAACTCCTGAGCAAAGACTGCACATGGCAGTATGGAGCCACAGTGCCAGATGAAACGCCCTGCCCTGATAGCAGTTAAAGAGTGTGTCTGTGACGCTGGTCCCAGCAGGAAAAAAGAGTTACATTCTTTTCTGGAATGTTGCATTGTGCTAAATTTAGACTTTGCTTCCGCCCCTCCTTTCTGCTTTTCTGCTATCTTTTCCTTTCTTTTGTTGTTTATATATATATATATATATATATATATATATATATATATATATATATACACACACACACACACACACACACATTTATATATATATACACATACATATATACATACAGTAATGTGCAAAAGTTTTAGGGAGGTGTGAAAAAAATGCTGTCAACTAGGAATGCATTCAAAAATGGAAGTGTTAATCATTTATGTTCATCAGTTAACAAAATGCAGTGACTGAACAAAAGAGAAACCTAAATCGAATCAATATTTGGTCTGACCACCCTTTGCCTTCAAAAGAGCAACAATTCTTCCAAGTATACCTGCATACAGTTTTTGAAGGAACTTGGCTGGCAGCTTGCTCCAGTCATCTTGAAGAACTAACCACAGATCTTCTGTGGATATAGGCTTCCTGACATATACAACCAATCTGGTGTAATTAGTTGATCATACACCTGACTATAATCCTGCAAAATCCCTTTGTGTGTACCCTTTTGTGTGAATTGATGCTGGTTTAAAGGCACCTGCCTAACTCTTTTATACAGTGCAAGTGTACCTAGAAGAATTGATGCTCTGTTGAAGGCAAAGGGTAGTCACAGCAAATATTGATTTGATTTAGGTTTCTCTTTTGTTCAGTCACTAGATTTTGTTGATTGATGAACATAAATCCGTTAAGTGTTTCCGTCTTATCTCAGCGGTGTGTGAGTGTTAATCAGAAGTCCTGCGTCACTCTGTGCTCTCAGCAGCCCCTGGCTGACAGATTTGGTTGCTCATGGACCACCTCAGTCACCAATCATGGTTACCATGGAAGCATAAAGGGCACACTTAGTCCTTTTCACAGCGCCATCAGGTCCTGGTCCCCTTGTTAATTGCTTGAATATACATATTATTAGTAATAGTAGTGTTATTACTATTATTTTTATTATTATTTGTATATACAACACTTACTTTATGGCTGTTTGCCCCAGATAAGAAAGAGTGATAGTGTACAGTAGTCATATGCACCGTCACAGCTGTGTCTACCTGTCACACATCTAATAGCCTCTCACACAAATTGGACATTTCCAGCATTGATGATAGAGACTACTTCACAGAGTCACAGAGCACAGATGTGCCTGTGAAGGCACCTCAGGATGTCATAGTGCCTGACAGAGGAGGTGAATCAGCTCGAAAGTACAGACAAGCAAGCAATGGGCCGAATGTGAGAATACCTCTACTCTATATACTCTATAGGTGAACTCACACCGTGCCTTAGTACTCCTCTCTAACATTTAATCCTTCATAATGTTCCCTCCTCTGCCCCTCAGGTGAACAGGCATTCACAGTGTATGACCATTCGCACACTCAAACTGTCAGAAGCCTGCTCAAAATCTCAGTATCTTTCTCTCTTTCTCTCTACTCACACACACACAGACACACACACATGCACACACATTTACACACAGGAATCCATTTTCTCATACAGGCAGACAGACACACACCCACAAAGACACACACACGCACGCACACACACACACGGATACAGATACACACAAGCTTGATTTATAAGCCCCTCTAATGGCTCCCAATCATTTGCATTATTAATATGAAGGAGCTGAGGCCCGTCCATGCGCTGAGTATTGATCTCCATATGCTACACTAAGATGTCTAATCATGGCACCATATGCCGCTGGGCTGCTGATCAATCAGCCTTGCTGTGCTGTGCCGCGCCGTGTCGCCCTGTGCTGCACCACTCGCCTTGCAGCAGCACCCCCCCCTCCCCCATCCCGTCAAAAAGGCAAGAGAGGAGAAACTGCGGTGGAGTGGACATTATTTGGTTTAGAACACTCAAGCTCTAGGGGTCAGTGAGCATTCACTTAAACGGTAAGACAGGGGTACAACAACAGCTAATGGGAGGTAACAGGCAGGTAACTGGAAGAATACGAGTGGGGTATCCCGGGTACGAGTGGTCTTGTTAGGGTCCCAGGAATTGAGGTTTGGAGGTGGTGTATAGCAGGATCTGCTCTTCACTGGCTTCCTTGCGCTCTGCTGGTGGGCTACCAAGAGGCAGAGGGTATCGATTTTGCCCCTGAGACATGGGTGCTGTCACAGCAAATGTGAGGGTTGCTGAGTCTGGCTGCAGAAAAGCTCGGCTCGGAGTCTGCGTGCGCCACATACACAAAAAATTCAAACACGTACACACAGACACACACGTGTGTGCCTCTAATGTGAATATTTGTGTGGTAATTTGTGGGCAATGCACATGTTTGAGGGCATGGGTGGTTCCCGTTTGGTGCTGGCTCATAGCTGTTTGGCATGAAGCTAGACTAGGCTGCCACTGCCCTTATAAACATCAAGGCTTAGTGCCTACCTCACTTCTCTTTTTACCCCCCCCCCCCCCCTCTCTCTCTCTCTTGTCTTCCTCTCTGTGTAAGGCCCAAATCCCACCCATATTTAGAGACTTAACCTCTCTCTTTCATTTTCCCCCACCTCGCTCACCGTCATCCCCCTGTGTCAGGGATCTGCTGGTAGCCTAGCACCAGCTAATCTGTGCTCTGCACGGAGGCACGCTCTGAACGCGTGCAGAGTCTCAAGACTGAAGCAGCATCTGTAAGAGACTGCAAATGAGTCTCTTCCCCCCCCCCCCCCCCCCTTAACCCCCCCCCCCCCCCCCCCCCCCACACACACACTCACTCACTCACACACACACACACACACACACACAGACACCATCTCCCTCTTTTTTTCCTGTCTCCCATCCAGCCCCTCCTGCTTGCTTGTGGGCTGGTTGTCAGTGGGGAAAATCAATGGCTACATGCTCTTATCTGGTCCTCGTGTCTAACCCACGGGTGTAGCAGGAACTGTGACAACACGACCCAGACCTGGACCCTTAGTGGCTAGGAGATGGTGGAGCAGTCGTCACCATTACAATACCACAAGCCACCTACTCACACCCCTAACTAAACCCTAAATACTGCAGTGTAACCATGACAACATGCCCCCATCAGAAAGTTTGTAACTGATGAGTTGTAAATACTGTTAAAGTCAATATTGCAATATATTTGTGCCATAGCACATTTTTTAATTACAATCTAAAGGAAAAGGTTGATTGAAGACACAGAGAATGTGATGAAATAAGGTGTCTTCCTTTTCTTCAGATAAAGTCACCAAGTAGATCTGAGTCTCCTTCATCTCACTCCATCTTCTCTCTCCTTCTTCTTCTTCTTCTTCTTCTTCTTCTTCTTCTTCTTCTTCTTCTTCGTCTTCCTCTTCTTCTTCTTTCTTTCTTTCTTTTTCTTTCTTTCTTTTCTGTTTATTTCTCCCCCCTTTTTCTTTCTGTCTTTATTTATTTCCCTCCATTCCTCTTGCCACTCGTATGGATGTAAGTGGATGTATGGCTGTGTGGCAGGCTGTAGGCTGTCAGCACTGCAGGTAATTAGGGTATCAGAGAGTAATTAGTTTTTCTGTGTGTCTCATAATTCCTTCCTCATAGCAACCGTGGCTCCTCTCACCCCTCAACAATCAACACTGTTGTGTCGCAATGAGGCTGTGTGTGTGTGTTCTCCCTCCTGCTCTGCTAACTCTCTGTATCTGGTGTCTCACCCACGCACTGCTGTTCTGTGCATTGGTGTATGTGTGTGTACGTGTGTGTGTGTGATGTGTGTTTGTGTTTTGAGATGGGGGTGGGGATGGTGCTTGCACGCTTAAACACATGTTTGCTCTTCCCCTCTTGTTTTGTGTTGGAGTCGCAGGAGCTGTTTTCTCCTCTCTTCCCTTCTCTCTTCTCTTCTTCTCTCTTCTGTTCTGTTGTCTTCTTTTCTTCACTCCGCTCCTCTCAGTCTCCCTCCCTCTCCCTGTCTGTCCTCTCTGTCTCGCTCTCTCTCTCCCTTTCTCGCCGTCTCGGTGGGTTTGGAAGTCTCCTGGGGGAATTACGCCCCCCCCCGCTTTCCCCCATGCTGACATGCACAGCTTTCAGAAGAAGAGGAGGAGGGAGAGTGAGAGGAGGAGGATATGGCCACAACAATGCTAATGACTGTGTACACAGTTAGCGTGCTTCACATTAGCATAGCAGAGGGGAGAGAGAAAGAGAGAGAGAGAGAGAAAGAGAGAGGGATGGAGACAAGAGGAGAAGAGATAGACAGCAGTCATGAACACACACACACACATACACACGCACACTTGCATTCTCATGCTTAACCCACCATGATGAACTGATTAAAATCCCATGTAAGAGTTAAAGGCATTTCCTTGAAAGAATCCGTTCAGGGTGTGTTTTGTGTCTACATGTGTGTAAGTGTGTACACGCCTGCACGTGTGCATGTGTGTGTGTTGATGTAGGGTAAGTGTGGGTGGGTACAGCTTAGTTTAGTCCTATTTAGTGTGTGCACAGGCAAGGCAAGACCCTTGTGAATATAAACAACCCTAGCCCACCTCTCCCTCCCTCGCTGTCTCACAACGCCCCCCTCGGCTTTCTTCTTCTCTTTCTCTCTCTCCTGCCTTCCTCAGTCCCTCCCTCCCTTTCTCTTTTCTCGCACTCTCTGTTTCTCCCTCCATCTCTCCATCTCCTTTACACTCTCTCTCCATCTCTGTTTGTCTCTGGACATCAAGGCTCAATTTTACATGCTAAAGCACTGCTTAGTATTGGGTGTGTGCACACATGTGTGGGTCTGAGTGTGTGTCTATGTGTGTATGTGTTTGTGTGTGTGTGTGGGTGTGTATGTGTGTGTGTGTGTGTGTGTGTGTGTGTGTGTGTGTGCACGCGTGCCTCTGGGGTGGCAGCATTGGCTGGCTGATGTACAGGGCTGCACCTATCTGTGAAAAAAGGGAAGGGAAAAAAAGAGAGAGAGAGGGAGGGAGGGAGAGAGAGGAAAAGAAGGGGAGGGAGAAAAGAAAGGAGGGAGGGAATGAAGCAGAGGGTTCTTTTGACTGGACACATAAATCAAGTGCTCTGTAATTGCTGCTCAGGAGAAAAGGTGCCATCGAGAGTGGAGCTGAGGCACCATGTGCCACACACACACACGCACACACACACACACACGGACATAAAGATACAGTAACACACTCTGCACGGCTGAACAGACACACAGATATACACATATTGAACACACACACAGTCACGTACACACCGTTTCAGTTATACACAGACTCAGGGACATACACAAGGAGGGACAAAATAACACACAGGCCATAAAACTGACAGGGAGTGAACAAAGCCTCACCTCTCTCTCTCTCTCGCTCGCTCTCCCTCTCTCTCTCTTTCTCTCTCTCTCTCTCTTTCTCTCTCCCTCTTTCTCTCTCTCTCTCTTACTCACTCACTCCCTCACTCACTCCCTCACTCTCTCTCTCTATCTGTGTGTGTGTACAATAATGGAGATGATTGGTCGTTATGTGTCTGATCCCCTGACACTCTTGTGATTGGCTCACCAGCTCTGTGTGTGTCCACCCACCCTTAGCCACACACAGACACAGACACACTCACATACATACACACCTACACACACACATATATACACACATACACACAAACGCACGGACACACACACACACTTTAAGCACTGACACTGGACGGACCATCAGTGGGATGAATTGGTTTAAACTGAGTCCCTCAAGTCTCGTTGGCTGAAATGAAAGTGGCAGAAGAGAGTGGAGTGGTCCCTGGCCATTATCACTGCGGCCCTATCACTCACATACACACAAAACATATCCTCTCCATATATATATAAACCCTTAAAGGCCTAAACCCTCGGTACAATTTTTTTTATTTCACACTTTCTGGAACATTGTGTTCCTTGTCCTGAACATAATGACATACCTGGATCTTCAAAACTGATCAACTAATTATTCATTAAAATCTATTTCTGAAGATTTCTGGGGGGGATTTTTCAATGGGAAGCAGTCAAGTTGAATGTTTTTTGAATGTCACTGGTTATTCACCATGTGGTATTACCCTTGACAAAGGTGAATGTGTGTTCAACGCTTTCAACTTCAAATGATGGCCATTGAAGAGATCTCACATGCAAGTTAGAATCAACAGTGGCATGCAGAAGTGTTTACTATTCAGTTGCCCTTCGGTTTTGGTTGCCTTGTTTTGAGCCACTGAAGTGTAGCTTTAGCCCTGTGCTCAGGATGATTGTCCTGCATTTCCTCTTGCAATATCATATAGTATTTACTCCTTCTCACTTTTTCTTTAATTCTAAATTGCTTCCCAGTACCAGAAGATGTCAAATGTTGTCATAGAATGCCATTTGTAGCACCATATTTGATGGTAGGGATGATATTTTTGGAGGCTTAGAGGCTATGTTAAAGCTATGCCACCTCTACCACCTCTGACCAAAAACCCCTACTTTGGGAACAACTCACACTTTGACAGATCTTAAGCAACTGTCATCTCTGTACATCTAAAACGGTTATCTTGTTTTTTTGTTCTCTCATCGTTGTGGCAATATATGACAGCATAGATGTTCACAATAAAAAATAACTGAGATAATAGCGTGCAATCGGAAAAACTGTAAGGGAGGTTGCCTTCATGCTTTTACATTTGAATGCTGTGTCTTGAATCTGAGTTGATGCAAATGGTGTCCTTTCCTCCTCACTCAATTTTAGTCTCTCACTCCATGTTTTGCTCCTCTCCCAAAAGCAAAGAGCTCCTTAGAGCTTTTAGATGGCAATTGTGATCATCGTCAACAAGACACAGCTGTACTAGCAACAAAGGCAGACGAGATGAGGAAGGAAGGGTCTCTCTCCCTATCTCTCTCTTTCTCTCTCTCTCCCCTCTCTCCCTCTCTCCTTCTCCCTTCCACTTCTCTTCTTCTTTTCTTTGCTCCCTCTCTTTCTCTATCTAGATGGAGAGCTCTCTCAAGTGTTTTGTGGCCGGGAAAATATGTATGCATGTAGCCAGGTGCGAGATGGATAATAGAAAATAATGTACTATTAACACACATTATTAACACACAAGCACTGCAAATAGGAATTTAAGCAGTACATACAGTCTGATATCAGTGCAGTGCTAAATAAATGTAACTGCAGGTATGACAGTCACATACTTCAGAGATAGCCACTGTCAGTGTTATGCAGTGTTAGGTTGTGGCATGGCTCTGGGTAGAAGCTGTTCTTCAGTATGTTTGTCCTCTGTTTGACAGACCTTAAGTGCCTGTTAGAGGGCATGAGGTCAGACAGGAGATGACCCATCCCAGCCTGGACTTTTGGAAATTTTGCAGCTCTGGTGCAGTCACCAAGAACTCTACTACAGGCAGCCCTGGAAGGTCCTCTGAAGATGGCAGTGAGCTGCTGCTGATCATCTGGGAGGCACTAATTTTCCTCTTCGACTCTGTGTGCGCGTGCATGTGCCCGTGTGTTTCATTTCCCTGTTTTAATATTTAATAAAGTTACTAGACAGCGCTCTGTCTTCGTTGATTGCCCCTGCTGTGCCTTTGTGGCCGCCAGTGCCCGTGGCCAGCTTTGTGATTAGCATGGGGAGTTGTTAAGGGACCCAGACCCAGCTGCATCGCCCACCCCACCCCCCTGCCCAGTCCTGCCCTGCCCAGCCCAGCCCAGCCCAGCCCAGCCCAGCCCAGCCCAGCCCAGCCCAGCCAGGCTCTTTGTCCTCTGTACCATGACCAGGGAGTACAGCGAGTAGACAGGAAGGCCGTCGGCCCACATCCACACTCCTTCAGGGGACAAAGAACATAGCTGCTGTGCCAGAGCATGGAGGGCTTGTGTGACTGTCACTCACTATAACCAGTGGCACACTGTTCACGCGGGCTGGGGTGGTGAGGTGTGGGGCACTACCTTTGGGGTCCACTCTGAAAGCAGCCAACTGAGGTAACCAGTCCGATGAATCATGTCTAAAGTAAAAAAAAAACTGACATTATGAAATTAGTGCCAATGGTTGGCATCCAAGCACTTGAGAATTCATTTGGTGTGGTGTCTTTGGTTTTTGTGGTCTGTGTATATAAATTATTCCCCACCAGGCTGTTGGTGCACATTAGATAGGTGAAACTAGTGCTTTCTGTACATGTGTGTCTTGTTGTGCATTACTACACACTTGTCTGTCCTGAGTAAAAACAGGAAATTGTTGTTGCTTTTTTTATTCATTGTTTGACATGAGAGTAATGGTGGTTTGAATTTTCTGTCTGAGTGGTCAAGGGTTCCATAATGTGCTGGCTATATTTGTTTTTGTGTCTGTGTGTTGTTTCGGTGTGCATGTGTGTCTGTGTCTGTTCTTGTGTACAGATTTAGCAGTAATGCATGCACTTCCAACTCCAACTGGCATAGATACGCATTTTGTTGAAAGGCATCTCCATTTTCCATGGCTAAGAGTGCCATTAGCTGGGAAGATACTGCACAGGCTCGTAGCATGCTTTCACACAGCTAGGGCAGAAATACATAATTACAGACTGTAAAATGGGGAGTGATATCATTTTCTCTCTCTCTCTGTCTATCTCTCTCGCTCCCTCCCTGACTCTCTCTCTCTCTCTCTCTCTCTCTCTCTCTCTCTCTCTCTCTCTCTCTCTCTCTCTCTCTCTCTCTCTCTCTCTCTCTCTCTACTGTTTTTTTTCTCCCCTTTCCCTCTCTCTCACACCCCACCCACACTCTACATTCTTTTGGATGCTTTTACAGCAGTCTTAAGCAGTATTTCATCACTTTTGTTTAAAAAAGTTTCCACCTGAAGCCTTTTGTGTTGACCTGTCTGTGTGTCTGCCTGTGTGTGTGTTTTTGGTTCTTCACAAGAGATTCTTCAGGAGAAAACCATTCCTCCTCTTTGTGAACCATGGCTGAACCTGTGTGTGTGTGTGTGTGTATGTGTTTGTGTGTGTTTGTGTGTATGCATGCATGCGCGTGGGTGTGCTTGTGCGTCTAATTGAGCTGTGGACAGAAATATGGCTCAATGGCAGCCCGTAATGGCCTGGGAGGGAGGGAGGGAGGGAGGGAGAGGGGGAGTGAGGAGGACAGAGGTGGGGAGGGGTGTAGAGAAAGGGAGAAAAAAAGAGACGTATAGAGAAGGACTGGGAGCCGCGGAAACACAAAGACGGGGTGTAGGAGGAAGCAAAGGCAAGGCAAGAGAGGCAGAGAGATGGAACACTGGACAAAAAGATCCGATGGCAGCCATGAGCATACTGGTAGGTAAGGCTGGTTGGGAGAGAGAGAGAGAGAGAAAGAGAGAGAGAGCAGATGGATGGATGGAGGAAGAGAGAAGAGGTTGGAATGCCACTCCCATCCTGCAACAGCCACAAAACGGAATAGAAATAGAAATGATCTCTCTGGAGTGAATTATTGAAAAAGAAAGAGAGGGATGGAGATGAGGGAGGTGAAGATTACGATGGAGGCTTGATGGACGTGATTGTGAGGGAGAGAGAAATGGAGAATGAGGAAGACGAGAGCAGGGATGATCAGAGAGGGAGGAGACTAATCAACCGTTTGACATGTTGGAAATCTAATAGCTGCATTAAATACTCAACAGTCTCCCTCCCTCTCTGCACTACGCCTCACAAACACACACAGATGCACACAGGCACGTATGCATAAATAACTACACACTGTGTGTGTAGGTGTGCATGCGCTTTTGTGTGTGTGTGTGTGTGTGTGTGTGTGTGTGTGTGTGTGTGTGTGTGTGTGTGTGTGTGTGCGGGTGTGATTGATGCACTGCTGCGTAATCTGATCAGGGTGGCAGAGCTCTGGAGCTCTAACAGACAGCCCAGGGCCCAGACAGGTGGATACACACATTCAGGAGCACACACGCACACACATACACACACACAGATGCACGAACACCCAGTCTTACTCGTTATCTATTTCTTTTGTGTAGAACTGTCAAAAAGCCACATTCTCTCTCGTAAAAGAAGCAGGTAGTTTACTGTGAGTCTGTGACTGTGTCTCTAGTGGCACTTCAAAAGAAACTAAACTCATATGCTGCAGAACGTATGTACTGTACTGTGTGTGCGTGTGTGAGACAGAGAGCGATAGAGTATTGGAACAATGAGCACGAAGACCATGACACCACAGAAAGCAAATAGATGGAGTAAGGAAGGCATGTCTAGTATCCTCTGCATTTGTACCTCTTGCACTTACCTGCAGTATCCTCTAAAACTATCCCACATTACGCTGAAATAACAGCACGCTAGCAGTAACGTTAAGTGCTACAGAGGTGAGCTGGCAGGTGTTCCAATGGCCTGTGTGTCAGGCACACCACTGAGCTGTATGGCACTCGTTACGCGTTTGGTGCAAAGATGTCACATGCCTTTGGATAACCACCAATAGCATTTCTCCCCTTTTCATTGTCTATTGACTTGTTTTTTATTGGAGTTATATCGCTTTGGTTTGCTCATCATGCATCAAACACCTGAATCTAACTCGTGTTATCTGTGTGCTTGAAGCCGTAACCATGAGGCACAGGCAAAAGGCTGAAGGCATGCTTGCGCGTGTGAAGGCACACAGACACAAGGAAGAAAGTGTCGGCACGTGGTGCCTTATTAGGGTGGATGTTCAGAGCAAGCCTCCTAGATTAGCATAGTGATCAGAGCCAGGGTTGAGATACTGCTAATCAATGCATGTGTGTGTGTGTGCGCAACTGTGTGTGTGTGTGTGTGTTTGAGAGATAGAGATAGATGAAGGGAGAGTGAGAGAGAGGGGGTATCACTAATCAATGTTGCAGTATCTGTGTGTGAGTTTAGAGAGGGTGCGGTTTGCGGGTGTGAAACTGTTGATCAATGAAAGCGATCAGTCTGGCTAGCACACCGTGGCCTGAATTATTGTGCGTGTGCCGCACAGCTTCTGTCTCTTTCCCTAGATCTCTTCTTCCTCCCAGTTTCTCTTGCCCCTCCCTTTCTCTGCCTATATATCATTCATTTATGTCACTATCTTTCCTTGATCATTTGACCTTATGCTATTTTTACATTACATTACACTTAGCAGATGCTTTTTTCCAAAGTGACTTACAAAAGGAGGACATAATAGCTAACAGCTACTTCTGTCATTGTGTTTAGTTCTTCATTTTTCTGTTTTTTACTGTCCTTCCTCTCTCCCTTATTCTTGTATTGTTTTCCTTCATTCCCTTCGGTAGCACTTGAGGAGCCAAGGAAAAGGTGTGCGCTCTCACATCATTATATTACAGGCTTGTGCCTGCCTACAAAAGTGTGTATTAATGGACTCTGAGCGTGTGGATTTCTGTACAGTATGAATGTGTAATATGGGGGCATGGTGGTTGGAGTGTTCTCACTAAAGTAAGAACCTGGCAAAGCTGGCAATGTGTTTTGGTTAGATAATACTCTCCCTTGTGGAGGGGCACTGTCTGTTATACAGCAGTGTACTGCTGTGAAACCCCTTGGTGGCCAGGGCCAGGCTAATCACCAGCATTTATATTCATCTGTGTAATGGCTTAATTGACACTAATTGCAACAAATATCCACTGGTTGAAACATTAACACATGAAAATGTTTTTTTTTTTTAATGTATCAAAGCAGGATTCCAACAGAAACACCACAAAAGGGAAAAAAACACTCCCATTATTTTTTGTAAATGTGTGTGTGTGTGGGTATGTGTGTGTGTCACTCTACCTGTATGCTGTGTATGACAGGATGTGTGTGTGCATCACTGCTGTGTTGTTCAGCACAGGAGTCACTCTGAACAAGACACTGCAGAGTTCCTGTGCGCCTTGTGTGCAGTGTCTCGCTCGTTGGCAACTGCTCACTTGCAAATATTGACTGGTGTCCCTGGACCATTTGCCAAATGGTCTGTTGGTCTCTTTCAAAGATCACCATAAAGGACCTGCCGCACATTACATACACAAGAATCACAACATGCCTTCTCAGTCACGCACATCCACACAGACACCCAATCACACACCAGAGCAACACCCACTGCCATACAGGTGTACATCAATGAACTCGGAAGGCATTTTAGTGTGTGAAAACCCCCAGTATGCGCCAATATAGCATGCCCAGGAGTTGCAGGATGTACTTTCCATCACCAGAGGAGATGGGAAAACAGATGTAGGGATGCTACAGCAAAGTTTAGTTTGTTTAGGGGATTTGTTGAGTTTCTTGTTCCTGCAAGCGTGAAAGATGCTATGGCTATGGGGCAGGATGGCGGATTGATACTGTATGCCAGTGGCTCTGGAAGACAGGGTGGATAGATAACCTGAGGAACATGCATGTGTTAGAGGCTAGGCATGATGGAAAGAGCATATCAAAAGCACAAGGGGATTGGAGCAAACAAGTGTAAGACTGATGACAGTTGGGGGGTTGGGGGGGGGGGGTATTGAGAGTGGTGAAGAAGAGAGA
The DNA here is from genome assembly GCA_027475355.1 of Coilia nasus. NCBI lineage: Eukaryota > Metazoa > Chordata > Actinopteri > Clupeiformes > Engraulidae > Coilia > Coilia nasus. The sequence goes on from CM050221.1 coordinate 27,467,624, forward strand.
GAGAGAGAGAACAGAGGGGGGGGGGCTTCTTTTGCTCCCCAGGGGCAGGCTGGGTAATCTCAGGCAGCAGCATGGCACAGTCCATCACACTTCCCCAAAGCGCCATCTGCTCTGCACCAAAGCCCCAGTTGTTTGGCTACCTGCTACTCACTGCCCCTCCTTTTTTCTGTATTTCCTTTTTCTCCCTCTCTAAATGATGTGTTTTCCCCTCATAATATAAGCCCCTCTCTGCTCATATCCGTTCCTTTCTCCTCTCCTCCGCTCTCAAGCAGACCCTTTGTCTAATTCTCTCCATCCCCTCTGGTCCAATTGCCTTTATTTCTCTCCCATCATCTCTTCCACTTTCCCCCTTGTTCTATCTATTGCTTCCCTTCCCTTCTCCCTCTGTCTCTCTCTCGCACTGGTCTCTGCCTCCTGTTCTCTTTCGATCTCCCTCTCCATCTCTGTTCCTCTTTTCTCCCTGTGCATCTATTTTTCTCCTGTCCCCCTAGTCTCCTCCCTCTCTCTCTCTGTCTCTCTCATATTCTCTCTTTCTCTCTCTCTCATTCTCTCTCTCTCTTTCTCTCTCTCTGTCTGTCTGTCTCTCTCTCTTTCTCTCTCGTCACACTTCAGTGCAGAGTTTCTGGACTCAGACACATTATCCGGCAGGAGGAGGGAGTCATATATTACCAGTCATGATTAAGCCATCTGCTGGGAGCGGGCCAGAGAGGAGAGAAGGGGAAGTGGAGGGGAGGGGAAAAGATGGAGTGAGAGAATGAAAGAGGAAGAGAGAGATGGTGGGGGTTACTGAGGTAGAGCAGGAAAAAGAGAGAAAGATTTCAAGATGTAGAGAAAGAGTGCATGAAAGAGAGAGAGAGAGCAAGAGAGGAAAATGGAGGGTGGGGGAAGTGAGATGAAAGGGAGAGAGATATATTGCAATAGAGGGAGGGCACAAGTGAGGGAGGAGGGAGAGGGAGAGTGAGACAGAGAGAGAAAAAGAGAGGGAGAGTGCAAACACGGGGACAGAGGGTTAGAGAAGAGGGGAGAGTCAGAGGAGGAGGAGGAGGGATAAAGAGACGTGAGGTGAGGGAGAGGGAGAGGGAAAGGGTGAGACTGGTGGAGGCAGAAGGGAGCAGAGAAAGCACAGAACGATGCTGCCCTCTATGGTCAGAAGACTGTCACCATCTCCCTTCCCGCTGTCTTCTCTGGCCTCGCTCTGTCAGCCTGGCGTGGCTTGCCAGCGGCACCCAGAGAGATCTGCTACTTATCGACCTATCGGGTCTGGTCTGCCTGCGCTGTCTGATGCAGGGGCAGGCGTGTGTTCAGACAAAGTTATTTTATTGATATTGCCAACTCTCTGTTGAGACACAGTCCCTGGTGTAATTGATGTCTGGATTGTTAATGGCTGAATTTACCAAATAACATTGTTAGCGATGATGCTTTCTTCCAGGAGAGGAGAGAAGCAGGTTAGCAGGGGTGAACTACTTTCAATTGACAGCATCTTGCTTATGTGAATGATTTACAGTATGTACATTACTTGTACGTACATTACACAGATGAATATGGCATTGGAAATTGGCTCAGAGTGTGCAATGGGTTTGTCAGGTGCAGCCTGTGATTTTAAACCAATTACAATTTTGTCAAATTCAACACATTTGTCCCCACAGCTTCATATCTGTCTGTACTAAACATTTTTAGTAATTCAATGTGTGTAATTCAACTTGCTGTTAAGGTCAGATATCCCCAAAATTGTGGGCTGCCTGTTTAATAGACACATGACATTTAACCTGATGGGTGGTCTCTGATAATACTGCAAGATAAGTGTAGTCCTCTTCAGTTATGCACCTGTGTGATGTGTATGTATGACTTAGTTCTAATGAAGAGGGTACAGGCCAGTGAACCAGCCTGTCATTTCACATTAGCCCATTTAGTGTCATTCACATTCAAGTATGACTATTAAAGCAAGCATTTGGGACTGTGTTGTTATTGCCACTGACCATGCTGCTACTTCTCTCTGCCCCGTTTCAGGATCAGGCCATGGTGGGGATGTCTCGACAGCCAGGCGGCGTGCAGGCTCCTCACGGCGCACCGGGCGGAGTGCCCGCAGGCGGGCCGAACACGGTCGGGGCGGGGCCGGGAGGTTACCTGGGCAACCCTCAGCAGCAGCAGCAGCAGCAGCAGCAGGCCGCCATGATGAAGCAGATGATGGCAATGGAGCAGGAGAAGAGGGTGCAGCTGCAGCTGATGGAGCAGCAGAAACAGCAGCTGCTCAGGGAGCAGAGACAGCAGCAGCACATCATGGCTGAACAGGTAGGCACTCAGACGGGTACGGGGTCATCTTACTCTGACTGAACAGGTAGGCACTCAGATGGGTACGGGGTCACCTTACTCTGGATGAACAGGTAGCCTCGGGCTCCTAATTTGGCAATAGAGAAGGCACTTGAAACATGTGCCAACTTAAGAGCAAAAGTTTGGTAAAGCAGATCAGACACACCCAGGGTGAAGATCTTGGCAGACCAGATAGGCCCTCCAATATAGGCAGTGTTCAAATTTGGCAAGGCTGGTAGGTACTCTCACATAAACAGGGTCAAGCATCTGTGGTGTAGTGGAAGGGCCAATGTAAGCAAACACCAGTAATGCACAAAATAGTGTTTACTCGCCTTTTTGTGATCACTGATGTTAAGGATATGAATAGTTTACCCATCTTTTTATTACAGCTGTGCATACAGGTCACCCACCTTTTTTAACTACTACACCACTGTCAAAGACACACAGGGTCAAACATACAGTGTGGTCTTATTTTCAGAGCCAAACTTTCAGAGCAGATGAGCACTCTCCATCTTACTTTGACTGAACAGGCAGAAACACAGATTTATGAAGTGTTTGGCAGAGCAGGTCCAGGCAATTACGCACAGTTTGTCTGATATCAGTTTTAGGCAGGGTATAATCTGGCCAGGATAATTTGGGAATAAGTGGCAGTTTCCATAAAATATGCAATAAAATTACACCGGCTACTAGGCATATTCCAGATAACCAGACCCTATAGTGCCAGTCATAAATCATGTCTAGGCATGCTTGTGCTTATCAACATGAGCATATCAAGTATAAGCATATACGTATGCAGAGCATGGGAAGGGGAGATGTGTTTGGTTCCTACCACAGTGATTCTTTCACACCTGAGTGCAGAAGCTCATTTGTGATTTAACAAAGACCCACTTAGCACCTCAGCTAAACCAGATGCAGCTAATGATGACACTTATCAGTGATGTGTAAGCATAACAGTCTCAGCAGGATGAGGTGCAAGACAACAGAGCTCTTCGTCTCTTGTTCCTACACACACACACACACACACACACACACACACACACACACACACACACACACACACACACACACACACACACACACAGCCATCCCTATCTCCACTTATCTCAGCTTTCCTCCGTTCTTTCTCTTTACCAGTCCGTCTGTACCATAAAGCATGCTTCAGCTGCTATCATGCTGACATATGTTTGGTCTCGTGCTCATAATTACCTTCTGCAGTTTCCTGTACAACTCTTTGTACTTTAGACTGTGTGTGTGTGTGTGTGTGTGTGTTTGTGTCTGTGTCTGTGTGTTTGTGTGTATGCGCGCGCGCACGTGTGTGTGTCTGTATCTGTGTCTGTGTCTGTGTGCCTGCGTTCGTGCAAGCATGCATGCACATATCACCTGCTGTGATAATTTGGTTGTTTCCTTTTCATTTTTCTCTTCTGGGAATAAGGTGCTAAAGAGAGTTTGAACTTGAATTAAGGAAAGAAAGAACATCCTTCCGCACTCTCCCTCTTTTCTATCTTTCTCTCTCACACACCCACACATACCCCGACTAAGTAGAAGAATATTTGTGTGGTCTTCTGTACAAAAACAACAGCGTTCTTCATTGGTGTGTTTTTTTCAGGCAGCAGTATTAGCATAAGCAGACAATCTTACTACTCATCCACTTTCTACTGTACCACCACTGACTCCTAGGTGCACTTTCTGTCATTTACATCATTTTCTCTTTCTCTACCTCTCTTTCTCTTTCTTTCTCTTGTTCTTTCTATGTGTTTAGTTACAACAGCAGCAGCACCTCCCAAGGCAAATGGGGCAGCCACAGAGGAACCCGTACCCAGTCCAGCAGGTCAACCAGTTCCAAGGTAGGAAGCCATTAGACCAGATTTCCACCTGTTTTCCCCCAGCCTGTCGGGTGTGCCTGAGCAGTGTGTGTGTGTGTGCACGTGCGAATGCTGGGGCTGACGGCCGTGGTAAACAAGCCCCAGTAATGGAGCATTACTTCCCCTTTCACTTCCAGCAAATTAAGTCCCTTATCGTCCATCTTCCTCCTTTCATAGCAAATCATCGCCCTTGTGACACTCCAAATTATGGGTTAGCCACCAGGGGCGCCCGCCAGTTTTCTAACTAATGGCACCCACACTGTGTGCGGTACACACACACACACACACACACACACACACACACACACACACACACACACACACACACACAGCGTAGCCAGAGGAAGGGGAGTGTTGTGTCTGTTTATTGATTCTTTTGTCAGGTTGCCATGGAGACTATATTAGATTTAATTCCCTGGGGCAATGTGCTTTTTTAGGCTGAGCCATTGATGCTTAAATCACTCTGAATCTCCAGCACCAGCATCGCACACACAAACACCCGTGTGCACACACACAAACACACACACACCCGTGCACACACACACACACACACACACACACACACACACACACACACACACACACACACACACAGACACATATCCCCCATGATGCAAGGACATGTCATTCAACTGCCATCATTAGCTTATCTGCTACCTCATCCACCCCCAACACATACATCCATACAGACCCACAACTCCCTGTGTCTCTTCAGAAAAATGTTGCTTCACTTCACTTCTGCAACTTTTTTTCAGGCTTTCTTTCCTGTCACATAGTTGTGTATTTCATGGGGGGAGGGGGGTCGGGAAGGGCAGAGTTTTCCCCCCCCCCCGTAATTCTGACAGGAGGCTCTGCCTGTTGCCATGGCAACCTGCCAAAGATTGGCATGTGTGATGTGTTTGACTTTATTCAGATCACACACAAACAGAGGCTCTCCTCCCAAATAGATGCAGCACAGCTAAGAACTGATCCGTAGTCTGTAAAAACAAAATATTCTCCAAATCCTGCTTCCTGCTCACCGTGTGTGTGTGGGGGGGGGGTTGTACTAATATCAGCCAGTGTCAGATGCCTATAAGCATCTGAGATATTCTGGTCATTAGTAGATATTGTTTGGTAGAGAACTAAGACCATGTGTGCAGCAGCAGCTCCACTGCTGTGTTAAGCTCAGTAGACTCTTACTGCATGGCTGGAGTAACTTGAGAGCAGACACACACACAGACACATTCACACACAAACACATTCTTTCTCTCTCCCTCCCTCATCCAAGCTCTCGCTCTGTCTCCTTCCCTCCCTCCCTCTGCCTCTCATACTTACTGACCTGAGTACTTACGACTGTTCACTTCTTCTGATGTGTGTGTATTTGTGTTTGTATGCACGCTTGCAGGGTCATCACAAGAGATGGTGAGAAACCTGCAGAGCATGCGCAATGCACGACTTCTCCAGCAGCAGCAGCAGCAGCAACAGCAGCAGATGCAGCAAATGCAGGGCGGCATGCCCCCCCAGCCTGACATGGGTATGCCCTATGGGGGCCAGCCAGGCACAGGGGGCGGGCAAGCAGGCTTGTACGCGGCGGGCATGGGCCAGATGCCACAGCAGCAGCACCCCAACCAAAGCAGCATGCCCATGGGCCACACAGGTGCCCCTGGGCACAGGCAAACGGGGGCAGGACCTGGCGGCATGATGCCTGGTTCCGGAGGAACCGGAGCGTCTGGGGGAGGAGGATACAGCCAGGGCATGCTCCTCAACTCCGCCCTGAAAGGAGGCGGTGTGGGTGGCCAGCCAATGAACAAGGCCCAAGCTCAGAGGCTGCAAAGCATGATGGGAGCTGGAGGCGCCGGCTGGCAACAGCAACAGCAGCCAATAGGCAGCAGGACTACAAACGACATGGTGGGCTTTGGCGGCATGCCGGCCGGCTACGGGATGCCGCCAGGACAAGGCCCACCACGCATGCCCAAGCAGCACTATGGCCAGGGGATGGTGGACCCGCGTGCCATGAATCCCGCAGGCATAGGCCCTGGGGGGGCACAAATGATGCCTCCACACATGGCCGCACAGGCCAGGACCAACCAGCCACGTGGCATGATGATGCCTGGTATGAACCAGGGCGTGCCTGCTGGCATGGCATCAGCATTTGGACAGGCAGGTGGGCAGCCTGGTGGGATGGCTGGACCGGGAGGGACTGCAGGGGGCGGGGCATATGGGGGCGGGGCCCAGTCGCAGGGCTACCAGCGGACATCGAGTCAGGACCTAGCCTACGGCTATGCTGGTCAGTCAGCAGCGAGCAGTGCGGGTCAGTTTGGCCTGTCGGACGGAACGGACTTGGACTCGACAGACGGTTGGATGGACGAGTTTTTCCCCAGCCAATAGCAAACATAGAAGAGCAGAATGTTTTTTGTGGGTTGGGCTCTGGGAAACAGGACGGACTGAAGAGATTTTTACACAGAAAAATACATTTTAAAGGACATAGTGTGTTTTTGTTCAACCTCCATGAAATTGAAAGAAAAATGCCATGTCATGTACTGTGTAAATGTGTATGTGTACTGTCTAAATACTCCACAGGCAAGGTGGAAGTTCTTATTTGAGAAAGTAGTCTTTCCTGTTTTCCATGTTGTTTAATGTGATTTGTTTTACAATCTTGTGTTTCAGTGGTCTTTCAAACCCCAAACTTCAGAGTAGTTTCCTAAGAGTATGTAGTAGGGGAAATAGAAAATAACTATTTTTGTTATCACTATTACTGCCATGCTCCCTCTTCTATCTTACTTAATGTGTGTGTGTGTGTGTGTGTGTGTGTGTGTGTATGTGTGTGTGTGTGGGCCAACTATATTCATAACATGTGATTGAACCTTCCTTTGCAATAGCTTCCATCCATCGCTTTAAAACCATAGATATGTAAACACCTCTTATTGTCTGGCTTTACCACAATGCCCAGGTGGTCCTCCATATTTCACCAGTGAGGGAGTGTGTATTTGTATCTGCCAATGTTTGTGTATGTGTGTGTGTGTTGCTGAGTGTGTGTGAAGATGGCACCCAAAACAAACCACATATCCCTTTGTTTGGTTTTGAACGCATGCGCCATGTGTGCCCCTGCTGTCGCTAGGCAACTGCTCTGTGAGCATGACGGTAGAAAGAGAGAGAGAGCGCGCGCGTGTGTGTGTGTGTGTGTGTGTGTGTGTGTGTGTGTGTGTGTGTGTGTGTGTGTGTGTGTGTGTGTGTGTGTGTGTGTGTGTGTGTGTGTGTGTGTGTGTGTGTGTGTGTGTGTGTGTGTGTGTGTGTAAGTATGTGTGTATATGTGTGGCTGAGTGTGTCAAGAGGTGCATTCTGTATTGAAAGAGACCTGGCAGCTAGAGACACCAGTCTCCAGAAAACTAATAGGTAAAATTAATCCAATCCAGAGACAAAACCATAGGTAGGGGAAGCCAATAAAAAATATCCATGTACATATACAGGTAGATGTCAGAAAGTCAAAAAGGCAGCTATGACAAAAGCGGGCTCAGCCAACGAATGTTACTGTGGTATTGATGATCGGATGTGGAAAAGGATGTTACAAAATGACAAATTGTACTTGTGCTGAATGTAATGTCACCACAGATTACCTTGTCTGACACAACAGCTGATCTTACATGCGGGTCTTTAGCATTTAAGGGAAAAATTGAGTAATTAGAAAGTTGAGCCCTCAGATGATTTGTGTCTGTCCATGTATGTGTGTGTATGTGTGTGTCACCCAGTGATAAAATACTTGCAAACCATTGATCTTACCACTGCTTAAAATATTTTTTCTCATTCCAGTCCTCACACTTACAATAACTTTGTCTTCAAATTCACGTTTACATGACTCTTAACTATTGGCCAGCTTTTGGACAGACTGTGAAGTGACAATTGTGGCTGTGTAAAGCTCAAGCAGTTGCATAGGGATTAGCCTCACCAACCAGTTCAGCCCAACAAATGTGATTTCTGTTCCTAGTTTCTCAATGAAGAGGGAAGAGGCTAGTGAAGAGCAGCTATTGTAACAGTTCTTCCAAATGGGCCGTGAGGGACGATCGCTGTGAGCACTCCAAGCAAGGCTCTGGAGAGCTAAGGAGGAGCAGGTTTTCTTGCTTTGAAAGATATCAGCACTCAGTGTCCATCAACCAGGCATCTTGGCTATCCTCTTTGCCTTTTCAGGTTACTGAACTCATTCACCTCTCTCGTTAGCTTTAGGTCTGTGGTGACTGGAAGACATTTTGTGATAAGTCTGATTTAAGGAGAATTTTGTGAGGAGACCGATAAGGCAGTTGAGACTTACCTGTTGTGATAAAGTTCCCCTTATTTTAGTTGTCATATCATTCCTGAGGAACAGTATACTTTCAGAGTACAGTTACATCTATCCTAAAAACAGATAGAGAGTGTAGGTTTTGTAACTAATAAAGCTAGTTAGCAACCCCAAACCTCCCTAAAACACAAGAATGCCTTTAATCACTTCTTCAACAGCAGACTGTGCAAATCCCCTCCTCCCTTTTTGGCCACTGCTGTTGTTTGACCAGGTGTTTTCTGTATCAGTTGCTCAATTGCCTCACATCCTATCCAAATCTTAACGGAGTGCTGTTCATTTAGAACTCTTGGCAGAAAATGGCTGTCTTGTTTTGGTGTTCAGTGTTCAATTGTGTGTTGTTTTGAAGAACGGGATAGGCACTGGAGGGTCTTGCATACAGTGTTTGAAATGGTCAGCTGATAGTGTTGCCCTTTAAGACTGGCAGATGGGAGGCCCAGTTCTTTCTCCAAGCTTCCTCCAAATATCATGAATCCTGGGACCAAGTCAAATGTAAAACTTTTTTTCTGCTCTTTTGTACTTGCTATTTTTTGTCGTCATTGTCACTATTTTTTCCTGTTCATTTTCTGTACTGGTGCTGACATGTATGTGATAAAAAAAAGATATATAAAAGAAAATTGATATTTGTAAATATGTTTTTACAAGTTTAAATACAACAGATAATACTGTCTCTACTCTGTAAAGAAATTACTGTTTGTTTAAAAATAGAGAAGTATTTTAATTTCATTTTTCCACTCATCTGAGCTATGCCATTGCACTTCAGACAATGTCTTACTACTAATTTGTATTGTAAACCTCCTATAATTTTTATTTTGAGCATTTTTCTAGTTTGAGAGTTTTGCTCTGTACCTGAAGCAGTGCTTTTATTTTTCTTTTTATCCTGTACAGATTATAATATGTTAATGCAAGACAGATGAGAAGAAAAAACTTTTTGATTTCAGAAAAAAAGTAACAATAAAGAGAGAATGTTCTCACTGATCTTATTAAATGACTCAGAGAATCCTTTGTGTAAACAGAGAAAATTGGATTGAAACATCGCTGCCAAAGACCAGAGTACCTGTCGGAGTGGAGGAATTTGCTGTGTAAAAGTCCTCAATCTAATGTGTTTTGTCTATCTCATAAATTAGCAAGAACACATAAGTAAAATGCTATTGTCAGAGAGTTATTTTTATGCCTAGTTAGTAAAGTGTAAGAGGGAAGTGCAATTAAGAATTGGAGCCATAGAATAGAAGGATCAATGATGACAGAACTCTTTTTTGGACAATGATTATTTTAACTTCTCTTCCCATTGCATTAAGGTACATTTAAATTCACACCACCACCCCAAAGTGCCTGTAATTACTGCACCAAGGCATTGAGATATCTTCACACCAGTACTGAAACAGGCCTGTGGCGTGTGGTGAGGTCTGTGGCAGGGATGGAAATGGGCAATGGCAAATGTAGATTCCATTTATATGCTCTATAATAGTTTTTTATTGTCCATGTTAATAATTCAATTCACAATATAATTGTTTTTATTTGGATTACACGGACCATATTGGTAGAGCACATTTAAAATAATATATAGTAGGCCTACCTTATGAAGTTCAGTTGTATTCTGTTTGTTTTAATTCATCTGAAACCTTAGCATATTTTATTGTCATGTCACCAAAAATGTACCACCAAAAGTTGAAATAATATTGATAAATATTGCTGAACATGAACAAACTTCATTTGCTGAAAAACGTGGAATTTAATATGATATAACCTATAGGCTACCATCAGCTCATCGTGTGTCACAAGCTGCAAAGAATTTAAAAACTGCAGATAAACATATAGCTACAACATATAAAAGCAAGAATAATGAATTTGTCGATGTAAAATTTGTATAGATTTGTAAGACAGGACGATGGAACTTGGATTCTGAATTCGTCTACAAAGCTACACGTGAAATTGATTATAATAAACCATGAATTGTAAACACTACAATTTAACAAATATAAATATGCCTGTCAACGCAGACTTTGTTACAAATGAAGAATACATTTTGAGCACCATCGGTTGTTTTTTTTTTTTTTTTTTTTAATGAACAGTAAATAATGAAATGACGCGATACGACTCGGTGAATGGCGTTTCCATCGTTCAACCAGAAGGCTAGCTCACGTTGGTGCTCATAAACAGGTGGTGTAGGCCTGCCTTACTTAATGACACGCAACTTCTGTTAGTAGTCCAACTTATTGAAACATTGCATTACATTAGTTAGGATACCTTGACTCTAAAATGCACAACCTCAATGAGCTACCTTACACCGAAGGCTCACAAATTTGCATCCTAGCAGCCGTGGTCATCCTACTGACACTTCCGCCCTGAGCAGAGCCTCTAGCGCTCTGGCCATGAGCAGTAGGGCCATATTTATTTTTTAGCAGCTAATGCCCTCTGGCGCCTTGTTTATTGTACTGCAAACAGACCGGCATGATGGAGGCTACAGAATTTTTGCGTCATGTTTCAGAAAAGAAAACACACACACACAAATCAGCAGAACCAACCAAAGGACACGCAAATTACTAAATAAAACATGAGGTTGGAAATTGATGACTGAAACGATCAGGCATTAAAGGTGTATTTTAGTCTAGATTTAAAAGCAGACATTGAAGAGGCACATATCCTATGTCAGCTGATCCCACAGTCGGGGAGTGGCAACAGCAAAGGCCCTGTCACCTCTGAGTCCTGACTGAGGCGCATGCTGCCTTTACCTTAGGAGTGAGGCCCCAAGGGACCTGGGTACTAAGAAGAGTGAAATACATATAGGTTCAGACCTGCTTATTCAGAGCCTAGATTCTTAAAAAGCCACTTAATAGTTTATTTCCCTGTCAAGACTGAGCTGTGCGTTTGGAAAATGTGATGTGTGGTGAGGTAAGCTGTATGCAGCAACAGTGCTTCTGGAATTGGAAGGACCAAAAATTGACTTCTATACTATCACAAGTGGAGGACATTATTTGTCCTAGGATCTTTAATGTCTTCAAGACAGTCCAGAACACACTATCTGGAGGTATTATAGATGTCCATTAAGGTAATAAGCTAAAGATGATTGTGTGATTACCACCTTGGATACAGCTGTTACCCTACCTCACTCAGTGCAATACCATCCAGCCTATTTCAGGTAGGCCTAACTGTGAACATGAGTAAAAAGTGGGTAATCCTGGCTCTTATCATGCTTGCACCTAATAGGTGATTTCACTAATTAGCTCATTAAATGGCTGGGCTGTGTTAATTACAATCTGATGGTTTTGTAAACATTGGCAAAGGGAATTACACAAGTCTGCTGTTCATTGACTACAGCTCTGCATTCAACAGCATAGTTCCCTCCAAGACTGGTCTTCAAACTTAGTGGTTTGAGGCAAAGTGCCTCTTTTTGTTCCTGCATCATGAGCCTCCTGACCCACGGACCACAAGTAGGATTGGACACCACTAATCCTGCACCCTCAAACTAGCATCATCACCCTCAACACCAGTGGACGTCAAGGCTGCACCTCAAGCTTCCCACTCTTCTCCCTCTACTATGCACTACCCATGCACAGACTTTGAGATAGTCCTTTTCACAATTACAATTTTACATTTACATTTTTACATCAAACAAATAATATTTTGGAAGGCTCTTCCTGTCCTGATGAATAATCTGATAAATATTATAGTTAGCTATTCAATTATTTCATCCCATATTGGTATTGTATCCAGTGATGTACCCAGATTATCTATAAACTATTTTTGGCAACTAATTCTGAGAATGTCATGTTTTCATAATTTAATAGTATGGACACATGAATTAGCAGTGGCTTATAGACCACTGATATTTATAGTAGGACTAGCGGTAATTATTGTGGTGGTTTTGTGTTGTTTGTTAAAGTTGAAGTTGGCAGACTACTTTTATGTCACCCTTGTGATAAATTTAAACAACAGAATGCAGAGCATATCATATATGCAGAGTCAAACTGGGTCAACCCTCCTTAATCTGGCACCTTGAAGCATCCTGAAATTATTCGACAGACGACCTCCCTGGCTTCAGTAATCCTCTATTGATGAAGAAAGTTAGGTCATTAGAGAACACGTGAACACAGATGTAAATAAAACAGAAATGAGGGTACGAGGGTGGTAAACACATATACTCTCCAAGCATGTGAATTTTTCTGTGCCGTTACTTAACGTGCATATGGCAGGGAGGGGCAGAGCTCCCTTATGATGCCACTTTATCTGCTATCTTCCGCCTGCCCCTGCAGCACCGACGCTCTCCAGCATTAATCAACCTGTCCTCACATGAGCGCAAAGCCACACACAGCATATACATCTGAGAGAGGAAGAAAAAGAGAACCACAGAAATCCCCAGCCAATTGCCCTCAAATCCTTAACTTCCCATAAGCACACAGATACATGTGCTGCATTCTCATTATAGGCTTTATGATTAATGTACCCCACAGAAGGAATAAACACACCTTTATCAGACATTAGCATGAGAATTATGTGGCTATTCTGGTATGTCTTCAATGCTATCTCCTAAGTGTTCAGAAATGAAGCGACAGTTTGCCTGAAGCAAAAGACTAGCCACGATAGAGGACCAACTCTGAAGGCCCTATTAAAACAGGTTCATGTCGACCATAAAGGGCACCAGTGACAGTGACATGTCACCCCAACCCCCATGGGAAGTAACGCCTTAAAACTTACATAATTACAGCCCTCTTCAGTTGCCAGGCAACAGAATCTTCTTTTTATTATGAATAATTTGAGGGTTGGAGCTAACAAAAAATTCACTCAGGCTGAGAGACAAGTAGGCTAATGGTTATATGCTTGTTTTTTACTCATAAAGGTAGTAAAATTAGCTGCTCAGTGCTCAGTGGGTGCAGATGTGGCTCCCTCTCTCTCTTCCTTGCCTTGTTTTTCTGCTGCCACTGTATTGGATGATACCCCTGTTTCAAAAGAGGATTGCTATGAGAGATCTCATAGGTGTCAGCATTATCTCGAAAGGTTATGTGGGAAGACTTCATCAAATCCTTGAAGTGTTTCTAGTGCCTTTATTAGTGGCCACTATTTCCAGTGGTGTATGCCTACATAGATGTACTCAGGAAGCCTTTGGTCTGGCATGTAAGTTAGCTGACCTGCCCAACATAGCTTTGCCAAGGCAAAGTTGGTTTAATTGTCAAATTTGGTAAAAGCATCAGAATCAGACCTTTAGCCACAATGCTGGCTTTTGCATTTTTTGGCACTCAAATCATCACCAATGGTAACATTTCACAACAGTGTTAGAGGGAGTTCATGTAATAACTTTTTTTTCAACCTTCCCGCAAACGTATAATATCCTGGAAATATCAGAATTATTACATTGCTGGGAAATTTGTGTATTGTGTTGGGAGGAGGCAACAACTATTACATTACAACAGAAAGCTCCTGTTAGCATTAGAGAATGTGGTCTTATCATGATGGTATTGGTCATTTTCTCTAGACAGACTACTGAGAAAATATGTATAAAGGTATGTACCTTCCCAGTTTTTAACATAAACAATATGACACTATGATTTTTACAAACAGTACAACTTGTCTTTTCTGTTTTATGCAGACATGTGGCACTGTTTCCCTGGCCTGGGCTCCTTCAGTAAACGTTCACATTTTATTTAGCCATGTTATCCTAACGAATAAATCTGTTATCTATTTCTAAAACTTGTTGAACATTATACGAAAATAATTAACAGCACAACATAATTCAGTAAGAGACAGAGTTGTGTTATCTCTCTGGGTGCATCCTCAATGTTTTAGGCCAACTGAAATATATTATTAGTGCACTTGTTACAACTTTTTTTACCCCCACTGGCCTTGCAGTTGCAGTACTTTGAGTCCTGATTAGGACTTAATTACATGTTCGATTGCACCTGTGAAGTTATGGCTCTAAAAACCTTTGTGTGAATCTTTCTGTCTTTCCTTGAATCTCTTACCATGCTCTTTCCTGGTGTTATGACTTATTTTGTGTGGGTGCTCATCCCCACATTTGTTCCAGTTGTAACCTTTCTTAATTATTTAAATGAAACATTTGGCATATTTTGTAATATGTTTTCTTTTTCCACTTTATGTGCTGGGTTTGTAAGAGCTTGTTTCAGTGAGTCCACTGGGATGCTTACAGCTCACCATTCAACTATGGGATCTTATTACTGATATTAGATTTCCATAGGGGCACAAATTATTGTTACTTGCAGATTTTACTAAATACAGTCTTATTTACTGATCATTTACATGATAATTATCATTTTTGTAAAGACTATTAGCTACAAGCAAGTCATCTAGCCTGCATTTGCTGATTTCGAGATGGTACAGAGATATACAACCTTAGTCATGCAAAATATATGGAGTGTCTCGCAATCTCATAGTAGTGCCTGTAATCAGAATTTTAGTAAGACTTCGAACCAGCTAACAGATTGTCCACATATGTTGACAGATCGCCCTCTTCTGGTCAGTAATGAGCTATCCACCGGCCTGTCAGAATTAAGCGTTTGGGTAAAAAGATGCTTGTCTCATTGTCGCTATCGCCCTCTCTTTATTTATGTATTGTCTTAAACTTTTTAAAGAGACGTTTGTCTCCAACTTTGTGCAACCCGTCCCGTTTTATTTTATTAACCTAGCACTGTAAGGCAGAGGTGCCAGGCATTCTGCACAGATCCTCAGCGTTGGTACTGAGTCCGGAAATCAGTGGTGCGTCCCTTTGCCACTGTGCGTGCAACCAAAGTGCAACCAGAGCCCGTAACCGTCGGCCGCGGGCACGCAGACTCGTAGCGCAACTTGACCCGGAGGAGAAGCTAATCGGCCATTTTGGGCTAAGGGGGGCTTTTCTGGCACCACGTGAGGGTGGAGAGCCCGAAAGGGGAGCAATTGAGAGTGAGAGAAGAGTCGGAGAACAAGGGGAGAATCGGGAGACGCATTTACTCTCTCACATTCATTCACATGTGCTTATCCTGAGGAAAATAACGTTATTAGCTAGCGACCTTGCACGATGCCGACAGTTACTCTACCGCCGAAAGAAAACGCTCTCTTCAAAAGGATTTTGGTAAGTTCGTAGTTGTTGCCGTGCATGTATTTTGGAAGACTGATTCACCGGCACTCTCTCCACGGGCTGTTACCGTATAAGCATCAACACAATTGCCTGGAGTTGTCGACCTCGCCTAGCTAGGCTGCAAGCTAGCTAGCTAGCAGTACCACAGCTCCCTAACAATCGCTGACCAACTTGGAGAGGGACCAGCCAAGCACTGTCAAATAAGCTAGCGATATATCGGCCACTTGTCCATCTTACAGGAGCCATGTTTATCCAATGAGAAAAGAAACTATCACAAATAACTTCCACTCAGTCTTTTGTAACAATGGTTAATAAGTCTGTGTGGCAGTTAGTCGCATGCATGCATGCTAGTCTGTGTAATACTAGGAACCCATACATACAGGATAATGTAACATCAGTAAGCCGAAAGTGATGTTACAAGCTAGTTAGGTGAAACTGTTGGACGCTTGTTTACTGTAACCAAACTACAGTATGGCGAATGAATCCACCGGGAAGGTCCATTGATTGCATCTTTGTATGGAAGCTAGCTTTAAATGTAAGGTAGCACTGGTAAGCTAGGACGGCTATGTTGCTAGCCAGTGCCGTATAGAGAGACTCTGCTACACGGCTCTGTTGCTAGCTAGCAGCTAGCCGATAACAGTTTTGGTGTAATTTTGGGAGCCCTAGCTAGCTTACAGTTGACACTACCCGGCCCTTCAACGTTAGACATACCGCACTTACTGTGCAGTCTGAAATTGGCCGTTTTGAGTGCAAGTTGGCTTCGTGTTATCGTGACTTGGTTTACAGAGTTAACATTGCTCATTCCTTTATTTTGACTTTCACATGTTTCGGGTGTGATTTACATTTTGATGTATGATTCATGTGTAGCTACTAGGCACTGTTGGCTAACATGGTCGTGGCGTTTGCAGGCTAACCTTCTAACGCAGAGAATATTTAACAGTTGTTGGCTATTAGTTGTAAGTCTGGTATAATCTACTTGTTAATCATGGTTAGAATTAAATTTAAATTACATTATTGGTATAACTGCCAGTGGCATTAAAGCACTTGTTCACATCATTTTTAAGCGCCTGGTGGAACTCATTTAAAAAGAGCGAATGATATGAATGGTTTTGAAATGACATTGCTAGTCAGTTTAGCTATAGCTTTTGCTACCCAGCTAATATTAGCTAAGGACCAAGTTTTGGCCTGTCAGCTTTTTGCTAATCTAACATGCAGGTTCCATAGTTGCAGCAAACTGCCAGCTAGCACGACTGCATTGTGTTTTGACGGTGCTATCCACTTTAGGTAAAATACGTCTTTCCGATTCTCCTGGCAAGTACGTTATTGTCGTGTTTAGAATACTGGTTATTTAAACCAAAGTCGCAAAAGGTCTAGCTGCTATAGTTAATCCGCTGGTAGACTTTCGTCAGACAGGCATTGCGATGTAAAGAACTACCAGTGCTTTTACAGTGAACCCAAGTTTGTTGTGATGTCTGGAATAGTGTGAGTAATTTATCTGCAGTGCCACTTGAAGAATCAAAATGATTTTTTGTTGCACGAACATCAGCGCAAGTTAGGTATTTTGGCTTATAAACTCCTGTCAGTCGCGAGCAGTTTCAAAATGAAGGCAATTGTGTACCTTTTGCTCATATAGACAGATGGGTAGACTGCCCTTTTCTGCTCTCTTTATTTTGCATGATAATGATGTTTATGATTGGTCTGTGCACACCAGCCTTAGTCTAGGGACTTGAAGTTTAGCATGACTTAAAAGAAAATCTGTCCTTTGCCAAAGACAGGTCTATGGCATGTGTCTTGATTGACATTTGCTTCTGTCGTCTTCCAGTACATGAATAGAAGAGTGCTTGTACTTTGAGGTTGGCAAGTAGTGGGTAGAGGGTCCTTGCTTGGTTGATGACCAAGTACAACGTAACTTTTGAGACTTAACCGTTTCCCCAACGGGCAGTCATTTTAAAATGTTATGGCTATGGATGTATCTGCTTTGCACAGTTGGATTTTGAGATTTATGAAGCTACTGGTTCTTACAGTGCACTTTGGCTGCAAATACCCAGCTGAACTACAATCTGCAATGATGAGTTTCAGCTGTCAGCCCCAAGGCCATAGAAAAGAGGAGGAAAGGAGCGAGTATGTTATCCATTAGGCATGTGCCTTACATGTTGGCCTTCAGATACTGATTCTAGTTTGTTGCCATCCTTTTACTCCTAAGTATAACTGTCACTTTGTCATAAGCTATTTGGTAAGTTTAAAATATGTCTGAGGTGAAAGCATTAGCTAGAGCTTGGTCATCTTAGACTGAACTTGTCTGTGGACATGACAGATTTGTGTGTTATGTTGGTAGCTTCAGACTAGTGCTTGCAGGATTCTAAGTCTTTAGCATATGGATGGTTATGTTGTTGGAGTCATGTATCCCTTTAACATTGTGAGCTAAATTCATTCAAAAGTGAAATGAATTTAATCAGACCTTGTGGGTCAGTTGTAATTCACGAGGGGGTGATGAGGAATTTGCTTGCATTAAAGACAGGTCTGTCTGCATCCTTTAGAGGTTGTACCATCTGCCTAAACCTCAACACCCAGTTGTCTTGTAGCAGAGAGAAGTGACTAGGGCTCTTGTGTAACACTGCTCCAAATATAACCACTGAGAGAAAATGATGGTAATTTACAGTTGTTTGTAGTGACACACGCAAACACACATAGCCAGGCCAGCACACACTTACTGAGAGGCCAGTTATTGCCTGCACAGCTCCACCAAAACCAGGAAGGCAGAGAAAACGTGCTGTGTGTGCTGCTGCAGACCACTGTTAACCAGCAGCATAACCTGTGTGATGAGCGTCAGGTTTGAAAGCTCTCATCTGCCTGTTTTCCCCACCTCCACAGAGATGCTACGAGCACAAGCAGTACAGAAATGGGCTGAAATTCTGCAAACAGATCTTATCCAATCCCAAGTTTGCCGAGCATGGAGGTAAGGATTACCAAAATGGGATGGGGGGTGTGCGCTGTGGTAGGGAAGGCAAGCAATGGAAGTAGTCACAATGTGCTTAACATGTCTCTTTCTACTTATTCTCCCCCTGTAGAGACATTGGCAATGAAGGGGCTCACCCTGAACTGCCTGGGCAAAAAAGAGGAGGCATATGAGCTTGTCAGAAGAGGCCTACGCAATGACCTGAAAAGTCACGTCTGTATCCTTTCTAACTTGTTTGAGTTTTTAAGCAAGAGCACAGGCATCTGCTGAGCAAGGTAGTGGTTATCATGTTTCCACACTGCACAATCACACTGTTGATGTCTGTGTTTTGTCTGTGTTGTAACTGTGTGTGTGTTTGGATGTGCAGTGTGTGTGCATGCTTCTGCTAATGTGTGTGTTCGGTAATAGAAGAGCTGTGTGCGCTTGTCAGGGGGTTCATTATGAACCCATTGCTTTCTTCAGTGCTTCCACTCCCTTTTCCACTGCTCCTAGTTTGTTTGTGTGTGTGTGTGTGTGTATTTGTGCCTAACATGTAGACACACACATTTAGGATTCACATGCTCACAGACATATACACTTTACACTCTACACTACACACACTCTTGTCATCTCCCAGATGCTATAGCTAACACCTGTAGGCCTGGCAGCAGTAGCAGTAGCAGTAGCGGCGGCGGTGGTGTGCGGCAGTGATGGAGGTGGGCCAGGTCTGCCGCTCCACTCACTCTGTGCATGAGTGTGATTGGTGTTGATGTCTGCAGCCCACAAACCCCTGCAAGCACCATACTGCCACACTGGCCTCCAGCAGCCCTGCCCTAACACCCACCCACACCAAACACACACCCACACCAAGTGCCACCATATACAATAGTGAGCTATGCCCTGCATGTTTGCAGCCTCAAGCTTGCCTTGTCATGGGCCGATGCACACTGAAATGGACAGCTGGTTAATGCCAACTCTTTGTGGCAGTGGTCACCGTAGCTTGCCGGAATGTGAATGCAGGCAGCAGTTTCTGATCATCAAGCCACAGAGGGCCGATGAAACATACAACACATCACCTTACTTGTGCTTGTTTAACAAACCGCCCCCCCCCCTCCCCGACTCACATGCACACACACCCACCCACCCTCATATTGCAGTGTATGTGTTTGTGTGCCTTTGTAGCATCAGTCTTTCTTGTAGCCACTATAAAGCAGAAGGAAGCAGTGGGGGTCCTTGACTGTCTGATCGCAGGCTGGCATGTGTATGGTCTACTGCAACGCTCTGATAAGAAGTACGACGAGGCAATCAAATGTTATAGAAATGCACTGAAATGGGACAAGGACAACCTGCAGATCTTGCGAGACCTCTCCCTGCTACAGATCCAAATGAGGGACCTGGAAGGTTACAGGGTAAGTGTGTGTGTGTGTGTGTGAGTGACTGTGTGACTTCACTGACTGTGTGACTGTCTGTAGAGCCAAGGCATTATGCATGGTGTCAATAGTCTGGTAAGTGTACTGTGTGGTCATGGCTAAAATGAGAATTCTCTGTTAAGATAATTTACCTCCCTGATACCTACCTATTTGTCCTGCTGCTGTGGTTGAATATTTGGCCCATGTTTCATCAAGCTTGTTGTTTATGTATACATGTCTGTGTACGAGAGAGAGCGGGGGCTAGCCAACCCTGGCTTCAGCCTCACTGTCATGAATCAGCAACAATCACCCCTAGCTTCCTTTGCCAGCAAAACCACACTGCCAACTCCAACCCACACCCGCTAATTTTTTTTCTCTCTGTCTCTCTGTTTCGCTCAGACACACACACACACACCCACCTTCTCTCCTGTCCCGTTTCATCTGCTGCATGCTGTAAAGGGGGTCTCAGATCTCCTGTTCACCCCTCCCTCAGCCTTTTCCTACCAGTTTCCCCAAAGCATTATGCTGGCACTGCTCAGCCCGCTGTATTCCCCAGCCTCATTAGGTAGTCAGTGGCCTTATCTGCAGAGGACCAACTTTGCTCCTCATTAACCCCTAAGGGCAGACTTTTTGTGCTGAGCTAATGAGAATATTTTGTCCATTTAGCCCCTTCAAATTGTCATGTGCTGAAATATAACATCCAGTGTGTGATGCACCAGTGAAAGTGTAGAGTAGTTCTGGATCACATGACGACAGAATAGAGACCACATCCTGTGTTTTTAGTCTGCTGTCCATTGCTAATGACTGTTGTTTTTCTTTGAAGTATATATGTTTTTTGTTTGCTTACTTTTTGCTATGAAATGATAACTGGGTTTTTTTTCCTGCAGTGTAGAAATGGCTGTCTTATACTCTCTATCTGAAATCTTCTGACCTCCAGGAGACCAGGTACCAGCTTCTGCAGCTGCGGCCAGCTCAGAGGGCCTCGTGGATTGGTTACGCCATCGCATATCACCTCCTCGAGGACTACGAGATGGCCGCCAAAATCATTGAAGAGTTCCGAAAAACGCAGCAGGTAAACCTTTACCTCCTGCAGTGTACTGAGAAGGCTTTCTTCGCTTTTCCCCTTACCACGTATTGTAAAAATCTGTTGTAGTACCTAGCATGGTGTCATTAACTGTGCCAGCCCAGTGTTATGTTTGTGGTATATGTACAGGTAATTTGGTTGAAACGCCTTTTTCAAAGTGGCAGATTTGTAAGTGGGCATCCTGTTGTAGGTTAACAATGGTATTACCATCACCACCTACCCCCTGGGACTTGTAATTTGTTGTGGCTGGTACACTGGCAGCACAATAACTGTCATTCTTGTCCTTTCCGATAAGACCAACTAGCTTCCTGCCTTTGTCCCATAATGCACTTCAACCTGATGTGGTGCCGGGCAGGAAGACCACAGGTTGACACCCATTTCGCCTGGAAAGTGGCTTTCAGCTTCAGACTTCTGGGGTTATGGCATTTCTCCTATGTGGCTCACTGGCTGGATATAAGTAAAATCACATTTGTGTTGAATTTAGGGATAATGTGACTAGATAATTAGGACTGCCTTATATGGAAGTGCTGTTGGCCCTCTCCATATTGCTCTGTCAGCAATAGCACCTCAGTTTTTTGGCAAGTCAGCTTTCAAAATGTAGCCCCTAAAAATGGTATCAAGAGAATCCTTTAAGTAAAACTTGAGTGAAAAAAGTAAGCTTGCATATGTGTGTGTGGGGGGATATATATATATATATGTGTGTGTGTTTTAAAAGATGCACAGCCTTCTGTAGATGCGTACCTTCTGTTCACATATGTGTGTGTATGTGTGCTTGCAGACTTCTCCAGACAAGGTGGACTACGAGTACAGCGAGCTGCTGCTCTACCAGAACCAGGTCCTGAGAGAGGCGGGCCTCTTCAAAGAAGCACTGGAGCACCTAACCACATATGAGAAACAGATCTGTGACAAACTGGCAGTGGAGGAGACCAGAGGTGTTTGCTTACGGCAGCAGCCTGTCTTGTCTGGCTGTGTGCTTCCCTGTTTACATGTTTGGTCTTGCAGTTAATCTCTCTGTGTTTCACTTATCTAGTCTGGCCTTGAGACCCACAACTTGTGGTCGTCATAATAAAAAGAAATTATATAAACAGTAACATAAAGCCCAGGCCTGATGTTATCCTGGCATCTTATGTAGAACATCGACCTCAGCCCACCATGATTATTATTAGATAGATTATCATTATTTGAGTCAAGGTTTCCTGCATGTTTGGTGTATGTGCAGTGTTGACTGGCTCAGCATCACAAATTGAACAACAGTTGCTGTTTTAATGTCTTCTAAGCATTTGAATGACCTGTTGATTTGACATTAATAATTGATTTTCATTTCAGCATTATTCGGAATTATAGTATCTAGTAACCACATTGCATCCATGTAGGCATCTAACTCGTATACAACAGCCTGTGCATCAGTCACACAGAACCTTTGCCAGTCTCCCTTTGAGTGCTGCCTTTGCCCTTTGAGACATAAAAATCCCAACGCAGCTTTTTCCCCCATCACTGTTACTGTTGGTATATTTTTTCCACAAGAGTCACTACAGTTTGGAAGGAACACATGTAGTCCTTGAACCTTTTCAAAAAGATTTTAACCACTTTTTGGTCAAAACCCACCAGTTGCAAAACACTGGTCTAAACATCACTTATGATAACCTGCTTGCTGCACCTCTTTGTGTATCTGCTTCATTGAGCCATACCAGTGCCCTGTTGTTTGCATTCTCTATGGAGTGGTGACGTAACAAACGTTCTGACTACGCTTTCCTTTTCCTTTATCAGGAGAGCTGCTGTTGAAACTGGAGCGGTATGATGAGGCCTCTGAGGTCTACTACCGCCTTCAGGAGCGCAACCCAGAGAACTGGTCTTACTACCACGGCCTCGAGAATGCCCTCAAGCCAGGTGAGGCAGCTCACGTTGTTGTGGGAAGCTTGGGTACTGCGGTCCAGTCACTGTGCGTCAGCTGACTCTTTGCTGTCTTGTTCTCCAGCGACTGCAGAGGAGAAGCTGAAGATCTATGAGGAAGCTTGGGTGAAGTACCCAAAGGGACTGGTGCCTAGAAGGCTTCCCCTCAGTTTCTTATCTGGTGAGTGGAAGAGTTTTGGTTATCGACAGGTCTGTGATTCAGACAGCTAAGCGGGTATGTGCGTGTCAGAATGATTATTTTGGAATGTTTGTTATCAGACTCTGTGTGCGTATGTGTGTGTGTGTGTGTGTGCGTGCATGCATGCGTGTGCGCGTACCTGTGTCTTACTGTGTGTTTGCAGACTGATAAACCTTATTTGATGGTGTCTTTGTCCTTCAGGCGAAAAGTTCCGCGAGTGCCTGGATAAATATTTAAGAATGAACTTCAGCAAAGGTTGCCCTCCCGTCTTCACGACCCTGAAGTCCCTTTATAATGATAAAGAAAAGGTAAAAGATTGCACGTGCACCTCCATCTACCATTACCGATGTGTCAGTTGTGTCACCAGCAGCAGTTTGACAGAATTATAAATGTGAAAATGATTTGCACAGAAGAACATTTTCCAACTTCAGACGAGAACACAATCCAGTGTTTCCCCCACATTGATGAGACTGTACTGGCCAGCCAGTCTAATTTGCCCTGCTGTAGTCTCAATATCCGCCCCAACCCTCCTAACCCCAAACCCCTTCCCACTTGACGTTGTGTGTATATAGTTAATCTGAGTGATGGAGGTAACCTAATATCAACTGCCAACAAATGGCTAGACAACTTTTTTTTTTTTTTTGAATAAGTAATTTGAGTAAATGTGCAGTTGTAATGACGTTATTTACTGCTTTTTAACAAAAGAGACAGCTTCTTCAGCTAGTAGAAGATACTGCAGGGGTAAAAGGACAAACACACCTGACTATTACAGGTATTAAAGCACCACAGGGGCAGCAGGGAGGTATTTGCAGGGTGCTGTTCATCCAACCAGCTGTGGTCTAGTGGTTAGGGAGTTGGTCTTGGGATTGGAGAGTCGCAGGTTCGAATCCCACCCTACCCATAGCTAAAAGGCCCTTGAGCAAGGTATCTAACCCCGCACTGCTCCAGGGACTGTAACTGAAACCCTGTAAAGTAACTGTAAGTCTCTCTGGATAAGAGCGTCCGCTAAGTATAATGTAATAATACTAATCCAACCCCATTAATCCAGTCCCCTCCCTGGACCCTGCCACTGTAGTCTGTGAAACCTCTGTGACATCACGTTGTTGTATCTAATCAACCAAATTACCAGTAATGTATAAGTATACTTACAGTATATAATGTATAAGTACCCTACAGTTTAAACTGAGGAAAAAAAAACGTTTTGTTTTCTCAGGTGTCAATAATTGAAGAATTAGTAGTGGGTTTTGAAACATCTTTAAATAGCTGCCGAATGTTCAACCAGAATGGTAAGTTAAGTTTATGTTAATAAATCATTTGAAGCCACTCAGTGACCATTATCCTTTGCACTGTTTAAAGAGCTGTTTTGACTGTACCTGATGAGTGATTGCTCTGTGGTATGTGCTGCTTGTGTTTTGTCAGACGATGGTAAAGAGGAGCCCCCCACCACGTTACTGTGGGTCCAGTATTTCCTGGCCCAGCATTACGACCAGATTGGCCAGCAGAGTCTGGCTCTGGAGTACATCAACGCTGCCATCGAGAGCACGCCCACCTTGATCGAACTGTTCCTGGTTAAGGCTAAGATATACAAGGTAATGTCGCAAGACACACAGCTTTGTGCAGGTGTTTTTTTTTGTTTTTGGCCAATTTGCTTTGCCCGAACACATGATCATAATGTCAAACTCTTAACATTGCTGTCTGCATACTATATACTTGGCATGGAGTAATTTCCTCCACACTCCTCCTTGTTAAATCAGTGCATAAGATGTTGTAGGCACACTTTAAGAATGGTATTTTCCTCCATCTAACGGCACAAAGTCAGACTAACTATTTTTCATAAGACTATTAAAGGGAACTACATCTTCATGAACCAGTTTATCATACCATTTTTGGAAATGCATTCTTCACTAATGTTTGCCTAATGCTGTGTTCTGTGCATGCCATCTCCCGTAGCATGCTGGTAACATTCGGGAGGCGGCTCGCTGGATGGACGAGGCCCAGGCTCTGGACACAGCCGACCGCTTCATCAACTCCAAATGCGCCAAATACCTGCTCAAGGCTGGTCTCGTCAAAGAGGCAGAGGACATGTGCTCCAAATTCACACGGGTGGGCTTGTGTGTTTTCCTGCTGTTGTTATTACCTTATTGCTGTTGTCTTGAAAGACTGGCACTAATTATTGCCTACAATAATAATACAACAGACTTTTGCATTGCAGCGGTTTCAGGAAATGTTAGTGTGTTAGTTAGTAAAAGGGTGTGACTGTGACTGAGGTGTTGGGTGAAGGCTAAAGGTACTGATCCCTTCTTCTCTATTTACAGGAGGGTGCATCTGCAGTCGAGAACCTGAATGAAATGCAATGCATGTGGTTCCAAACAGAGTGTGCTTTGGCCTACAAATCTATGAAGAAATATGGCGAGGCTCTCAAGAAGTGTCACGAGATCGAGAGGGTGAGTGTCTGCGTCGTTAACCCAGGTGTACCAGAGCCAGTAGTTTGCCATTTGCTCAGATATTTGCAATAGGGAAGGGGGAGCTGGGATCCTGTAGCTGCTCTCTCTCCCAGCAGCTCAGTAGTTTATGAAGCCCAGAGTCCACATGTGGGGAGCACATGAAACAGTACAGTGATGGATGCACTGTCACCACCAGCACCACCAGATAGTTTCTCAGCAGGAAACTACCTCAAATGAATGCCAAATAAATACACATGCACCCTCAATGCAAAAAAATGTTGCTGCTTTCGCTGCACCGTGGTCTTTGTCTATGCTTGTACATATAGCCTCACATGTACAAACTAAAAACACATTTAGAATTTCAGCCTCATTTGTGTATTTGTGGATTGCTAACATAAGAAAGAAAACATGATTCTAGTCTTTTTTCCCTCCTTTCATAGGAATAATAAACCAGCTCTTATAATTCAGTCAGAATAGTTTGATATTAGCTGACCTGCACATGTTCACTCCTTCCCATGTGCTGCTGATATATGGTCATATGAAAATTATGTCAGATGATCAGTTGTGTCTGGGTCAGAAATATGTAATTAAGTTAATGTACAACAAAGTCCTGATAGTAATACTCCTGAGCACTTGGAGCTATAATCTAGAAACAATTTATGTTGCATGCACAAAAATTGAAGGGGCCTTGATTGTGAAACAAGCTTTGTGTCGTACTTTTGGCCACACCTCACGATTTTAAAAGAATGACTGTTGTTCTTGCTCTCTGTCTTGTGTAGCACTTTGTGGAGATCACGGACGACCAGTTCGACTTCCACACGTACTGCATGCGCAAGATGACACTGCGCTCCTACGTGGAGCTGCTCAAGCTGGAGGACGTGCTGCGCATGCACCCCTTCTACTTCAAGGCCGCCCGCACCGCCATCCACATCTACCTCAGTCTCCACGACAACCCTCTGGCCGACGACAACAAGGAGCTACAGGCTGATACAGGTAACGCCGGGAAAACGGTTAGACACACTGCGTAGGCACCTTGAAGACAATGCATCATAGGTGTGCCCACATTTTTTTGTGTTTGGACATAAAGGTGTTTTTTTTAAATAAGGGATAATGAATGACACTGTGTTTGTATATCAGAAAGTTAATGCACGTTCAAGGTGGTAATGCGTCCATGAAGTGAGGCGGAGTTACGCCTCAAAGTGCATCAACTTTCTGATATACAAACACTGTGAAGTCCATTATCCCGCTTATACCACAATTACCACACTTGTCTGATGTTAATTTCAGGTAATAATTTCCACTTTTTAATCGCTAACACAAACTTATTTGTAGACCTACTTCCATCTGCCACAAGATGTGTCTTTTCATAACTTACTGGACAAACTGCCATTGCTAATTCCAAACGGGAGGTTGTTATGGCCAAGACTCAGTCGTTAGCTCCATGCCTTTGGTTGTCAAGCTGGCTATTCCAAAGTTCTGTTAGGCCTTGTTTAGCAAAATCACAGCACTAAAAGACGATTTCAGAGGCATATAACATGTTGCAACTCTGTGTTCTTCCATCTGCTCGTCATTTGCTGAAGCTGTTGCATCTTTATTGTTTATTTATAGTTCATCACAAACTTGGCACATTGATACATAAACGTGACACGGTTGGAAAGCAGGGACTACTTCATAGGTGTGCATATATACAAAATGAATAACCGCTCTAAAGAATGCATCACAATGTGAAATTGAAGGAAGGCGTGGTATAAATGAATATAAAATACATGAAAGAGTAATTCTAGTATTTTAAACTTAATGCGTCATTGTCAAAATTGTGAAACTTGGTCAAATGGTCAGTGATCTTACTTGATACGATGACACAAAAGTTGTAGCAAGTTATGGTTTTCATGAGGTTTTATTGGTAATTTTGTCCAACTGCATTGACTTGTATAGGCTGCCAGTGGAGGTTCATATTACTCTGCTGCCAGAAATGGAAAAGGCTTGGTATTCAAGAACTTTATAGTCTCTGCTAGAATGCTATTGTTGCCTAGCCTGGTAAACCCGCCCCTCGTTCTTCATTTCATTTTGTACAGAGGGTCTGGACCAGAATCTCTTGAGGGTCATTTAGCAAGTCCCAGCAAGACCGATCCAATCAGCGAACAGAGGGTGTGTTCGTTAGCCGTGATGTTGACCTTGTGTGCTACATTTGAATTGTGCTGCGTAGGTAGGCTAATTGCATACGTGACGACCAGGCGTTAGCGATTGGGTAAAGGCAGAGGCACTTTTTTTTAAAAACTTCAGCAGAGTCCACACCTCCAACAAATCGTTTCTGACGGTCTCTGTTCCAGACCCTCTGTACAAAATCAAATGAAGTACGAGGGGCTGGTTTACCAGGCTAATTGTTGCCCAGTTTCTTTTTAATGGTAGAATCAAGAACACTGACCTTACCTGAGGCCTGTAGTCCCATACATGTTTTGGGTTATTTTGTGACCCTCCTGGGTGCATCTTCGCTACACTTTTGGAGTAATTTTTGCAGGCCAACCGGCCACTCCGGGGAAGGTTTGCCACTGCTCCAAGTTTGTTCCATTTTTGGATTGTGGCTCTCACTCTGCTCCCTAAAGCATTAGAAATGTTTCTGTAACCCTTTCCAGACTGATAGATTTAAGTGACTTTGTTTTTCAGCTGTTCTTTGAATGTCTATGGCATAATGCAGCGGTAAAGGTCTTTTATCCTACTCCACTTTCAGACAGGCTTTATTTAAGAGATTTCTTGATCCAAAAGGTCTGGCACTAATCAGTGGGTAGAGAAATTTAGTTAATCATAGTTATTTCATGATTTCATAAGATTGACCTCTACTTTCTCAGTCAGAGCCAGTTAGGCTTGGATAGCTATTTTCTCTAGGGTTAGGGTTATAAGGCTTTAAGTGTAAAATACCGGAATTACATTACATTACATGGTTCATCATCAAAGTACATTTTTACTATGGTTTAATTGTTCATGGAAGTTCCTAAACTTGTTGTGAAGGGGCATGTGGAAAAGATAATGTGACAGGTTGGAGGTAATGGGAATATCTCAGAGAGGTGGCAGAAAGTGTAACTCCTGCTGCTAGCCATTAGCATGGGGCAGTCATGCTGACTGTCATAGCGGCCAGTCACAATGAGGAGCAGATACTGAGTGTTCTGGTTCTGTGTTCCGCTCGTGTAGCAAACCTGTCAGACAAAGAGCTAAAGAAGCTGCGGAACAAGCAGAGGCGAGCGCAGAAGAAGGCTCAGCTGGAGGAGGAGAAGAAGAACGCAGAGAAAGAGAAACAGCTGAAGAACCAGAAGAAGAAGAAAGAAGACGACGATGAGGAGATCGGAGGGCCCAAGGAGGAGCTTATACCAGAGAAACTGGCCAAGGTGTGTGTGTGTGTGTGTGTGTGTGTGTGTGTGTGTGTGTGTGTGTGTGTGTGTGTGTGTGTGTGTTTTTCTATGCATGTGTGCAGACCAGGATGGAAATTCGCACCAACCACTAGCCACATGCTGGTAAAATATGGAAGTGGCTGGTAGATTTTGGACACAAAGTAATAATTTACTGTTGAGTGGCTGGTGAAGTTTGCAATATATTTGTCAGTGGCTGGTAAAGGTCCATATTTTGCAAAGTTAATTTTAACCCCTGGTGCAGATACATGAAACAACATTGTGCGTTGTTTATCTTACCATCCATCATTTATGGTCTTGTTCATGTCTGTCTTTGTACAGGTGGAAAACCCATTAGATGAAGCTGTCAAGTTTCTGACCCCCCTAAAAAACCTTGTAAAAAATAAGATTGACACTCACCTGTTAGCGTTTGAGATCTACTTTAGAAAAGGTAAGGCCGGGATTATAAACGATTGTCTGATATTTGGCAGTTTACCCATAAATAATTATTTTGGCTTGTACTTATTTGTAACACCAAGTCATAATAATTTCTCTGAGTAAGAGTTGTGACCTGCTTTTTCTCCCCTTTGACATGGTATATTGCTAGGAAAATCAGGTTGCGATAACTGAATAATGTTGTTGAATAACACTTCCATTCCTTGACACTTTTTTTTTTGTGTGTCTTTTCTAGAAAAGTTTTTGTTAATGTTGCAGTCTGTCAAGAGGGCCTACGCCATCGACCCAGACCACCCATGGCTGCACCAGTGTTTAGTCCGTTTCTTTAAAGCAGGTGAGGGAGCCACTGATACGTGTTGGCCACAGACAGTATGCCAACACTCATGTATTTTTACATTGTCTAGTATATAATGCGTTTTTATTTTTTTTTCTCGTGTATTTCTGGTTTCTCTCTGGACCATTGTGAACATTTCTTTCCACAAGCTTATGTGGCCTGGCAGAATTTGTGAACCATGTGTACCAGTTTTCAGAAAATATGAAGAATCCAGCTTCTAAACACATAATTGTTTTATTTGTTTGTAGCATTCTGATGAAACTATTGGGCATTAAAGAATAGCACAGTCGAAAACCTTAGAAAGAAAGTTGTGACATGGTCTGTTCAAAGGCTTGCAGTATTTCACAGATTCTGCCAGGGTGTGTAAATGTAGGAGAACAACCCCATATGATTGTGACTGAGAGATTGATATTGTTTCTGTTTGTGTACCCCCTCACTATGTTTTTGGTGCTGTAGTGTCAGAAAGCAAGGACCTGCCGGATGCTGTACACACCGTGTTGAAGCAGGAGATGGCCCGAGTCTTCGGAGTCAGCAACGCAAAGAGCTACAACCAGACCTTTCTCACAAAGCATTCACACTCCATCCCTCATAGATTAGCAGGTATGCCAATACACAGTACATGGCAAGAAGCAGTCCAGTTCAAATATAGTACGCATACACATCAGAATTTTTTTTATCCAGAATTTATTGAATTTTGATATAACTGGCCTATCCATTACAGATCTCTACAAGTGTTGCAAACCTGTTATGACCATGTCATTTTCCTGTTCTTTCTTACGTCCTTTTACGTTTTGTTTTATTTGTTTGTTTGTTTGTTTGTTTGTTTGTTTTTTTTGTTTGTTTTTTTTGTTTGTTTGTTTGTTTTTTTTTTTGTTTTTTTCTGTGTTTCTTCAGCTGCCAAAATGATGGCCTACCTGGACTCCTCTACTGAGAAGAAGGCCACAGAGTTGGCAACAGCTCTGGATGAGTCCCTCAGCAACCGAAACATTCAGGTGAAGACCAGCTGTATTTCCTTCTCTCTTCCTCCTGTCTTAAAGTGACACAAATATATGGTTTGGTAGTATACTGTAATGGTTTATGAAAGTGCAAAGAGTGACCTCTGGTGGCAGTAAGGTATCTAGTGCAGAAGGACAAAGAAGAGAATTTACAAACACTAATTTGCTATACACTAATTTATTGGTTTGTATGAGTTAAATGAGAACTCTTATCAGTGTGCTAAGAGATTTTATCTGCATTAGCAGATTTTAAAGTGGCCATACAAGCTTTTTTTGTTGTATGAGGTTTTTAGATAAGTATAGCATATGGGCCTTGAATTTTTATGTGAAGAAGTGTGATGTCCCTGTTTGTGTTTTTATGTTTATACGGTATGAATAAGCAGAATTGTTTTTAAAAGAAGAGAGTTTTATTAACCTTACAAATGTAGACTCTGAAAATGACAATAGTAAGAATAGCGCAAATGTAGACATTGCAGTGTGAAATAGTGTACCACTGATGGCAAAAACATTTTTTTTCCTGATGGCTTTGATGGATTGTAAATTGGCTGATGTTCTTACCTCTCTCTTGTTCTCTTAGATCTGCACTGATGTCCTGGAGAGCCTGCAGGACGGCAGCCTCAGCAATACCAAGGAGACGGCAGCGGAGAGTTACCGGGCGGAGTGCCACAAGCTGTACCCATACTCACTGGCCTTCATGCCGCCTGGCTACGAGGAGAACACCAAGATCGCCGTCAATGGCGACGTCTCCACGGAAACTGAGGAGCTGGCCAATGATATGTGAGGACGGTAGGGGGAGCCGAGGTGGAGGGCGTGGGGATTGTTCGGTTCAGTTGAAGAGAAAGGAGGGAGATGATTGCTGTGGACAAAGCAATCACCTCTCCCCCTCATCTCTCCCTCTCTCCCCTTCTCCCCATTATCTCCATCTCTGATCTTCAAGCCACTCACAGCATGACTGAGATTGATTGACTTTTTACAGGGGAGTACAGATGCAGGGGGAGTGGGGGAGAAAACGGCGAAGAGAATGAGAAATGGCCATTATACTTTTTGTAAGTCAAAGGCAACCTTGCTGATAACTGCTCTCTAGTAGAAGAAGAAAAAACAGGAAAGACCAAGTCAAGCTTGCCACGACAGCACGCAGCCGAACGGAGACTGTAATCTGCGGACACAGGAGCAAGTAGAAGCCAACCCGAGCTACATCAACATCTATACTTACAGTGTTTTAAAGGAAAAAAATATTTTTTTTTTTAAATGAAAAGAAATAAGTTCTGGAATTAAAGTGTGTTCCCAGAGGACATACTGTGACTTTTTGAAAGCACTGAGCTTTTTTTGGGGGTGCGGTGGGGGGTCAGGGGGTCAGGGTTCTGAGTTGACCGAGTTTTCCCACTTTGTCAGGCACTTGCATCCTCCTCTGAGGATCAAGTAATGAAAGTGATGGGCTCCCTGTAAGCCAGTTTTACATAAGAGACCAGAGGTCAAAGGGTGGTTGGAATTGTAGTCTGAATGGCAAATTCCATAAATGGTTTGAGGTTTTTTTTTTCCCTTTTGTTTCAGTTCGGTTACAGTGTGAGGATTTGAGTTTGTTGTAGATATCTGGATTTTGTACTGTTCTTAAAGACACTATGAAAACACTCTTTTGGTAGCCAAGCATCGAGGTTCACTTGCCTTTGTTATCAAACCTGGACTTGACAAGATGTGAATCTCCCCTGGTGATGTAAGAAATGGACAAATGCAAACTTTTTTTTAAGAAAAAAATTAATCACGCATTTGTCAGTCGTGCTTTATTCTGTCACTTAGGTCTATCATACACACACACTCACACAGACACATATTCAGAACCGATCTCTGGTACCAGTGTGTGGACAAGATGGTTGGCTGCTATGGCCCTGTATGGATCTGCTAAACTGTGAGAGTAGCAGCAGTCCCAATGGAAATGTTTATTAACACATACTCTAATTTGACAGCTGGTGACATGAACCACTTCCCTCGAACAAATTTCTCCTTTATAAGAGAAATGTTTAATTTTCTCTGTCCCTTTCATCAACATTTCTCTGCAAAGTTGTAATGTACATTTTACGTTCAACAGTTGGAACACTTTGTACAGTTTGAAAAAAAGGATGGTCGCGAATAACTGTCTGGGACTTGAGTAAGTTCTCTCCTCTTCCTTTCCAGTGCGACCTTCACCCGTTTCCTTTTTCAATTGTAAAGTTCTACCCCTGTCAAACACATAAGAGGTACCAAATATACAATGCAATAAAATTATTTTAAAAAAAAGTAATTGTGTGTGTTTTGTCTAGCCATGTTGTATAGGCTGCTTATAGTCATGTACGGTTTGTGACTGACTGCATTCTACATTAGCTAAAGTCAGCTGCAGTGTTGGGATTCCCCCACAGAAACGGCATGGTTGGGGGAGTTTTGTTGGGTTTTTACCTGACTAAGCATTCTTTGTGATCATTGTAAGAGGCTGTGTTTTTCATTTGAAGTTTATTGATGAGCTGTTTGTATAATTTTATATTCTCTGTCCATTTTCTTTTGAGTGTTTCAGACCTCCAAGTATGCCTATTAATTTAGTTGTTGGACTAGTCTGTTATTTTCAGTGTTTAGTCTGTGCTATTGATTAGCTAAAAGGGAGAAAAATGCACGTAGATACATTTGCAGGGCATGGGGTGTAGAATTAAGTTTTTCTGTTTCCTGATGGATGTCATGGTCACAATATATAAGGAAAGTTGACCCAAGTTTCGGATGTAAAAGAAAATAAATGACCAGACTGTAAAAAATAACTATTTGTGGAGTTAGTTTAAGCAAGTTCAAGGCAATTGGAATCAAACAAAAAACGTAAAACTGTCAAGTAATGGGCAATCCGGCTTCAAAAGCTACAATCCAGTAGGCTACCACACATTTGTTCTATTCACCAAATCAGCTGATTCTAATAAGCACAATTCTTTAGCCCGGTAGAATAGTTAATTAGTGAAATCACCTGTATTACCTGCATACATAGAGGAAGGTGCTTTGGAATATGTGGTATTGCATGAATGTGTGAAAGAAGGTGAAAGGGAGAGCCAGGGAGAAAGGCTGGAGCTAACCCCAACAGAGCAAACCAGCCGTGGAAGCACTACAGCATCTGCACCGCCACTGCAGGGCGATTGGGGGCGCAGGGCTTCGTAACAACCCCAAGTCGAAACCGCGGGGTATCCTACTGGCAGTGATGAGCAGATGACACATCAGCTCACTGGAGGCAGGTCTCAACTCTAATTTGACAAAGAAAAAGTGTGGACAGGGGACTACGCTTATTTCTTAACCCACGAGCTCTCTCTCCGGACCCACTGTCTTAATCTTGAAGTAGTCAGAGAATGGATGCTTCGTTAGAATTGTCCACATCCACGGGAAACACATCGGTACCGCGTTACCGAATTTTTAAAATTGTAGTGATCGGGGATTCTGGAGTTGGGAAGACATGCCTCACGTATCGATTCTATGCTGGCAGGTTTCCCAACAAAACCGAAGCCACTATTGGTGTCGACTTTCGTGAGAGAATTCTCGATATAGAAGGAGAGAAAATAAAGGTAGGTCAAATGCGTTTTATTTTCTTTAGTGGACTACTGCACCGCTGCGCAAAAGTTTTAGAATATGTCATTTTTATTTTTGAGTCGAAATGTTCAGCAAGTTTTTGACAGGATCATAATTCAGTTAATGCCAAACTAACTAACTAACTGGCTAACCGAAATCCTGAATTGATTAGTTTAATTATTTAGCACATTGCCTCAAAGTAGATGTGTTAGACTGATTTAACACTGATTTGGGGTAACAATGAGCCATCTTTGTATTGAAGCACGCAAAAAAAGCAGAAGACGGCATTTCCTCTATTTTGACAGAACTGAGCAAACTTTAGAATTGCTCGGGTCTCTAGACCTGGTTAATATTAAACTCCTACCGATTTATTCAAAGTCAGTTATAAAGTAAATTTAACACTTATGTTTGTTCCTTTGTTTGCTCATGTTAGACCATAGAATTTTTAACTGTTTTTTATTGTAGACTTGGTTCAGAGTTTAATAATATTTTATTGAAAGTTTGTCAACTGCTTTAGAAGCTGGATTAGATCAGAAACAAGTCCACATTATGTTCAGGATGGTAGTAATAGGCTACACATTAGCCCCCGGTGGCATGTAGAACCACTATAGAAGGCAACTTGTGATCAATGTAGAATCACGAGAGCAGCCAGTTCATGTTTTATCAGTGTCTATGGCTGGCAGACAACCTTTTCTCATCAGAATACACAAGTGGTCTACATTATTACTATTACATCCACAGGTTTTCCAGCAAATTCCAGCATTTAAGATACAATGTAGTCACTGATCAGTCCTTGTGACCTGCCTGGTAGTTTATTTGTGATGGTAAACTCTTTCCCATATTTTCCTCCGCTCCTCCAAGGCATGAGTCAGTGTGGTAATGGGAAGTTGCACAATAATGTCAGTGTGCAGCAGGGTCTCATGCATGCATGCCATCCCACTGTGATGAACTTCTGCTTTGTGTTCATATGTTTTTACCTATCTCTGTCTCTTTCCGTCTCTCTATCTGTCTCTCTCCCTCTCTCTCTCTCTCTCTCTCTCTCTCTCTCTCTCTCTCTGTCAAAACATTTAAAAACACACAGATTCAACTGTGGGACACTGCAGGCCAGGAGCGATTCCGCAAGAGCATGGTGCAGCAGTACTACCGCAATGTGCACGCCATCATCCTAGTCTTCGACGTGTCCAACCCTGCCAGCTTCCGCAACCTGCCCCTGTGGCTGGAGGAGTGCCGGTGGAATGCCCAGGGCCAGGAGGTGCCCTGTATTCTTGTGGGCAACAAGTGTGACCTAGTGCACCAGGGTTCCAGTGTCTGGGCAGGAGTGAAGGGTGAACAGGTGCGAAAGTTTGCCGAGGCTCACGGCATGCCCTTCTACCTCACCTCTGCCAAAGAGCCCGAAGGCCAAAGGGACCATGTGGGAGCCATCTTTATGTCACTGGCCTACAGGATTACAAGACAGCGGACATTTTCCTATCGGAGTGAGGCACTTGGGAGTTTCAAGCTACCATCAAGAAACCGTAAGGAGAAGGACAAATGGGCCTGTAACTGTTAGTAATAAAATTACCTTGTTTGACTATTACTGACACAACATTCCAGATGTGTAGGACTTCAATAACTGAACATAAGAAAATCTGAAAGAACAGAGGCCCTCCACAATTTCATATTTTCTCCAAATGTTCAGACAACACAGGAGCTCAAGTGCAAATGATTTCACATATTTTTAGGTGACATCACTAACATAAAATAATCGAGATAACATACTCATCTCAATGACAAACATAAGGTTAAGCTGTGATGATTAGATTCACTGGATCAGGAGTGAGGGCACTATATAGCTGTGTTTTACTGATCTTGACTTACTACTTGAAGTTGGGCTCTATGGGTCTGATAGTGCAGCAGTACAAGTCTAAAATGATTGTTTTAAAAAGGTCAGGTTGCAGAGGAATCTGTACAATGGGATCTAGGGGATCTGCACAAGAAACAAACATTCCAATTAAGGCTAAGAATCAGCTTCCATACAGGTTGATGATGTGGTATCATGGCTGCCTTTTGCCTTTTGGGATATGAGCACTGTGAGAAAATGTGTACCTTTCAAAGATGTCTTTTTTTTTTTTTTTTTTTTTTTTAATCAAAGACTGGTGTGAGTATGCCATTTCAATGTGATCTAAGATCTGTATTAGCAGTTGAAATACTGTGCCTGTCACAGAGTTTGTGTATGTATTCTACTTGTTTTTGCCCTCACTTTTTTATTTACTATATTTCAACATATTGTTAAATGTAATGAACTTTAAAATAAACAGCAATTCCTTCTAACCATCTACTTTGATATTCAGTTCACTGAGTGCCACAGATCTTTTTTTGTGATTGTCACCCTTGGTTTAGAAATGAAATGAAGACTACAAGATGAGTAGTGCTTGATTATAATGGATGTTAATTGTTTAACTTAAGCTTTTGCTTAAAACATTAAATGGTATCTGAGAGTAGACGTCACTTGGTTATCATCCTAGATTTATTTAATACTAAAGTTGCATTTTCATCATTATTTTAACAATGTATATATGTGTAGGTTAAAGAATTTGGATCTTAAGAGCACTTTACACATACCACAATTTCAACTCCTGTGTTTAATGGGATGATTTCCACAAAATGCCTCAGAGAAGAAAATGTTTCCAATCACCCTGTGCCTTGCTGGTGGGAACATTTTAATCCTGTCTATGGGACATTGAGCAGCTCATGTTAGCGCAGAACTCTCACAGGCCCTAGTGTGAGGGTGTTTGGTCATGTGTCAGGTCTTGCCTAGGACATATATGACTCGCCTGTTACCCACTTACTATAGCAGTCTACGTGGGCTGCCTGTCAATGTGAAAGTCTTCACAAAAAATGTGTAGAGTCTGTTGCCTGTTTATTTATTCATTCATTTACTTGCTGTGATCAAATCACATTGTATATTGACATAAGTGCTTTGCCCTTTTTATGTGCTGTGCAATGTTGTAATTGATCAACATATATATAGCTATCCTGGCTGTCGCACCAAGCTTGTAGATGGAGCTTGGTCTGGCAAAGATCCCATAGACAGGAAGTTCTCAGAGGTGGGATTAACAGGTGTGTACCCAGTGCCTTTGTACAATACTGGACAGAGCTACAACAAGTCAGACCATTGATTCTGATGACATATGCGTATAAGTTTGTTTTTCAGTGGTTCCCCATTTCAAGAGCAAAGGAACAGACGGAAATCACCCAGTTGGCCAGACTGACTTGAACACAAAACTCTATGCAGCATCTCAGGCAGTATGGGCAGGCACACAAGGGTTAAATAGTACAACTATTGAATTTTTAGTCTTCCCTCATACCAGTCTG
Organism: Coilia nasus; assembly: GCA_027475355.1. Taxonomy (NCBI): domain Eukaryota; kingdom Metazoa; phylum Chordata; class Actinopteri; order Clupeiformes; family Engraulidae; genus Coilia; species Coilia nasus. The sequence continues at coordinate 27,505,209 of CM050221.1, forward strand.
AACTTCTGAAACAAAAGATTGAGAACCAGTTGTTTAGAAATGCGACAGCCTGACATAGTCATTCTTCTCAACTTTACTAACCATTCCAGGGACCTGCCACATTCAACACCTCTGTGACAGGCTACTGGATTTGCCAAGAGGATGCTTACTACATTCACTGTCATTTGGAAATTGCCCACTGGATTGGGTTTTGTTCTCATACATACAGGCCATGGGGTGTTATTCAAGTTATTTCGGAAGTTGTAGGACAGAGGTCTTAAGTATTTTCCAGACCAAAGGACCTGGTGGAAGGATACCCTATTAATTATTGTAGGCTACAGCATTTTGTTGTAAAAGTGCTTCATGTGTAAAATGCAAAGCCATAAATTACATTGTTCGTAAACTTATATGGAACATCTTCCTATCCTTTAAAAAAAAAAAAAAAACTGTTAAACCTGCTTACTATTTTATCATTTATGTCTATACCAATACAGAGATTATGTCTTAGCATCCCTAATTCAGGGCCAATTTGACTTTAGTTGGACATGAATTTATTCATGTTACTTGGTAAATAGTGATGGTTAACCCTGCTTTAGAGGTCACAATTTCACTATTTGTTGCAGCCATTCACTAAGTGATGAAATCATCTGTTTTAAGTGCACATATGGTACATGTAGGACCAGGTTTCACTAATCGAATTAGCGAATAGCTGGCACAAATAGTGAATATTGGACTGTAACTTCAAAAGCCAGTTTACCCAACACTGTTGGTAAAGGATGACATATACCACATTGTACCATCTATGCCACAGCAGCTCTTGCTATAGTTTTCTAGCTATGTCATACGATGGTCCCTAAACCCCACTTCAGTTACTGATTCCATCAACCCAAAGAACAGCCACTAGATAGTGCTATTTCAATCAAAAATGTTAGTGTCTTAATAATTTCAGGAAAAGCTGATTATTTCAATATATGCAATATACACCTCCAGCCTAAAACGGTAAAAAAAACGTCTTATGCCATTTGTTTTTATGGCTGTTTTGGGAAAACTCTGATCAAATTTCCACAGTAAGTGATATACATTTTAATGTAACATAGCTTTTAAAATGTATGTACACTCACAGTCAATGAAAACTTTGAGACCATATTTTTCAACATCATTTTTCTTTTGAAACCCTAAACTGGATATTTTTCATATCAATCATTTGCTTAGGAAATTGGCATACAGAAACAAAAATCTAAAGTTTCCAGAATGATTTCAAAACAAAAAAACTTAACAAAAGAAAATGGCACCTGCCAAACACAAAGACACAACAGTCGATACCAGCTATGACCTGGCCTCTGTTTGCTTCGATGCAGGCGGCGATCCATTAGCGCATGCTTTGAACTAGGCGTCGGATAGTGTTCTGCGGAATCCTATTCCACTCTTGCAGTAGTGGAAGCCTGGCCCATTGAAGTCGTGTCTGGCATTGAACCATGGTCAAGATGTTGGCGCGTAAAGGCAATCATGCTTGGAGGTTGACCTCCCGGTCTATCGTCAACAGAGCCAGAACCAGGTTTGGAATTGTGGGTTGGGAACAGCCCATACGCCTGGCTATCTCTCTGTAGCTGAAACCGGCCTGCACCATACCAGAGTTGTTGTTCATGTGATGGATGCAGCATAGCCTGGACTAATGGTGGCCTTTTTTGGGCCTTTATATAGGCCTTTAAAACCAACCCTCAAATTTTGCAGATACCCACTGAGTGTTGCTCAATGTGTATTTGGTCCAATTTTGCACAGACCAACCTATGTGCAATGAACCGTGATAAAAAGACAACTCATCATTATCTCAACTACCCGAGCACTAAGTCATCAATAAATCCACAATGAATAATTACAATCCCCCTACAAGTAGAAATATGCATACATTTCTACCTCAAAGTTTCTATTGACTGTCAGTGTACGATTGCAATTTGGTCATTTCTAGCCTCCTTTGACTGTAAATTGCACATTTCTATGTGAGTCTCCAGCAGGCATCCACAAAGTTTCCACAAAGTTGCATGTTGTCATTTGTGTTTTACCGGCCCACACAGTTCTAAATTAAACAGAATCAAAACATTATGCTTGTCTAACAGATGGCACCACAATGTCTCTCTCAAATCTCCTTCATAAGATGTGAAAGGAGACCAGGCCGGTCACGTGTATGGTAGCCAATTAAAGTCCATCTACTTTAGATGAGTCACAGTGCTTTGAAAAGGTTGCCCCTAATCCAGTGATGACCAACCTAAAAAAACTACAATCCAGTACCATGCATTTGTTCTGGTAATCTAGCCAGGCTGTCACACCAAGCTCTTAAATTGAGGTTGGTCTGGCAAAGATCTTATAGACAAGAAGTTCTCAGAGGAGGGATAGCAAGGCATCTTTCAAATGGTTGTACCAGAGAGAGCTACATGTGTGTTCATTTTCCATTGGTGCCTGATTTTTTTAGGAAAGAACAGCTAGGAATAGCCAGGGTGGCCGAACTGACTTGAATGCAAAATTCTGTGCAGCATCACAGGCAGTATGGGTGGCCCCAGGTGAACTAAATCAGCTGATTCTAATTAGCAAAACCTTTCAGCCAGGTAGAAGAATTAATTAGTGAAATCATCTGGGTATTAAACACATAGATTTAACCAGGTGATTTAATCAGAATATGTGGTAGTGTAGCTTCTGAATCCAGATTGTCCAACACTGGGCGAATAAATTTCATCAGGTTGGTCTGAGTAAATATATAAGAAGGAGCTCACAAACACAGGTGGACAAACCAACTTAAAAAAGTAAAAATTATACATTCCTTCTGCCTGTGCTCGGAACACAGGTGATTTTACTAATTAGTTTATGTACCTGACTGAAGAGTTGTGTTAACTATAATCAAGTGTTTTAATAAATTGGCTGAAACAATAAAAAATAGGAAGTGGCAATCAGTCCCATTGGTCATTGTGATCATATGACAGCACACAGTGGAAACAATGAAATTCAACTTCTTCATTTAACCCATCACACACATGAGCAGCCATGACAAAGGTGCCCAGGGAGCAGTGTGTGGGGACAGTACTATGTTCAGGTTACCTCAGCAGAACTACTGGCAATTGGGAATTCGAACCTGCAATCCTGCGATCACAGGTTCGATACCTTAACCAGTAGGCCACCACTGCCTTTATGTGGAAAGACTTTCACTTTCCAAACCTGGGGTGTCTGCCTTTGCTCATGAAGTACACTAAATGTAAGCCATAAATTCCACTTTCACACTCCACCAAGAAAAGACACAATGTAACACACACAAACACACACGTGCTGTAACAGAGGGACCCAGTCGTGTTTCGACTGTTTATAAATTGTAATATTTTTATTTTTTTTATTTTTTTTAAATATTTTTAATATTTATTATTATTTGATTATATTAAATTGTATCCTTTCTGGGGTTTTTTTCGGCTTTGATTTTGTAACCCTGTGGTATCGTGACCTTTCTCCTGTTTTGGCTGTGACGCTTTAAAAGGGGTAGGGGCTATCTGCAGTCACGATGACAGCAGGGAACGCTCATTTTCTCTATAGACTGCCCATTTGCTCAACGGAACGCCCCTTGGGATACGCCCCTGGTCTGTGTGGGGATGACGCGCGATGCTGCCAGGAGTACAGCAACAGAAGTTTAAAAGCTGTCCAAGCACCACAACCTTACAAAACATCTAAAATGATCAGTGGTGCTGAATATTACTGTGCCCCCCCCCCCCCCCCCCTTTTTTTAAATGTCATAATGTATCCATCGTTTCGTAAAGCTCGATAATATGTGCGCACACAACAAATGCATGCTGGAAGGTTATAAATGTATTCTGCAATTTGTGCACCGTGCAACGTGTTGCAAATATGAGCCAATAACTGATCTTATTAATTATTAATACTCTATTAGACAAACAAATGGCATCAGTGACTTCTTTTCAGCTCCGTACATTTGGTATGTTAAAGGAAAAGGCAAGCGGCCAACTATACGTCGTTTTTTTTTTTTTTTTCAGCTAAAATAGTTCATTTTTAAAATTCATATTAGTTGTAAGGTGAAGCGACAAGGGAAGGATGTAGTTTGCGTTACTTATGTAGCCAGGTGGGTCATGATTGAAAAGTGGGTGTTCCATGGAGTAGGCGTTCCGAGGATTACTCCCATACTGCAGGGAGACCTACTTAGAAATAGCAGGCAAGGGAGACGCCAGTTATCCTTCCAGCATTCATTCATTGAGCCTCCACCATCAGGCACATAGCACACAGATAGCCAACCAACTAAGCGACAATGTTGTTCTGCAGAGCGGCTTGGCAGAGACTCGGGCCTCTTGCAAGAAAGACTATTGCACCTCTGTCCAAAAATGGTAAGATGCATCCGTTTTCATCGCTCAGATCATAATGCGTGCGTTCTATGTATCTTAAAATTGAGTTTGTATCGTAGCAGGTTTTTCGTCCATTTCAGTTATCGGGCGACATAATATGCTAGGCTAGATTACTTTTTGTTATTGCCATGATGGCTTTATGATTGCGCTTTCGGTTTAATTTGGACAGTTGCAGATTGATAAACTAATTGGGGGAAGAAGCAATTCGTCTCTTAGCTTTAAGTTATGTAATACACACCAAACGCCAAATCACAACATTGCGTTTGGGTACAAAAAAAACGAACTAAAATTGAGGTCCGATTAAAAGCTGTGTAACTTCGCGTTAACGTTACATTTGCAACCAGCCATTGTGTAGCCTACGTGGGGGTGTGTCTGCTTGCTCCTCAACTCTCAGAACATTGAGTTCTTCTCTCGGTGTTATGAAACGAGTGAGCTATTCCACGAATTAGAAAATTCGTGGAATGCCTTAAATCCTGAGTATCCTACACATCGATGTAGGGAATATACATAGCATATATTGAACTAACACATAATAAAAGTGGCAGTTCTGCACGTGTTCAAGAATGTGGCATTTCCACTTATGCAAAGCAGTCTTATATGCTATCTTTTAAAACTGAGGATGATGGTCTACGCTGTTGTGTACAGTTCATGCTCGAATAATTGAAAACTAAGGCGGCTATTTATGGAAAATAAATAGGTAGGCCCAGAGGATGCTTGCAAAATCCTTGCCTACGTGACTTGCATAATGTAGGCCTGAGGATTGTAATCGAGATTTCAGTTTGTTTTTGGAAACTATTTTCCAATACAAACATGTGGTCCATGCGCCCTCTTAATTTGTCTCCTTGACCACTGAACATTTCCTAAAAAAAACAGAGATTCGTCCTTGTTTAGGATCAATTTCCTGTGTTTGTAAAGATATGAATGACTGAACGGGAAAATAAAACTACCTTTTCCGTTCTGAAACAGTGGCTGTCGTTTTTCCCCGCAGTAGCCTACTGGACACACAGATATGCTCTGCTAAGAAGCATTGCCACCACTATAAAATGGCTGACTATATGCACTTTCACCATTAAACATTTTAGCAGATGCTTATGTTTAGAAAATGTGAATATTACATAGTCATTGACATTGGCCTAAATGTAAAGTGGAGGGGTCATCCTCTCTCTTGCTGACAGGACTGTATGCCCCATTGGCATTGCATACCAGCTGTGCAGGGGCATGGATTCATACACTTTCTTTTGCATGGTGTCTGTGCAGTATTCCCATGTGCTCGACCTGCCATCATTGACCTTTATACAGCCATGTGGAATAGACAGTTGTACTGGAAGTGGTTGACATAAGGCACATGCATGTTTGTCCTGACATGCGACCTGTGCTGCAGCTCAATTTAGATTACACATACCACATCAAACTAGTCTGTGCTTTTATTGTATTGTTTTCATGCTGTGCTAAAATGGTAAAAATCACTGTTATTTCCCAACTGTTTGACTAGTGTTAAAACTGTATGTTTCTCAACAGATTCTGTCCCATGCTCCTTTAAAAAGAAGTGACTGTCTGATGCCCCAACTGTTAAAATTGAAGTTTGATAAATACATTTAGACTGAGCCAGGATTGTATAGTCACTGTTGTCGGCCTGATGGGAGATAGGACATGTGTGTGCTTTGCATGGAAACAGGCTGAAACGTGAACCTGTGTAACTGAGCAGAGGGAGGGAGGGAAGGAGCAAGCGCACATGGAAGGGGGAGGGGTGACTGGAGTGGATCCGCGCTGTTGTACATTATGTTCTTTTAGCCATGTTGCACTGCTGGTGCAACAGTCCAGGCAGCTTCTCCTGTCATGTCAAAGTCATACATGTGTGCACTATTTAAAGTGTCTGGCCTGTTCACTTTCCTCTCTACATGCGTGTTAGGTGCTGTTGCAGGGGTGGGGGGAAATCCAAAAGCATCCCACCATGGATGGTGGTGAAAGGTGAAGGGCATTGATGTGGGGAGGGATCACGTTCTGTGGGGAGAGATCACGTTCACGAAATGTTTGAAAGGAAAATATGGCAGGAGAGCACATCAGCTTTTGTTATATTTGTAGGTGTCTTGAAGGGACTCTTAAATCCTATAAACTGAAATCTTATCAACCAGACTCCCAGTTTCTGGCACTGGAAGGTCATTAAGGTCACTTGTCTCCAATCTGGTGTTCTGACTTCTTTTCATGCACATCTCGTGTTGCAGTCTGTGCAAAAGCTGGGTATAGCTCATTCTGCTGTATTCTTATTTTTCTCAAGCCATGAGTGAAGGACATGCTAAGCATTTTGCCCTAAATTCTAGCTTGATGACTCATTATGTTGCCATCATTACCTTGTGTTCTTATAGGTTTGTTATGACAGTGCTTCCGTAACAACCTTCTGAATTGAATTAGACCAAATATTTTAAACTGTTTTCCAAGTGTTTCCATGTTAGTGTTTTTTTTCTCTCAGGTAGGCTTAGGCTAGTCTGTTTCTTGACTGTTTTGATCTAAAACAAAATGAGTCATGTTTGTGCTCCATCTTTTTGCCGCTCCTATAGCAGTCCCAGCACGGACCATGGCCGGTGCCGCAGGTGGCTCTGGCATGAACACTGCGTTGGTCGTTGTTGGTGGAGGCTCTCTCACAGCTGCTCTTATTTATGTAAGCAGAACTTTTTTTAGACATCGGTAGTCAAGAATTGTTGTACTAAAAATGTGCCTTCTTGTGTCAAATTTGCTCATTTATTTTTCTTCTCTTTGCAGGCTTACAAGACTGTAAACTCAGACAGTGCCAGATACTCTGACAGAGTTGCGGAGATCGAGGCAAGGCCGAAGGGTAAGTTCACGGCACAGCGTTAACTAAGCATTTTCACTTCTGAGGGTGGAGGTAGAATTGTTTGAGCTGTGAGAAGGGCGGTTGCATATCCAAGGAAAATCTGTTGAGACCTTGCAGATATCACAACCTCTGCTGTTCAGCTTGGGCTGAGGGAGCTGGTGATTGTGGGTGTTTTGGTTTTGCCCTTAGGAACCTACTTGGGTGGAATGATGAGAGTGAATGTGGTTAATCTGGCCTGTCAGGAGTAATTTTGATATTCAGATAACTGATCTGACAGGAGCTCCTTAAACCCATGGCGGGATGCCCAGGGTGGGGTGATGGGGATAGGCTTATCCATGCTCCACCATTGGTCTACTGCAGAGCCTCCTTTATGGTCCTCAAAACAAACAAGCAGAGAGAAGGGTTCATAGTAACTAGGAAAGTAATTTAGAGCACATCTGTAAGATTGTGCAGTGCCTATATTTGTTTCATTATGTTTTAATGACTCAGCACTTTTTAACATGATTGTTTTATCTGTCTTTATTTTCAGCTGATGCAGAAGGTAAGTACCTTAAGAATATGTCAGTGTGTCTGTGACTGCTGTCCTCTCCTTCCTTCTGTCTTGTTCTTCGCTGTTGGCATGAACCAACTGTAAAGCTGTTTACATCTGCCATGTCTCTTGTTTCTTAACTGGTATTATGTGATCAGAACCTAGACAAAGAGAATGAGTAGTGTTTACATGTGCTTTGGGTGAGCACACCTATAGGCTTTGTCACCGCATGTGGTACCCTGCACCAGTTAACCTAAATAGAGACTTTCATAGATGTGCACATCTTTTATTTCTCTTTTTCTTAGTATTGGACTTCTGGGGACTTTTTTTCTGTATCTCTGACACGGATAGTTTAGTGGGAGTGTAGTGATCCTTCCTCCTCCATGTTCTTTCAGTTTCATTTAAGAGCTGATGCAAACAGTTTTGAGTTTAATTAATAGATTATGAAAAAATGTTGAAATGAAAAGGCCAAATGTATAATTAAAGTAAAAAAAAAAAGTTAAAAGAGTTAAAAAAACTCTTTCATCTTTAATCTGTTGACTTTGGAACGGTGTGATTAAGTGTTCCTTGCCTTGGGCCTTATCTTTTTTTGAAGCACAACTTGTTAACGTTTCTGTCACTGGTTCCATAGTACAGTATTCATTTTCTTGTTAAACACCAAAGATAAGGCAAATTGTATTGATTTGGATGAGACTAAGGCATTTTGATCCTGAAGTACAGCAAGGTGTTTTATGTATTTTTTCTGTTATATTTTCCTTGCTGTTATAAATTGCCACCTTTGCACATGTCATGCATATTGATCAATGACTTTCAACACAATATTTACAGAGCTGATAACCTGTTTTTTCCAGATTGATTTTTCCTTTCTGACACCCCTGCTCTCACCCCCTTGCATGTAGCCTTCTTTGCATTGTCAGCTGCACTGTCACTTGTTGGCATTTATTGTCTGAAATCTTGGGAATTGGGATAACCCTGGTTTACAACAACCTGTCTTGGCTGATCATTGGTAAATGGTAGTTGGAGGACAGTTATTATATACAGTTACAAAATTGGGCACTTCAGAGCGGTGTGTCTGAAGTGTTCAGATTCATGGACCTTTTGTTCAGTTTATGAATTTCTAACATTTTAAACGATTAACCATTTCCTAATGTCCAACAAGTTGTGAGTAAGAATTACCCAAGATGTGAGGCATGAGTATGAGCTTTACTATACCATGACTTTTATGTGTTTTTTAATGCTGCCAAACATTTTCTGTTTTTGTTTTAGACCCATTTAACTTCACTGGTATCCTGTAAAAAATGTTCCCTTTGCCTTTGCTCTTTTAAACATGTTACTTGTGTAAAATGTCTCTCTCTCCATCTCCACTACTGTAGTAGAGGCATCTCCAGCTGCAGAAGCAGCCCCAGTAGAAGCTCCAGCTGTGGAGGAGGTTGCGGCCCCTGCCGCTCCAGCTGAAAGTGCACCTGCGGAGGAGGCGCCGGCCCCTGCTGAACCCGCACCAGAGCCAGCACCAGAAGCAGCACCAGAACCCGCAGCAGAACCTGCACCTGCAGCAGAGCCCGCAGCAGAACCCGCAGCAGAGCCTGCACCAGAACCCGCACCAGAACCCGCACCAGAGCCTGCAGTCGTGGCTGAAGTGGCAGCAGAGCCAGCTGCTGAGGCAGCCCCACCCACTGCCGAGGCTCCTGCTGTAGAGGAAGCCCCTGCTGAGGCCGCACCTGCTCCTGAGGCTGCACCTGAGGCTGAGGCCGCACCCGCTGTTGACGCCGCACCTGCAGAAGAAGCTGCGCCCGCAGAAGAAGCAGCACCGGTCGCTGAGGCTGCTGCCCCTGAGCCTGCAGCCGCTGCTGAGGAGGAGGTGGCCCCTGCGGAGGCTCCAGCAGAGAGCTCTGCAGAGGCTCCCGCAGCAGAAGCCCCAGCAGCTGAGGCCGTTGCAGCTTGAGCCTTTGTGCACTCAGATGGGAAGGGTGGTAAGAGCCATGGCTTCTCCTTTCCCCACCCCACACACAATCCCAGCTCGCTCTACATTTTGAAATAAGCTGCAGCAGTGGACTTCGATTTATTTGAATTTCACATTTGAAGGGTAACGACAGGGCACCGCTAATTTTCTCTCCGTTTCCCATGTAAGAGAAAGTGGGACATTAGTTCCTGTCTCAGAATTTCTTTCTACACACTGGTATTTATCTTTGGGTGGGAGAGGCTACACGGAGGCGAAGGGAGGAAGGGAAGTTGGGTCAGAACAGTAATGGTAACAGTGACAGTTTAAGCAAGGTCCTGGCAGTTTGGATTCTCCACTGAAGAATAATTTCTGACTGTGTCAGTTTTATAATTAATAACCGAAGTCTTCTTTGGATAATCAGGCTTTTAGGAATGGGATGCAGTGCAGCCTAAATGGCAGTTTATATCTATGCACATCCACTTTCATAGGATTCACTGTACCCTGAGCATCCAACTGAGGAGCAGAGTGTGGGTGTTTTTGAAAAAGTCCTAGACAAGCACTTGACATGACACAGTGACATGTTCTGCCTTTATTTATGATTGAGTGAAACATTCATTGTGTGATATGTACAATCCTGTGCTGCATCTTACTGTGAAAGAATGTGACCAAAAACTGTTTCCCTGTTCTGGCTTCACCTTGCTTCCTCTTGTCTTCTCTCCTACTTCATTGTAGAGCGCAGTTTCCCAATACCTCGTGTGCTGTATTTTCACATCTGGACATTTGAGCCAAAATAACTTTACACCAGACTGACAGTACAGATCTTTTTTTGGAAAAAAAAAAGTTTTCCACTTGCCTTACCTCTCAGGAGCCAACATGGTCTCTCTCTGGGGCCAAAATGGCTGCTCCTTCGTCTGCATCCCCAAGTGTCCTCTACCAGTCAACCTCTACACCTGCCCACAGTGGGCCCCACAAACCTGGTCAGGCCTTTGCTTTCTGAAGGACAAACTTTTTGGGGTTTTTGAACTACAGTGTCCCATGTATCTTCACCTACAACCTTGAGGGCTGGAGCCTATGTGTTTTTTTTTTTTTCTTGGCGTGTGAAAATGTTACAGTCTAATTAATTTCTTTCTTCATAAATGTGAAGTCTGATTCTGAAAAGTAATGTCCAACCACACACAATTTCACATGTTGCTCAACATAGGAGGTATTTGTACAGTGCCATCTTGGTCCTAGCCTCGACCGACTAACTCTTAGGTTATGGTAGCCTATTTCATAGGCCAATGTGAAGTGTTTGAGAGATAAGGGAAATTCCATTGATTGTTCAATAAAGGTATAAATGTTAACTGATTTTTGACTCTTTTTGTCTTTCTACATTCAATGATTGTTTCAGTTAAGGAGTGCAGTGCATTTTTTAGACTTGGTATGGTATGAATGTCCAGATTTGAAGCATCTACTGTTTTTACCTACTTCTTCCCATGCACTTAAATTCATTGGGTATATTGCTGTGTAGTTGTGCTACAAAGCTGACCTTTAACTCTTCCATGTATTCTTAATCTACTGCACTACACTTCTACATTTTTAGAAGTTTGGTTAGCTATGAACTGCAAATACTTGAAGAGTGATATGCTTGGACACTGTTTGAACACTTTAACTCAGTGTTTTGGAAAGGAACATTTTAAAACTATTTGAAATTATATGTAAATGGGCTACATTTTTTTTGCAATGTGTATTATGTGTATGCTACTGGACACCTTAATTTCCTTTGGGATCAATAAAGTTACTCTACTCTACTACTTTAGGGGTGACATAACAGAAAAGAATTGAGAAGCACTGGCCTAACAGGATGTCTTAATCCTCAGAGCTTCCTTTGAAGGAAGTTCAATATATTTTGGGTGGGTTTTGCAGTGGATAATTTATTAGTATGCATAAACTGAGCTGACCATAAGTCAAACTGCACATATACACAAGCAGTTCACCTGTGTTACACTAACAAGAGAAAGCATATGTTGCTGACAGTCCTTATGGTGTAGGTTGGCAAGGGACAGAAATAGTGCAGTTTCTCTTGTGACCGCGGGATAAGTACCTCAGGGGTCATATGTGGGTTTCATTAGCTGTGCTTTTTAGAGTTTTCTGTAAATTTTCTTTTGTTGCCATTTTAGAGTCAGTTCACTCAATTTAAGTTTTGTCTATATTTAAAAATATCAAATAATTGGAATCATTATAGCCAAAATGTTCCTGCATTTCACAATAACTACTATGCAATTCCAAAGGTGAGTGCCCATTATGTAAATAGTATAATAATTATGTGCTCCTTTCACAAACTTCACTGGTAACTACTTAGACTGAGTCATTTCACATGTTGAAAATGCCTTGAGTGCACAGCATGTCTTGGTGTGTCTGCCTCTCTAGTATGAATGTTACAGGAATGGGAGCTCTCCATGAGTGCCAATGCTGTCCGAGTGTTAGACTGCCACCTAGTGTATGATGTGTGTCATATAAAAACATGCTTCTGAAGTCTGGGCATTCTGCCATGTTCGTATAATGGTTCTTTGACCCCTGATTGGTGGAAGTCAGAAAGGTATTCTACTAGACAAACGGGTCCCTTGTCCCAGGCCCTGGGAAAGGTTGGGCCCAGAACTGGTCACTCCTTAAATTATGGATTATGGAGGGGGGGGCCTCATCAGATTATCTTGTCCCGGGCCCGGCCAACACTGTCAGCGGGCCTGTTTACACACTCATGCTTAGGGAGCTTTTTGGTACAGTTATCCATCTATAGCATGGGCTAGAAAAAAACAGAATCACTTGTTAAATGGCCATATATGCTTAATCATTTAGACTGCCACCATGCTAACCATGCAAATGAAAACTTATTCTGTTCTCTTTCCAGTTATACAATGATTTAGGGCCATGAAAGCAAGGAAATAACCACTACAGCCATTTCAACAACACTAATTTTGAAAAAAAAAGTTGCCACATGCTTTCTCACCTTTGTATTTCAATTCTGCCAGTTTTCCGAAAGCAACAAGTTCAAATCCTATTTTAAACTTACTTTTTACGGGTTTATGGGATTTTTATGGCTACAGTATGTTTAAGATGTTGTCCCTTTCTGCAGTGCCATCTTCGTCATGAAGCAAAGGGTAACTAACTAAAACGTGAGTTACATGGAACTCAGTTTTCAACAGTAAAGGTCAAGTTTGCCTCCCAGGATGTAGATAAAGAATGCTGGTGTCCTCAGTTTGGGTGTTCACTTTTTGTTCTCAACTTTGTGGGAGAAAACTAACCACCTTTGCCTTGCCTCTTTTTTGCCTCACTTTGGCCTTGTTTTGAAAGGCCATGGTGGTCATACCATTGCTTGCTTGCCCAATTTGTATTACTTCTAATCTTAGAATCTGATTCCTGTGGTGTAGGAGCCATTTATAGTCATCTTTTAGTTTAGATTTGCTAATCATATTTTATTTAGCCACTAGGGGGTGTATAGCAATTGGGTTAGGGGTCACATGGGTTAAGCTGTATATAGTCAAGTGTGTACACTGATTTGGCAAAGGTGGGGTAGGTGGAGGACCAACTGTTCTTACCATAGCCATAGGCTCCGCAATCACCATGCTGCCAACAAAACATTTTATTTCATCTCACCAGAACGTCTGACAACAGCACATCATGACGATGCACACTGCGTTTTGTATTAATTGGGAATGCAACCCAACTGGATATTTTTGCTGCAAATCCTGCTCATCTGCACCAAAGCTTATTTCATTTTTGTGAAACACTTTTGAGATCCCCACCTGTGTCTTGTGTCAGCCGTTTGAGAGTGTTAGGGCTCATTCACAACGACTTGAGTGTGTACAGCGCGTATCCGTATACAAATATGTTTGTATAGGGACAGAATACGCGCAGATCACGCGTGCGGTGTGAACAGTCTAATTTGTTAACATGCATTCTAAACGAATACGGACAGAAAATGGGCACATGCTGAATACGGAGAGTGTTTGGTGTGAATGAGCCCTTAGGATTGAAGCTCAAGAGGTGAACCCCATCAAACCAGTTGTGTCCTGGCACATGATTGTTAAGGCAGGCTGTGTGTATTCTGTACAATGACACTCTTTCGTATTACGGAAGGATAGACAGTTATTTGGTGCTTCTCTCTCCAGTAGCAAGAGAAGCACAAACTGTACTGTCTTGAAGCTTGCTCCTCCAGTGAAAATGACCATGCAGGCAGTATCCTCAACGTTGAAGGATCGGCTGACGTGCTCAGTTTGGGAGTTCATTCTATAGCAGACCCACTTAAACTAGTAAGTGCTATGTTTTCATTGTTTGACCTACTGTCTGAAGCAGGTTCAGAGTCTTGTCTGCATACCTGAGAAGCTCCACTGCCACTTTTAACTTTCCCCTATTTCCTGTTTCAACAAACCTGGCAATTTGGCAAATCTATTCTTCATATCTAGTAGAAGAACTCAGAGTACAGTCTCTGAGGCCTTGGTCTTAAAATCAAAAGTGTGCCGAAGAAAGGCCAGGGCTTCTTTTGTCTTGCCTACTGCACATAACAACTCTTCAACATCTTTGACACAGTCAGAATAGAGCTCATAGTTCACACACCAGTGCTTGATGAGAGTCAAGGCAATGACCACCACTTCCCTTGTAATGTCTTTCACCTGTGAGTCCATCAAATCATCTGTACCAATCATGCCACTATAGCATACCAACAGCTGGATGTCCATGTATGGTTCTCCAAATAAAAAGTTTGGGCTGTTAAATCAGTACCAGGGAGTCCAAAACAAGAACAAACAAACAAATATTCTTTTTTAAAGTCAAACGTAAAATAATGCCTAAGCACATTTTAATAAAGTCCGCTTTTGTCATTTGATAACAAGATAAAATGTTACTACTGCATCTACTGGTCAAAATAAGCAATTACCAGAGAAAACTGTAGTCTTATGAAACAGAGACACCTGGACATCAGGAGGGAGTTAGAATGATTCTAATGGCCCAGCATTAACAAGTGGCCTTTGGAGGACACCATTAATATTATTATTAATATTAAGAGCACCCAAATTTGCATTCAAACAAATATGCACCTACCCACACCAACACAAAAAGCACCTTAAGACACAATATGGTAAAACAAGGCGAAACTCAATAAATAATAGGCCTGCCTCTTTACTGGAGGGAAAATAGAATAAAAAAAACACCTCAATATTTAAAATATAGTTTATGTTCAAAAGTCTGATTGGTGCTGGGACAAAACTTTACAGCGCTCTACAAGTCCTAATAATGAGCGCTCTGGCGATCCTACAGGAACCTTTTCAAACACATCAGTTCTCTGAGGATCTTGAGGTATTTTAAGTTCTTTGGGGAACCCTTAACTACCTAAAGTAGTAGCTTACAAAGTAGCTTACAAAGACCAAATGAGGGTTTGTGTGCCCAACTCTTGCGATCGTGGTTCCAGGAAGTGGCTCGTCATAATAACATCTTAGGCAGACGCAATGAAGGACTATTGAAAACAGGGCTTAATTACTTTTCACACGCAAGATTAAACATTATTATTGGTTATATTTTGTGAATAGAATATTACTGTACTGTGTTTATGACCACCAGCGAAATTTTATCCAGCTACGTATAGCCTATGTTTAATGTTCACGCCGGCTATGCTGCGCTACAAAGGCAAAGTGCAGTAACTACGTGAACATGTTTCTAAACTGAAATAATGCCTTTAAAGTTGCCACACTGCCAGTCAAACACGTTGTAGCTATAATAGCGGTGATGCTTTTATGTACTCCCACTGTGAATATTAAAATATGCCGAACCGTGCGTCCGTGTGAAATTCATTTTAGTATTCAGCGATTGATTGATTGTGATTATTTAAATATGTAAACCGATTACACTGAGTGCAGCAGGTGACCTGTTTAAGGTGGCGGCCCTACGGCTCGGTTTATTATGGTACAGGTGATCTGCAAAGATTGGCTAAATAAAATATCGTATTTTCTCGCGGTGTAGCAGTGCTTAAAAATTGCCCATGAGCCCTTGTGGATTCTCTTTCATGATACATGTGTGAACGCCCAGGGCTATGCTATCGATCTTCGGCTTTTGCTTTTGAGTAGGCTATTCTTGGGACGTGAATGTTTGTGATGCTACTTTCAGGCTGAGAAAGACACAACTGGTAGTGCTTAAATGATTTCAGAGCATTGTACAAGTAGGTTTATATGACTTTGCACCTGTTTTTCATGTTTGTTTTCACATAACTTTGGATACCACAGAGTCCGACTTTGAGAAGCGGTCAGCCACCCTAAAGTATGACGAACGCAGAGCAGAGCAAGATCAGTCACATCTTGGATGAGCAGTTCCAGCAGGACGAGTTGTAAGTAGATAAGCACATGTGAATTGGACCTATGAATTCCACTCATTAAACTGGTGTTTGCAAACTGTCTTTTAATGATGAAAACCCTATGCTGCTGAATGTTTGCGATGCTGCCTTGGGGGTCTGAGAAAGACACAACTGGTAGTGCTTAAATGATTTCAGAGTGTTGTACAAGTAGGTTTATATGGCTTTGGACCTGTTGTTCATTATTTTTGCATGTGAATTTGGATACCATACAGTCCGATGAAGGAGATCTTTGAGAAGCGGTCAGCCACCCTAAAGTATGATGAACGCAGGACAAAGCAAGATCAGTCCCATCTTGGATGAGCAGTTCCAGCAGGACGAGTTGTTGAGTAAGTAGATAAGCACATGTGAATTGGACCTATGAATTCCACTCATTAAACAGGTGTTTGCAACCTGTCTTTTAATGATGAAAACCCTCTGCTGTTGAATGTTTGTGATGCTGCTTTGTGGCTCTGAGAAAGACACAACTGGTAGTGCTTAAATGATTTCAGAGCATTGTACAAGTAGGTTTATATGGCTTTGGACCTGTTTTTCATGTTGGTTTGCACATAACATTGGATAGCATAGAGTCTGACTTTGAGAAGCGGTCAGCCACCCTAAAGTATGACGAACGCAGAACAGAGCAAGATCAGTCCCATCTTGGATGAGCAGTTCCAGCAGGACGAGTTGTTGAGTAAGTAGATAAGCACATGTGAATTGGACCTATGAATTCCACTCATTAAACTGGTGTTTGCAACCTGTCTTTTAATGATGAAAGGCTCTGGTGCTGAATGTTTGTGATGCTGCCTTGGGGGTCTGAGAGACACAACTGGTAGTGCTTAAATGATTTCAGAGTGTTGTACAAGTAGGTTTATATGGCTTTGGACCTGTTGTTCATTATTTTTGCATGTGAATTTGGATACCATAGAGTCCGATGAAGGAGATCTTTGAGAAGTGGTCAGCCACCCTGAAGTATGAACGCAGGACATTAAACTGGTATTTGCAACCTGTCTTTTAATGATGAAAGGCTCTGGTGCTGAATGTTTGTGATGCTACCTTCAGGCTCTGAGGTAAAATTAGGAATGCTTAAATGATTTCAGAGAATGGTATAACCTGTTCATGATTTTTGCATGTGAATTTGCATACCCCAGAGTCCTGAGAAGGAGAAAATCCTTGAGTAGAAATAGCCCAAGAAGACCCCGAAGTATGACTGATGCAGGAGCAAGATCTGCCACCTCTTGGATGAGAAGTTCCGACAGTGCCAGTTGCTGGTTAAATTGTGATTTGCACATGGCTTTTGTGTTTAATTTTGGTTTTCACATGCTTACCCTTTTATGCTGCAGTCCAAGTATGTTTGTGGTGCCATTTAGGTTGCAGTCCATTCATTTTATTTAGTTTGAGTCTTGTTAAAAATTCTGAAGTGGTATTTGTATTTACAATAAAAGGGGGAAAAATGATTTGTAGTTTTGTGTGGCTTTGTTGGCATTTCGCAGAGGTGGACGAAGTACACAATTCCTTTGCTTGAGTCAAAATATAGATACTCCTAGTCAAATATTACTCCACTACAAGTAGAAGTGCCTACGTGAAATGTTGAAGTACAAAAGTACTTGTTTTTAACAATACTTAAGTATTCAAAGTACAAGTATATATATATATATATATTTTTTTTTAGATGACATGGGGCCACAGACAAGTCACTAAAATTTGACCTAAGGTTGTTCATACACAAAATGACTACTTTCACATTTTAGGGCCTACCTGATGTCATTTCACTACTGAAAGCAGGACTATATACGGTTTTTACCTTTTACTCTAATACAGATATTCAGATGCAAATGAACAGATGAGACACTAATTAGGAAAATTGCAGTCTGCATAGGCTAACTCTTTGAAAATTGCTGGTTTTTATCTTTTAGCTCGTAAATAAATCTACATGGAGTTTCATTGTAACATACAATGAAATACTGAGAGTGAGACATGTAGTGAATTTGCAGTTCTGTATAGTAGTCTAACATCCATAAATGTGTGTGTGTTGGAAGTCAAGTCAAGAAGGTTTTTATTGTCGTTTCAGCCATATACACAGTACATAGTGAGACGAGACAACGTTTCACCGGGAACAATTGGTGGTACACGTAACTGTTAAAACACAGTATAGACAAGACAGATACATAATAGTGCCTACATACACTACTGAGGGACTACACAGATTCACTTCACCCACTCACACATGCACTCACACACACACACACACATCCGCTTACACTCTCCTGTACACTTCTGTCACATAGTGAACAATACAACACAGTTGTAAACAAGGCAGGTCAAGTTTGCAGGTGACCCAGAACAAACACTCTAGACAGGGCATGGCTTTTAGCAGAGCACTGTGGCTAGTGGTGTGATTTGTAAACAGTACACTGTTCTACATAAATATCAATAATAGCAGCAAGGCTAGTGGTATGATTTGTAAACAAAAGACTATTCTAAATAAATATAAGTAGTAGCAGCAGAAAAGTGCGGGGGCATAAGGTGCGGTGTGCTGTGACGCGCTGGTTTGCAACCTGAGTTACTAAGAAATTACAGTCCAAAAATATTGCACTACAGGTTATTCAGCAGTCTGGCTGCCTGCGGGAAGAAGCTCTTCTCCATTCTGGAGGTGCGGGCAGTGATGCTGCGGAGCCTTCTACCAGATGGTAGTAAGGTGAATAGTCCATGGGAGGGATGGGAAGTGTTTCTGATGATGTTCCTGGCTTTTCGCAGATAGCGGGAGCTGTAGATGTCTGAGAGGGGGGGCAGAGAGACTCCAGTGATCTTTTCGGCTGTCCTCACAATCCGCTGCAGGGAAGTGGAGCAGAAATAGGGATAGTTGTGTGAATTTAAAACCTTGGTTAGGAGTTGAGTGCATTCACCTCTCATCAGCGTAATGTGTACTTCATGCTCACATTTCAAATGTAGTGGAGTAAAATGTAAAATATTTGTATTGAAAATGTAGTGATGTGAAAGTCACAAGTTGTCAAAATGTTTATTACTCAAGTACAGATACTTGAAAATTGTACTTAAGTATAGTACTTTAAATTTACTAGTTATAATAAAATACTAGTTACTGTCCAACTCTTGCTTTTGGTGATCTTTTATTGATCCGCCTTTCTGACCTAGCTCCCACTTTTTTATACCCACAATGTAGTACCCTACCATACATGATTTGAGTAAAGAACAATAGAATAGAAATAATGCCTTTATTGTCATTATACAAGTATAATGAGATTACAAGCTTCCCCATAATGTGCATACATAAATAAACAAGGAGAGATATGTACAATAAAACTACTATAAAAACTACTAAGTACAAGAATTAACATAGACTGTACAATAACTAATATGAGCTACTGTCTGTAAAAAGTTGCATAGACTGTGCATAGACTTGTGCAAAGCCTGGAGGTAAACAGGCACATATCAGCAGCAGGTATGACAATAAAGTGACTGGTGTGACTGACAGCATAAATAGATGGCGGTATCAAGGCATTTTCACCCACCTATTCCAATATGTGCAGTAGGCAGCTAAAAAAACAGATGGACTGTCTTGATATTATAGTGCAATTGATAATTAACAGATAACAGTAAAACAGATAGAGTGCAGATAGCAGTAACATAATGGTGCAAATGATTACAGTGATAATATAAGTTAAATAAATGATAATTACAGTACGCAGAGCGATGCCTGTCAGGTTGGCTGTCTTAGAACGTAGTGCAGTGTTACAGTGTTATGTTCAAGCAAGTCAGTTCCTCAGTGTAGGTTGGAGTTTAGTATGGTGACTGCCCTTGGGAAGAAGCTGTCTCTAAGTCTGTTTGTTTTGGCTGGTATGGCCCTGTAGCGTCTGCCAGAGGGCAGCAGGTTGAAGAGGTGGTAGCCAGGATGTGTGTAGTCCTTGATGATGCTTCTGGCTCTGCCAAGGCACCGGGAGTTGTAGATGGTGGTCAGGGGAGGTAGGGGGCAACCAATGATCTTTTGCGCAGTGTTGGTTACCCTCTGCAGTCTTTTCCTGTCAGCTTCTGTGCAGTTTGAGTGCCACACTGACACAGCGTAGGTCAGCAGGCTCTCGATCGCTGTTCGGTAAAAGGTCACCAGCAGGTTGGTGTTGAGTTGCTCCTTCCTGAGCACTCTCAGGAAGTGAAGTCCCTGCTGTGCCTTTTTGACCAGTGCAGTGGTGTTAGCTGACCAGGACAGGTCGGCAGAGATGTGGACCCCTAGGAATTTGAAGGTCTCCACTCTTTCCACACTCTCGCCGTTGATGTACAGGGGGGCAGGGGCGACCTTGTTACCAGCCATTGTAGATGTTACAAAACTGTAATGGATTAGCATAATGAGTTTGTCACTCAGCCTGGTAACATTTGTTGAGTATACGATTGGTACATGGACTTGTGTTTTACAAACTTCTGTAAGGCTGGCAGTAATGACATACAAACCGATTACACTGAGGGAAGCGGGTGACCTGTTCAAGGTGGCGGCCCCACGGCTCGTCAGCGCCAATAGGCAGCAGTGGTCGTTGCGGCGTCTACTCTTCATTATGGTGATCTGCAACGATTGGCTCAATAAAATATCGTATTTTCTCGCGGTGTAGCAGTGCTTACAAATTGCCCATGAGCCCGTGCTGACTCTCTTTCGTGATACATGTGCGAACGAGCAGGGCTATACTATCGATCTCCGTCTTTTGCTTTTGAGTATTTGTTGGGACGTATTAATATGACCAGTTCGTCTCGCTTATTTCTTAAGAGCACGGACTATAATTGCTGACATGTTTAAAGATGGTTGCTTACATGGGATCCAAAGTTCGCATCTTTGTGACTCGTGGAAGTATAGCCTACATGGCTGTGGTGATATATTATGTGCTCGTGTTATTATGAGTGCTGCAGGTTTAAGAGGGTGAAATGTAGTTACTGTGTAGCCGACAGTAATTGACAAACCTACGTGACCGCCACGCTTTTAACGAGGGGAAGTTCCTCGTGCATCTCTGTAGTATGAATTAGTTGGGGCGGCCCCTGCAAACACCAAGGTAAGATGGCTGTAGTTGTACACGTGAGTCCGTCCTAACTTTTTGTACAGTGTGAGTGATGTAAGAATGTCCTTAGGTTGGTCTGTTTGGCTGTTTTGGTCAAATATGTGGACCTTCCAATGCTAGGATTAGTCATAGTTACTCTGACACATTGTTGCATTGATGTGTTTATTGCAAGTCATTGTTGATAAGTCATGTTAACAGAGTTCTTATGTCGCAGTTTAGCCCTCGGCGATTCACACAGGGAGATGGTTAGCGGAGGAACCAAGAAATAGCGTGCTCTGAAGCTGGATGCCTCTACTATGGCAACTTTTCAGTGGGCTCGGAATGTAAGTCTTGGTTCATTCATTTCAGTATAGTACATTTAAGTGCCGTTTTAGGAGTGTTGTGATGTGTGGATAGGATTTGTCTTATTATAAACGATTCCATTTTAATTGCAAGTTTAGTCATAATTTACCTTTTCATCAGCGCTGGTAAGACCAGAATCAACGTGGTGTACAATGTAAACTGGTGCTTGCTAGCAAAAAAGGATCTAGAGGTCATGCCTGTGGAAAGCACCTCTCAGGCGGATCCTTTTTGCTGAAGCAAATGTGCATTCTACAGTCCAAGGATGTTTGTTTGTGATGGTATTTTAGTAAACAGGCCATTCTTGGCAATTTTAACCAGCCGTTCTGTGTTCAAATCTGTAAATTTGCATTTGCCACCTTAATAATGAATGAATGTTGATGATGATAGACAAAATTAGGAAAACTTCAGAGGATGGTATAAGTAGGTTTACATGGCTTTGCACCTGCTTTTCACAGTTTTGCACATAAATTTGGATACCATGGAGTCCTATGAAGGAGATCCTTGGCCAGAAGCCTAAGCCACCCTGAAGTATGACAAACGCAGGGCAGAGCAACATCAGTCCCGTCTTGGATGAGCAGTTCCAGCAGGCCAATTTGAGTAAGTAGATAAGCACAGGGCTTTAATGCTTTATTTCCCTTCACATGGTGAGCATTTAATGCCGCTGACCTCCATTAATGAGCAAGGCACATTATGAATTAGACCAATGAATTCTGCTCTTTAAACTAGTGTTTGCAACCTGTCTTTCAATGATGAAAACCTTTGACCAGTTCTGCTGCTGAATGTTTGTGATGCTACTTTCAGGCTGAGAAAGACACAACTGGTAGTGCTTAAATTATTTCAGAGTATTGTACAAGTAGGTTTATATGACTTTGCACCTGTTTTTCATGATTTTTTGCACATAAATTTGGATACCATAGAGTCCTATGAAGGAGATCCTTGAGAAGCGGTCAGCCACCCTGAAGTATGACGAACGCAGGACAGGACAAGATCAGTCCCATCTTGGATGAGCAGTTCCAGCAGGACAAGTTGTTGAGTAAGTAGATAAGCACAGGGCTTTAATGCTTTATTGTATTTCACACAATGACCATTTCATGCTGCTGACCTCCATTAATGAGCATGACGCATTATGAATTAGACCTATAAATTCTGCTCTTTAAACTAGTGTTTGCAACCTGTCTTTCAATGATGAAAACCTTTTACCAGTTCTGCTGCTGAATGTTTGTGATGCTACTTTCAGGCTGAGAAAGACAATTGGCAATGCTTAAATAATTTCAGAGGATGGTATAAGTAGGTTTATATGGCTTTGGACCTGTTCATGATTTTTTCATGTGAATTTGGATACCATAGAGTCCGATGAAGGAGATCTTTGAGAAGTGGTCAGCCACCCTGAAGTATGACGAACGCAGGACAGGGCAAGATCAGTCCCATCTTGGATGAGCAGTTCCAGCAGGACGAGTTGTTGAGTAAGTAGATAAGCACAGGGCTTTAATGCTTTATTGTCTTTCACACAATGACCATTTCATGCTGCTGACCTCCATTAATGAGCATGACGCATTATGAATTAGACCAATGAATTCTGCTCTTTAACTAGTGTTTGCAACCTGTCTTTCAATGATGAAAACCTTTGACCAGTTCTGCTGCTGAATGTTTGTGATGTTACTTTCAGGCTGAGAAAGACAATTAGCAATGCTTTAATGATTTAAGAGGATGTTATAAGTAGATTTATTGGACTTTAGAACTGTTCATGATGTTTACATGTGAATTTGGATATCCTTTAGTCCTGAAAAGGAGAAAATCCTTGACAAAGTGGTCCAAGATGACTCTGAAGTATGACGGATGCAGGAAAAAGAAGCAGAATCAGTCCTGTCTTGGATGAGCAGTTCCAGCAGGGCAAGTTTGAGTAAGTAGATAAGCACAGGGCTTTAATGCTTTATAGTCTTCCACATGGTGACCCTTCCATGCTGCTGACAATGAATAATGAGCAATGCACAGTATGAATTAGACCTGTGAATTACGGTCTTTAAAAGAACTTTGGTGTAAAATGAAAATTTGCATGTTAAAACATTGTACTGAGTTGGTATGTGTGCTGTGGATCAAAACTGCGCTAGCCTGTTGAATTTCGAACTTCACTTTTTACAGTTTTGGTCGAGAAGAGTAACAGTGCTAGTGCTAAGGACATAAAGAGAGCTTGAACATAACAGTAGCGTAGTTTTGATCCTCAGCAAACATACCAACTCAATATGTTTTAACATGCCAGTTTTCATTTTATACTAAGATTTTCCTTTAAACTGGTATTTGCAACCTGTCTTCCACTGATGACCTTCTGCTGCTGAATGTTTGGTGCTACTTTCAGGTTGAGAGACACAAGGAATGCTTAAATGACTTCAGAGGATTGTACAAGTAGGTTTATAAGACTTTGCACCTGTTTTTCATGATTTTTTGCACATAAATTTGGATACCATAGAGTCCTATGAAGGAGATCCTTGAGAAGCGGTCAGCCACCCTGAAGTATGACGAACGCAGGACAGGGCAAGATCAGTCCCATCGTGGATGAGCAGTTCCAGCAGGACGAGTTGTTGAGTAAGTAGATAAGCACAGGGCTTTAATGCTTTATTGTCTTTCACACAATGACCATTTCATGCTGCTGACCTCCATTAATGAGCATGATGCATTATGAATTAGACCTATAAATTCTGCTCTTTAAACTAGTGTTTGCAACCTGTCTTTCAATGATGAAAACCTTTTACCAGTTCTGCTGCTGAATGTTTGTGATGCTACTTCCAGGCTGAGAAAGACAATTGGCAATGCTTAAATAGTTTCAGAGGATGGTATAAGTAGGTTTATATGGCTTTGGACCTGTTGTTCATGATTTTTGCATGTGAATTTGGATACTTCAGAGTCCTGAGAAGGAGAAAATCCTTGACTAGAAGTGGTCCAAGAAGACCCCGAAGTATGACTGATGCAGGAGCAAGGAGCAAGATCTGCCACCTCTTGGATGAGCAGTTCCGACAGGGCCAGTTGCTGGTTAAATTGTGATTTGCACATGGCTTTTGTGTTTAATTTTGGTTTTCACAAGCTTACCCTTTTATGCTGCAGTCCAAGTATGTTTGTGGTGCTATTTAGGTTGCAGTCCATTCATTTTATTTAGTTTGAGTCTTGTTAAAAATTCTGAAGTGATATTTGTATTTACAATAAAAAGGGTGAAAAAATGATTTGTAGTCCTGTGTACACAATTCCTTTGCCTGAGTCAAAATATAGATACTCCTAGTCAAATATTACTCCACTACAAGTAGAAGTGCCTACGTGAAATGTTGAAGTACGAAAGTACTTGTTTTCAACAATACTTAAGTATTCAAAGTACAAGTATTTTTTGCTTGTTTTTTATGTTTTTTATTTTTTATTTATTTATTTTTTAGATAACATGGGGCCACAGACAAGTCACTAAAATTTTGTTCACAAAATGACTACTTTCACATTTTGGGGCCTACCTGATGTCATTTCACTATTGTTAAAGCAGGACTATGTTATTTTTACCTTTTACTCTAATATAGATATTCAGATGCAAATGAACAAATGAAGCATGAACTAATTAGGAGAATTGCAGTCAGCATAGGCTAGCTCTTTGAAAATTGCTGGTTTCTATCTTTTAGCTCATAAATAAATCTACATGTAGTTTCAAGGATTCAAGGAGTTTCATTGTAACACAATGAAATGCTGAGAGTGAGACATGTAGTGAATTTGCAGTTCTGTTGAGCAGTCTAACATCCATAAATGTGTGGAAGTGGAGCAGAAATAGGGATAGTTGTGTGAATTTAAAACCTTGGTTAGGAGTTGAGTGCATTCACCTCTCATCAGCGTAATGTGTACTTCATGCTCACATTTCAAATGTAGTGGAGTAAAATGTAAAATATTTGTATTGAAAATGTAGTGATGTGAAAGTCACAAGTTGTCAGAATGTTTATTACTCAAGTACAGATACTTGAAAATTGTACTTAACTATAGTACTTAAAATTTACTAGTTATAATAAAATGCTCGTTACTATCCAACTCTGGTTTTTGGTGATCTTTTATTGATCCGCCTTTCTGACCTAGCTCCCACTTTTTTATACACACAATGTAGTACCCTACCAAACATGATTTGAGTAAAGAACAATACCAGCCATTGTAGATGTTACAGAACTGTAATGGATTAGCATAATGAGTTTGTCACTCAGCTGTATGTCCTGGTAACATTTGTGCAGTATAGGATTGGTACATGGAGTTGTGTTTAACAAACTTCTGTAAGGCTGGCAGTAATGATATACACAGATGCTTCAAAATAAGTCCTAAATCCCTCATATCCTGAGAGATGTATGTATGAGGAGCCATCAGGTCTTGGAAATGGAAAATTGTGTGCATTACCTTCTCATTTTACTGATCCTGGACATTCATTTTTTTTTTTTTTTTGGTTATTGTTAAAATGAATACCAAGATCAACCCTTTTAATGTTTGTCCTTCATTTTGGTTGTGGCCTTTGAGACAGGCCAT
The DNA here is from genome assembly GCA_027475355.1 of Coilia nasus. Classification (NCBI taxonomy): domain Eukaryota; kingdom Metazoa; phylum Chordata; class Actinopteri; order Clupeiformes; family Engraulidae; genus Coilia; species Coilia nasus. The sequence goes on from CM050221.1 coordinate 27,531,152, forward strand.
AATTTACTGCACACTTCACTATATTGATATGTCTCATGTAGCTTAGCAAGGACATCATTCTGCATTGCTGATGGTATTACAAGTCACATGTCCTTGAGTAGCAAGCCATCTCTCACTGTAAGTGTGGCTTGCTCTGGCAAGTAGTTCTTCACTACTTGCTCTTGTTTTATCTGCGATGGCCATCCTTCCGTACACAGTGTCATCAAAGATCTTGGATTCTAGATTTCTCCCTCAACACTCTCTGGTGTCATGACATGAGCAGATGCTGTCAGCTTTTAACTGCTCTTTCACACTTTCTATGTATGACAGACGGACATTTAAACTCTTTAGGACACAGTCCGCATAAATGTTACTCTCCATTCATTCCTGATTGTCTGTGGACCACTGTGTGCCACTGGTGAGAGTGACTGTGTCTGTTGTCCAAAGTGACTTTCCTGGTGTGTAGTACAGAATAGAATGTGTAGCCCATCAGCCTCATCTTAAAGTGCTGGATTCTCTCCGGCAAAAGGTCTACACTGTATGTGTACAGCTTATGTTCCCACAAGGTTTAGGAGAGGTCTGTGATCTTTTTCTAGGCAGAATTGTGTTCTTAGCACTTTCACATAACAGTGGAGCACCAAAACCTTTTTCTCCACCTGTTCTGTCAAAGTGAAAGTCCATGATGCATAAGCCACAGGCTACCAGTTTTCTCATTTCTGCAGGAGAAAATTCAGAAATGGTGCATCAGCTGAAACGCTGGTTTCTCTGGTTTTCCTAAGGTCTTTAAATGCTGCTGCCAACTGATTTACCCTCCACCTACTGGCTAAACCCCATCATTTCCACACAGCTCACGATATGTTGTCTTTCTTGGGCCCTACCACTATTCCTCCACACTGTTGAGGTCCAGGTGTCCAGGTATTCCATGTGCGGGAGCTCTTGTCTGACTTGGTCCACCAGCTGCAGAGGGATTTTCCTGGGGGTTTCCACAGGCACTGGTACAGTCTCTGGTTTAAGCTGAGAGTGTACGGCTGCTGGATCACTGTCTCCATGTCAACACAGCACAGTATGCTGAGAGCTTCGGTGCAGGACCAGTCCTAATCAATTTGGCGCCCTAGGCAAGATTTTAGGTGGCGCCCCATTCGCAGTACTCACAAGAAACTGAACAGCTTTGTCTTTGATGTTCTTTTATTTAAATAAAGAAATTGCACATTCAAAATACTTAGAATAAAAGAAACAAATAGAAAAAATTAATTGAATATATAAAATATAATATAAATAGCTTATATAAAGTGTTAGATTTAAATACTCCCAAAATAAAAAGTGTAAACAAGTGACATAAATTAACTTATAAATACAATATACATAAGGCACTGCACAAAATAAGACATTAAAGAATCCAGTGTGCACAAAAAATTACAGGGATTAAAATAAAAATATTAAAAATATATATATAAAGATGATATTACAAAGACCTCTACTGGTGTTTTTTTTTTTTGGTACAGCCTTAGCTTAAACTATTTAAAAACTACCACCACCTCCTCAATCTCACATAACCTGCTACAGCTTTACTTTCCTGGTCTTTCTTGCAGCAAAGTCATCTACAACATCATATGAAAACTGATTTCAGACCACATGGTTTATGCATATAATAGCAAGTCCACTTAGACGTTCTTGCAACATAGTAGATCTCAGAAAAAAATTAATCAGTTTGAGTTTAGAGAAGCTGCAGCAGCAGCCACTGTAACAGGGCGAGTGGCAGAGATTCTCAAAGCAACCCACATGTTGGGGTAAATTTCTGCCAGCTTCTTCTCATGCAGGAAGGTCAAAAGTTCCATGTTTGTCATAGGCCTTGATGGCAATGGTGGGAAATTCTGCATTTCCTTTGCAGCGCATCTGAAGAGTGAAGAGGAGTAGTTAACACCAGTCTAATAAGAAACACATGATTTCAAGAAAAATTAAATGACATAAATGAAACCCTAAGAAATACATGCATGATGTAGACTATACTGTACGTATAATATACAATGCAGTTTGTCTGCTATGCAAATTATATTAGTAATTGATATAATGATATCAATTTTATTGTCATTACCGTGAAATGCTAATTAGCAGAATAAAACATATCAGTAAACTGCAGTGTAATATATAAGTTATGCTCTAACAAATTATGTACACTGATGTAAAGTTTAACACTATACACACACTTTAGGCAATATGCTAACACAACAAACAGCTAGGCTTACAACTAATATATAAAGGAGAGGGAAATTAATAGCATTTTGATTAACTACAAGGTGGGAAAACGTGAGCTAACCAGATGTCAAAATCTAAACAAATGTAATATTGTAACACCTGCTGACACCTATTTACACATTTACCTGAGAAAGGTAAGGTGGAAGTAATTACATTAGTATTTCCCATAACATCTTAGGCCCTTCCATAACATATCCTACTGTAAACTGACGTTAAAACTAACAGGTAAATGTTATGCTAATGGTTAACGATGTTGTCAATCATCGTTCTGCAACAGAAAAATAATATTATGACATCATCTTTATTGTAATATTACCTCTGTCTTTGTCGCGTTTTTCCTCCTCTTGTTTTCTTTTTTTCCTCCCCTGGGCACCAGACAATTTGGGACGCTTGTTGACGCATCAAAAAAACGACCATCCCCGGGGAAGGGGGAGGGGGCGTCTTAGGAACGTAACATATTATTATTATTATTGTTGTTGTTGTTAATAATAATAATAATAATAATAATAATAATAATAATAATAATAATAATAATAATAATAATAATAACAACAACAACAACAACAACAACAACAACAATAATAATAATAATAATAATACGACTACTACTACTACAGGCTTTGCTATACAGTTAAATTAAGACATAATAACAACAACAGTGAGCTGTAGTGTTAGACATTTTTCATATTTTCCCAAATCCAGCTCGGCAGTAGGCCCATCTCACCCTTACTTGACCGGAAACAGTGTGGAAACCTTTTGAGATCATGGGATTTTTTCATAATTACAGTTGCATTATGTTTAATGTTTTCTGCACTTCTCGGCCTCAGAAAGAGGTGAAGAATTCCTTCATCAGCCCAATATTATTAATCCGTAACAAACAAATAAATCCAAGTTTTATTATCAGCTACAATAGAGACAAGCCAAAGTCGCATAATGTGTAACCTAAAAGTTTTTTTTTCTTTGGTTGGAAAAAGGAGGGGGTGTTTTGCGAATCGACGTGACGTCACATCTTGTGTGTCAGTCTTTGGCTGGCAGTGAGATTGTGACCTGAACGTAAAGCTCCAAATCAACTCACGTGAAAACACGTTTTACGTCCCTGCGGCATTGTAGAACGTTGCCACTTTTTAGTATAACTTTAAATATTTATTTTGTGTGGTTTTGTTACTGCAACGACTGTTTAGTAAGAAGCTGTCAACTAACCCTACCGCTAGCCGCCTAGCACAACTAGTCAACGCTCGCTGAGATAGTCACTTGCACTGCTAAGAAGGGTTGTCACAAGTAGACGGCTTCAGGAATAGAATTGTAAATCAGCAGCCACTGTGGACATTAACCCGGCATTCATATACGATCTCCTGGCTGTCAAACAACAACCCTAAGAGGTAAGACAGTGTTTGTGTGGGTCATTTGCTCGACTTAGTATGCAGCGCCAAACCACCCAGGAGAGTTAGCCAAACATCCTTAGCTAACAACCTACGTGTTTCGCTAATGGTAACATACCAGATAGGCTGTGGTGTTGTTAAAGTAACTCACTAAGGGCACAACGTTAACTCTACATTGTTGATTGTAACCTGCTCCGTGTAGTTTTCTTTGCACGAAAGAAGAATTAATGTTTGTTAGTAAACTAACAGATAAGCGATTCATTGTTTATTGTTTTGTGGCTAAATCGGGATGGTTGACTGCTATATCTAATTATGGGCTAACGGTTAGCAAGCCATAACATGTAAATGTGTACATGCATTGTTAGCTTGTTAGCTATGTAACCGAAAAGTAAATTATGTCTTTGTATTCAAGCAGAGTAACCCATGTCTCTGTTTTTTTATTGCCTGTAGTCACGCAATGTACGCATTTGTTGTTGACTAACCATACGATCGCAAGATGTTCATGTGCCGTAGGTTCTGTCAGTCTTTTACGGCTACTTAGCTACCCAGATACAGTTCCCTGTATGTTGTGTTAGCTAAGTTAGCGATAGTGTATAGATTAGCGTACTATTCTCTATTAGCAAACCTGAATGAAATGCGTGGATGTCCAAAAGATTATAATGTTGCTTTAAGCACACTGTGAGCGAATGATCGGCCAAATATGTATGTGTATAGCAAGCTTCATTCCACTCTGCGTGTACTCTCACGAATCATTAAGTGCCACTGAAGACCGCTAACAATACGACAACGTTGACGATACGATAGATAGGCCGGGTACGCAGGATAGGTACGAAGTATGTGTGTAAAAGCTGTACCATTTAGATGCTTTGATGTCAAAGCGGACAAATCGGTTGTTTCTGTTGCAAACTTCTTCTTTTCCACGTTGAACTTTCTTCTGCTGTATACATTGTAAAAACCATACAGCTTGACTGCTCGTGGTTAGTAGACATTTAATGTCTGTCTATACTACTTTATTTCACTGCACGTGCAATGTCTCTGAAAGTAGCCATTAACAGGTAAAGTAACACCATTGTGCTGTGAAGAAAGGAGCGGCGGTTAGCAACTAAATTATGTGCATGCTCTTGCCCCGGTGAAGTTCGCTCATGTATGTGCGTCTCCACTGTAATGCAAATTTGCAGCGAGCACATAGCATCTTTGTCCGCATGTCTTCACATGTTGCCAGAACCCTGGTCCAGTGGTCAGAAGTATTGGGACTTTGATCGTTTCTGTCAAAGGCAAATATCAGCAGTCAACCTTTGAACTATTTTATTAGCATGATCACGGTCTTTGTAGTTTACGTTTGCTTTTCATACAGTTAACCCTGTATACCATGTTGTCTATTAGACCATCTTTGTGTAAAAGTGGCTTAACAACAGTTATATAGTTTCAGGAGCAAGTCGACACATATTAGTTAGAATCTTAAGCTGACCGTTAGCAAAAACAGATTTCCATGACTGAGTGTGGTCTCAAGGCAGTGGGCCCTAAATCAAAATCATGCCCCCTGTCAATTGTCTTTTGTACAGACATTCCAGTGATCCGTTCAAGTAACTTTTGACATTAACGTTTGTATTGCAGTGAAAAATTACACACTTGTGGTAGAGGCAGATTGTGTTGTTGCAGCTGTATCAGTGTAGTCTGCAGGACTGGAGAGCAAGTGCTGTTTTGTCTTAACCCCATGATCTAGAGTAGACTGGTTGCCCTGGGCTTGATATGCAGGCGAGTGAAAAGTAGTAATGATATGAAAACATAGCCTAAAGAATACAAGTGCTGTGCTCTGATTGCTGGTAGATTGCAAATGTTCTTAGGTGGTCGTTCCACTTGATCTCTGTATTGCAATTGAGTTTCACCATTCTCTGTTTGGGAAGCTTTTGGAAATGTAGTTCTTTTTGCTGCCATATTGTCTGTGTTTTGATTTTTAACGCCTAAGCTTAGAGATTGAGGTGACCTGTTTCATATGCATGTATTCATTTTGGAGACACCTTTTTCAAAGGGGCATGCTGTATGGTATTTATTGATTTTGTTCTGGAGTTGCTAGACCAAATATCTTTATCACCTTCACAGGCTGCACGTGTGCCATTAATGTCCCTATTGCTCACACTAGCACATGATTTGGTTGCACACACACATCACATGGTTGACACATCTAAATTATTTGAGACTATGTTTAAATTTCCTAGTTCAGTCCAACAGTTGTCGGCTAGTTAGTTAGGGGGCTAGTTGTAAACCAAATACCACACCTAGCTTTGCTTAGCTCTGTTGCTGTGGTATGAAATGATGAGCTGGGTATAAAATGTGCCCCAAGTGTTATGACTGTATAAAATGTTTTGGCTGGAAGGCTAGAATGAGATGAGATGAGACAAGGCTTGTGTACCTAGTCAAGGTTATGCATAATGATAACATTTGTCAGTGGTTTAACTGCCGAATGCAATGCAAATTTGGAATAGTTGCATACTCTGCAAATATCACAATTAAGGAACCTACAGACATATCCCTGACTTGTTTTCATGGCTACCTGGAACCCATTTACCAGTGAAAAATATGTTGAAAACACATGGTCTGACTGTTTGCAGTAGGCCTAGTATTTACAGAGGCCTGTCATCATAAAAGACAAGTACTTTGGAAGCAGCCTAAAGATTTTTTTTATTGCATTTCATTTTAACAGTAGTACTAGGGAGAGATCGGCTGATGATGAAGAAGAAAATGAAGGCTGTTTTTAATGTTGCAGTAGAACTCTCAGATGGAAGTCCGTAAAGTCGAAAAATTAAAAATGGTGTCCCTTAACATCCCTCTCCCAACCTCTGCAAGGTTCCAAAACCGTCTCCCAAACCACCCCTCTGTATAGACGAGGCAGTGCATGTGAGTAAGCACAGGCTGTGACTGACCGGCAGCTATTTCACCTCCCTAATCTGCTTGGTGGAACAGAACCGGGAGTGGTGGATTTTTCCCAACCCGATTACATCCTTAGGGTGGAGCTAGAGAATTCTGGGGTTTTCCTTAATAGCCTATTTGATGTACCTATAGCCTACTTCAAGAATATCATGACAGTTCAAGCTAATTTGACCAAAACAGTTGCTTACTGCAGCTTTAAAGCTACGGTAGATAAGATGGTATTTGTGTCTCAGGGGCATTAAAGCAGCCTGTTGATTATCAGGCACTGACACAAATGTAAGTTACTTGCACACATTTACATTACATTACACTTACCTGACGCTCTTATCCAGAGCGACTTACAGATATTTACAGGGTTTCAGTTACAGTCCCTGGAGCATTGTGGGGTTAGATGCCTTGCTCAAGGGCATCTCAACCATGGGTAGGGCAGGTATCGAACCGGCAACCTTCCGATTGCAAGCCCAACTCCCTAACCACTAGGCCACAGCTGCCCATTTAAAATAATAGTTAGAGTGTTGACCCCTCCCTCACGCAGTACCAAACCCCTTGTCTCAGTGCTGTCAACTATTTGCTCTGCCAGTTGAATTGCAGCAACACAAAGGCTAAGGGTGGACAGAAAGTCATCCAGAGATGATTAACAAGAGGGTTTGCTATGTGGGTTATACCTGCCCACATTTAAATTAGAGGGGTTATTCTTTGTTGTGTCAGAGTAGCTCACTGTCTGTGTAGTTCACTTTGTGCTTTTGAGCCACAGTACCAAGGTCGTGGTCATGTGTGTGTGTGTGTGTGTGTGTGTATGTTTGATAAATTATGTAGCCTGGAATCGCTCAAGCCCATAATGGACACAAAAGCTCTGTTGTTGCATGAGCATGTGACTCATGCCTTCCTCCCCAGCCATGTGACCAAAATGCTGAGTCGCCGTCAGAAACGCCACCTCACCCATGTGCCTGTCCAAGGCTAGCATACTGCAAGACACAGAGCCAGAGGAGGCAGGAGCACTGATGGTAGCTTAGCAGATTGAGGGAGGAGAGAGACGATAGAGTGGAAGAGGGTAAAAATGAAAGCAACACCGGGAGGAAACAGATACGAGGATGGAATGGGGTGGGTGGGTGGGAGGCAGGCAGGCACTCCTTTCCCTCGCTCTTGTTCTCCCTTTCCCGTAGTGTTTGATAGGTGAATTGCTTTTGAACGCGGGGAAACCCGAGCCATAAGTTTTATTGGGACGTATTGCTGGCAAGGTATTTGAACAGAACAGATACAGAATTTTCTCCATTGGAATTAATGACATCATGGCGCTGCACTGCCTCTCTGGGACCTTGCTTAAGCAGCCTGATGTAGTAGCCTCTTTTGACTCTTGTAATCATTTGGTCAATCCCATGGTAAGTGTGGAAGGGATATGGGTGTCATTATTGTGTGTGGTGTTGGTCTGAATTACTTTTACAGTGCTAAGAGCTAAAAAAAACTGTAATGTGCTGTGGTTTTGTAGATGCTAACATACTCCACCCATTAAACATTAACAGATAGTATGCAGAAACTTTTATGACTTGTTCTTAGTGGCAAGCGTGATATTATTTAGTGTGTTTGTTTGTGTATATGTGTGTGTGTATGTGTCACTGTGTGCGTGAAAGAGATTTGAAGGGAAACATGCATTTGTAGTTATTTCTGGCATACCCTTTTCATGCTGAGTCACATGCATGTGCCACTCCTCTCTTCGCTTCAGCAGAGAACTTGTGACTTCTCCATAATGTTTCCTGGTGCAGTGCATATTGGATGTTGTAGTATATTTGGCCTGCCAGGAAAAGGCTGCCATTCAAAGAATAAAATTTCTATTCAACGTGTGATGTATAACACAGTGCATAGTAATACCATCTGTATGCATTGCATGAGTCTGAAGGGTTATATCTGAGTGAATTACTTTGTCTCAAAACAACCATTATGAAACATCTTTTGAAAATTCATGGCCTACAGTCTCATGGTAATACCAGAGCAAAATGAACCAAACGGGTATTTTTTACTGCTGTGTATGCTGTGGCAAACTTTGTTGGGTGAAATTGTGTTCCTCATGGTACTTGGAATGAGGCACCTGTGGTAATCAAATCTATTAGCTATTTTGCACTTAAAAATATAGATTTTGTACATTAAAGAATTGAAGTCAATTTATGTTACTTTGTAAACATTAATAGAACAGTCATTTGAATGGCAGCAGCACCATGTTTAAAGCAACTGAATATACACAGGCAGCAATACATCATGGAAATTGTAAAAACATGAATTAGCGTGGGGAACAGTTTTAACCAAGGTGATGCAATCTATTCAATGTCTAACACAGATTAGGATGACTAAGGTAACATTTGCTACATTGCTGTGAAGTTTTTTCCTCTCTAGTTTCTCGTTTATATTTGCAAGACCTTCATAAGTTTGAGCTAATCAAGCAAGGCTGTATAAAGTGCACAGAGTGATTTAAGCAGGACGATGTCTGTGCTGACATGCTCTCCCATCTCACAGCTGAGGTATCTGAGCTATCATGTCTAGCCGCCTACAATGGGGTAATAAAAATGTAGTTGGAATGGACTTTGTGCTTAACTGCACCAGAACCAGTGACTGACTAGCATCAGAAATTGAATTCCAGGGACCCTGGAGCTCCATTTCCATCGGAAGTTTGCTCTACTGACGAAGCAAGAGAATGGTGGGAAGTAGCCTGGTAAACGAGTCCCTCGTACTTCATTTCATGCCAATCAGCGAACAGAGGGAGTGTTTGTGAGCGATGTCGTTGACTTTGTCTGCTACATTTGAATTGCAGTGTGTAGGCAGGCTAAGTGCATACATGACGACCAGATGTTAGCGATTTGGTAAAGGCAGAGCCACCTCTTTTTAAACTTCAGCAGAGTCCACACCTCAAGAAAGATATTGTTTCTCAATACAGCACTGCTGTAGAGTCCACACCTCAAGAAAGATATTGTTTCTCAATACAGCACTGCCAGACCCTCTGTACAAAATGGAATTGTGTACAAGGGGCTGATTTACCAGGCTAGTTGGGAAAGTGGCAGTATTTGAAGTTCTTCCTGCTTTGGTTCTCTGTTGCTCTTTGTTGACAAGAGTAGAGTACTTCCTGGCAGGGGGCTGCTGTAGCTATGGGTGAAGGGTAGAGTGCGAAGCAGTCTTGTGAAGTTTTCTCAAGAGTAGCTCCAGTGCTTTTAGTTGTGAGTGACACCCAGTGGTTTTTAAAAGAGTTTCTTCCCTCATGTTGCTTGCTTTTTTGGTGCTGTTGCCCTGTGTAACTGTGGTGGTGTTCTTCCTTGCAGTGCTGGAGGAACCCTTGTGGAGCCGCCAGAAAGAGGGGTGGCAGACTCGGTCAGGGCACGTGTGCGCCACTCCCTGGGGCATGAGCTATGACGTCAGTGGTGCTGGTGGACAGCGGAGGATCGGTGGTGGAGTACGTCACAGTAGTGGAAGACTCCCAACAGGTGAGAGCCTTTGCAAAAACAACAGTTTCGATCCAACAAAAAGTGCACAAGCATGCCAGTCACATAGGTTTAGCATGATCAGGGTATATCATACTTCAAGTGACTAAATGGCCATCCTCTTTTATGCTGTGAGAGTTTATTTTGTCTGGGAATGTGCCTGAATGATCAAACTGGATTTCATAATAATACAATGGACTACATTCATTGGGATTATTATTTGTCAAAATGAGTTGTCTTGATTCCACCGCTTTGTTATAGCTCTGTTATTTGTTTTACTATATCATAATAAGCACACATCTCCTTTAGAACATGGTTGAAATACAATTATGTGTTCTCTGGCCTCAGTTATGTGTCAGATTGTCATGCTGTCATTATAAATCTGACTCTTGCATACCTGATCAAAATCTAATCTTTATGATTGGCTATTTAGACCGTACACTCCAAGTGACCCCATCACATCTGTGTCAGTGTGCCAACCCTGATTTTCTCTTATTCACACTGGTTTCTGTATCAATGATTTTGCATCAAGAGGTAATGTTGATATCAAGCTGAAGTGTAAGGACTTAAAAATAGCTGGAGGATTTAGGCTATGTGTATTGTGTAACAGATTCAAGCTAGCTTAGCTGTGCTTGTGAAACGTTTGTAAACCCCCCTCAGGAAGATACGCTGTTGCTTGGCAGCCAGGGCCAACTGCCAGTCTGAAGTTGCTATGAGGTCACAGGTTCAAGCTTCGGGTTGGACTGAGATGACCCCTGTTGCATATGAATTTACCACATGATGGAATGTAGCATGTAGTTGTATGTAGCAAGATGGCATCAGATATGCAGAATGTCCTGCATGTGTATTTCCCTATGCAGGGCTGGCAGGGCAAGGCTCAATATTCATGTGAAAAGCTGGAGAAGTGGCTGTTAAATGAAATTAAATCTAATTAGAGAGGGCAGGCTGACATGCATCTCTAGAATTGTAACTGAAATTTGTTTACGAATTATTTAATAGCTTTTCCTGGTGTCTGTCTAGACTTTCAAAAATCAATCTGCATACAACCTGGATTCAAAAAATCATATTTGAACTGACTGGCTTAACATGGCTAAATTGACATCTGAGATAGCAAAGCCTGGAGCCAGGAGAGTGTCACATTCCAGGGAAAGCATTAACAGTAAGGTGAAGTTTTGGTAATGTCACTACCTGTGTGGTTAATTAGTAAAAGCACACCTGCGTATACAGTATGTTTGTATGTGTGACAGAATACTGTCAGATCGCACGTGCGGTGTGAATTTGTTAACATGGATTCTAAATGAATACGGACATAAAACGGGCACGCGCTGTATACGGAGAGTGTTAGGGCTTGTCTGTATACAACGTGTTTCTATAGGGATAGAATACGCGCAGATCACGCTTGCAATGTGAATATTCTAATTTGTTAGCATGCATTCTAAACGAATATGGACAGAAAACGGGCACGCACTGAATACACAGAGTGTTTGGTGTGAATGAGCCCTTCGGCTCCATCCAGTTGACACACACACATTCATGCATCTATACATTTGGTCCCAATTCTACGTATTTGCACCTATGTTCATTTCCAGTTGGGGTTGGTTTTTAAGATGTTAAGAGGAGCAGTTATGTGTGTTCAATTTGTGATTGTTCTCTTGCTTATTAATATAAAAGCTGCTCCTGGACAGCAGAGCTGATTTTTGGTAAGCTCAGTGCTTTATTGAGAGACTTCAGGTCAAAGTTTGCGGCTTTGCCTGAAGCTACAGCTGCACATCACTGATTTCAGAAAATGTCTTTGTTTAGTTGTGACACACTCAACTTCAGTGCTATACATATTTTTCCTGTTACAGTATGTACTTGTTTTGTGCGACTTATGTCATACATAATATATTATACATGAGTTAGCATATTTATTGTCTTTTTGTCAACATGTTCAGGTGGAGGTCACCACCACAATCATCTACACCTAAATGAAATGTGGACTGTAAAGACTGCCATGTGTTTGTGTACCTTACTAAATCAGCCTCTCTTCCTCGTCTGTATAGGAGGAGGCCCTGTGTGAGGCTGAGGCTGAGGCAGAGGGGGATGGGGAAGTGGAGGGGGAGGTGGAGGCTGAATACCCGGCAGTGATTGTGGAGCCCGTGCCCAGTGCTGGCCGCCTGGAGCAGTGCTTCGCTGCCCAGGTGCTTGTCTACGATGATCAGACCTACCTGATGCAGGGGGTGGCCCAAGAGCAGGAGGTGGAGACAGAGGTGGTGGAATCAGGTGAGGGTGTTTTTTTTTTTTGGTTCCCCCTCCCCTAAGTCCATCTCAGCAGCTGGTTTTAGTATTAAGCGCTTGATTTCCGTAGCTTAATCGGTTTAGAAAGAAACTCAAGTCAGGGTTGAAATCCTTGGAAAGTAGTGGACCCTTGAATGTGTACATTACAACTTCACAGTACAAGTGATATGAGTGATAATTCATTTTTTATTCGGAACTCACTATGAACTTGACATTTGTAGTTTTTACCTGCCCACTAAGCAGATTTTGACACAAAGATATTATCAAATGGGCTCATTGAACTTTAAAAACAAAGTTCTGTCTCTTTCTGAAACTGACAAAATGCTGCTTTCTAAGTGAGTAATTATATATAGGAAGGCATCAGGGCATATATCAATCAAGTAAATGCATAATATTCTGCTTAAGGTACCTTCTTCTTTTTGCCCAATTTTTGTCTGTAGCATGTAGTATGTTTCCTTTATGCTGCCTTCAGTGTCCAAAATTCTGTTGAATTACGAAGTCAGATTTTTGGTATCTTGCAACAGCGTCTAAAAGACAGTATTCAATTTAGCTATCTCACTAGGTGATCCAAAATAAAGTTTTTAGTTGGTACCTTCATGCTGGCTAAGATGCATTAAGCAGGTAGCTGCCTTGCCATTCTACACAGATTGTCTGACTTTTTAAACTCTACTTTTTACATCACATCCTGTTAGACTGCGATATTAGGAGAATTAAACATGAAACATCCACAGTGTTATTAGCTCCAGAAAACAACCTGTAAGTGCAACCTGTTAAGTTCTTTTTTACATCACAACTTGACAAAACTCATTTTACATTTTACTGGTAATTGTATGACACATGTACCACACAGCACTGTTATTCTGTTTTAAAGTTAAATGTGCAGCCATACACTATGCCATATTTTACTTTCAAAAGTGCCATTATACATTTTAATGGTGTGACTATGCAGTGTTGCATTGCCCATGAGCAAACAGTGATTGCTATTCAAGATGTTGCCTAATTGCATATTTTCCATGTGGACCTAATTCATATGTATTTGTTTATGGTCTGTGACAACACAACTGGCTTACACATTTTAATTGAAGAAGCTTATTTTCATCAAACACACTTCATCATAGACTTCCCAGCGATGGTTAATAGTAGCTAACTTCACATCAGTTGCAAACAGTGCTGAGTCTAAGTCAGAGTATGTCAATGCAAAAAAGGTAAGAGAAAGTGGCTTTGGCTGCTGTAAAAGGCTGAAAATGTTTTAGAATGCAGTGGTGTGTGATGGCCCAAATCACGAGTTGCATATGCATGCTGCACGTGAAAATGTTCTTCTACCCCGATTGCCTCCATTAGTCAATGAAAGAAAGTAGGCGGAAAAATGAGTGAATAAGAAAAAGATCAACAAAGTGACATAAGTTTCTTAATTAGAAAAAGCCATGCCACAGTTGTGATTACCAGAGAAGTCTCATTGTAGCACACATTCCCTTAGCGAAGTATAGGTAAGTATGTGTGTTTGTTTAGAATGTTTAAATCTTCTATTTGGCTTGCTTTGACCGAATGAGCTTTGAATGATTGTAGCCTGTGACTAACATAGCCGAAAACCTGTCATTCTCCCTGCTCCATCTCCTCTACCAAACTAGAACAGCCTGAAACAGACACACTAAAGCGTTTTTTTTTTCAACAAAACCAGCTCACGGCGCATTCGTTACTACTAAAGACCACCACAAAATTAATGACAATACGATGCAAGTACACCTTTAAGTCACACATTTTAGGGGCTAATAGTTCAGAATGAACAGAAACGTAACTATACGTAACTTTTTTTGACGTAGTACTAAATGGTTAATAAATGTTTAATTTAACCAGACCAGTGTGCACAGTACCATACTTTATGTGGTATTTCATTTGTTGTCATTCATGCCTGCTCTTATTTCTGTTACTTTCTCCCAAATGCCAGATGGTCTAATTTTTATGTTGAAGATCTGCGGACAGATGTTTGAGAAGTCAATCCCAGTCAGTATTTCAATATATAACCAGTTTTCTTTTCGTAGATTTCAATTGGTTAAAGATGTATTCCATGAGGTATTGGGTTTGTTTAGGTTTGTTTTATTGTTTCAGTCAGAGGCTCCGGTCTAGCACTAATCATTTTTATTTTTTTTACGAGCTGCAGCCACAATACCTCTGTGTAGTTTACGGAATTGAGATTTTGTAAGAAGACTACTTTTTACAGCATACTAAGAGAAAAAAACTACCAGTAGGGAATAAAAAACACAAGAAAATATTGGTTGTATTGTATAAAAAAGTGTTGTGTTAAAAACATTTAACGTTAAGTACCTACAATACATGAATATTTATTTAGAACCAGATACAGACACCCATATCAGCCAGTCCTACTTGCTTTGAATGTAAAAGGTGTTACAAGGCACTGTGTTTCAGTGATTATCCGCCTTTAATTGATATTGATTCTCCATCTTGCCATCAGAATCTTTGGGATGAAATTTGGTTCATGTCTTTTGCTGGAGTTTACTTAAAGAAAGTAGATCTCATTGCTTAGTATGGAATGCAGCCTTTAAAGATGCACAAATGCCTTGCATTAAATGGCATATAAGCCTGCCATAATGTTTGCATTCATGATCCTTAAATGTGTCATCTCCCTCCTCTACATCCACTCTTGTTGGTATTCCCTATGATTCAGAGTGATTTCACAGTGCATAGAGGGCTATATCTTGCTTGCTGAAGAGGTGTAAGCAGTAGGCTATGTCTGCCCCTGTCAAAAATGCTCTTTCTGCTGAACCGACTTTTACCTCTATAAACAAGCTAAACACTTCGCTGATATTTTTTTCAAGTATGTCAATGTTTTTTTTATTACATTTAATTACCTCTATTACCACACATCCAGCAGTACTTTTATACCACCTCACAGCAACAATGTGCAAGATCTGTGCAGATTCTACACAGAAACCTCGAGTTGAACATAAGTTACGTTCTCCTCTTGGAACCGCCACCCCCCCCCCCCCAACTCTCAATTGTATGTACAGTTCAAATCATCAAGTTTAATTACTCGAAACACGTGATTTTGACTGTCTATTAATTTCATACAGAACTTTTACTTTTGTGCTTTTGAGTTTTCACTACTTGTGAAAACTTGTGTGATGGATTTTGTTCCTTTAAAATCTTTAAAAGCATCTCTGATCTACATAATATTTAATAGCTTATTTGTATTGAATTGAAATTAAGTAGTACCACTTACTACATTTTTCCACAAAGACAATGTGATATCTATCTATCTATCTATCTGTCTGTCTGTCTGTCTGTCTGTCTGTTTTAATTCTTCAAAAACTCTCGAAACAGATTGTTTTAAAATAAAATGGCTTGTGTTCTATTTGTTACATACTTTCAGGAATGTCTAAATCTCACATGAGCATGGTCGACGTGATTAAGTCTGTTTATCATGTAGTAGATGCAAGACGTATTAAAAGTATAGTAGTATTGGAGCTCAATGGGGGAAATCTAGTTGACTGGCCTATGTGCTAAGGACTGTGTTGTTGTATTAGTGTACTTTCCAGTTCCAGCAACTGAGCAATAGTCATCCAAACCAAAGTTACCATGACAGCTCCACAAGGTGAAAACGTGTTCCTTGGCGACACTTAAAAGGATGAAAGCCACCGAACGGTTTTTACCGGAGGTAGACCATACATATACTAAAAGGTCGGTGTTAGTGCGTTCATGTCGTCAAACTCGTGTGTGTGCCGACTGTCGACTTGTCATATGTATTCAGATTTAAGATTACAGTCTGACATCTCTAAAAGAGGCATTCACATTGTGTCGCTCGATTCACAACTCCCTAGATCTCTTCCTATTGACGTCTGCCCGACGTAATCGTGCGAGTGCGGAGGATTTCCTGTATTTAGCGCGGAAGGATCTCGCGCAGCCCGGAGGCGTGTTGTGTGTTTGGCTGAATTTGAGGAGATTTCCTGTCGCAGCGGAGGGATCTGAAATTTGTAGGTCTGAGCAGTTCAGTATATTCAGTTCAAGTCAATGTGAATCTGCACCACTGGACGAATATGGCGACTTCACTGCATGAGGGAACCGCTAACCAGCTTGATCTGCTCATTCGGGCAGGTAATGTACTGAAAATCTGTTAAACGCGTCTTTTCGGTACTGGAAATAGCTGTGTGTGTGACGTGAGTCAGTTGTTGCGCTAAGATCGTCTGAGTTGTTGGGTAAAGTAATGGAGGGTAAATCAGGAAGTGATCACCTTGGTGGGCAACCTGCATGGCGTTTCTTGTTTTCTTCTTGCATCTTAGAGTTTTTAAGTCGGGTCTTACTTTGCATGCTGCAATATCCAATAGAGGTGTGCATATTGCTGTGCGTACGCAGACTTTGAACATCGCTGCATGTAGAGAGAGTTTTAAATAACGGGCTATGTTCAGAGGGAGTGCGGAGTGCGCCGCTTTGGAAAACCAGGAAGTGTGTGAGATGTTGTCTCTTCTACGTCTTTGCCACGCTGTCTGACTCGCAAGGGCACCGTTTTATTTTTAGCTTAT
Organism: Coilia nasus; assembly: GCA_027475355.1. Taxonomy (NCBI): domain Eukaryota; kingdom Metazoa; phylum Chordata; class Actinopteri; order Clupeiformes; family Engraulidae; genus Coilia; species Coilia nasus. The sequence goes on from CM050221.1 coordinate 27,547,964, forward strand.
TTCCTTCGTCTGACCCACGGAATTAATAACTGTGTGCGGTTTTATGAGTTAATATTGTGAACTTAGTTGCTTTGTTGCATTTATCAGTTTTTATGCTGTTATTTTTTCATTTTCATTAGTAATGTTAAACATTGAATAACGGGCTGCATTGTAACACGTTTAATGTCATTCTTTACACTTTGGTGTCATTAATGTTAATAGTTTGCACAGGATATTGTTGCTGATGTGCGTTTTCATTTTTTCAACCAAATTTGCGGTCCCACTGATGGCTGGAGTTGTCCCGTTATCTAAACGTGGTCAGCCAAACCAGGATCCATAACCACGAAGCTAGCGAGCCACACTGCACGGCCCACACGTTCGCAGAGCGAATATATAATAAAATGACTCGTAACTTTATTTTTCAAGTTTTATATTCTCAAAGGGTTGCATATGTGCACATACTCCGACCTTAAAGTATGTACGTAAGGTCTTACCTAAAAACGTTAATATTTCTATTCGTCTTGATGGCGGAAGCATTGTTATTCAACGAGGCGGGCTCTGGTGTGAGCGACGGCTCCATTTGTCCAATTGAATTGGCCTTATGTTCGAAATCCCTGTTTTAACCAATGAAAGAACACCTTGTGGGAGGTAGCTTTCGCCCAGTTGTCCACTCGCATTCGGGGCGGGGATTGAGTCACTGAAGGCTGCGAGATCGTCTTTGGGAAGAACTGGAGGGAAAGACGTCTGAGTGTAAACACGGAAGTTAAGGGGGCAGCACTACTTTTTGTGTGAATACCATTTGGCCCCGTTAAATAGTGCCGATATTTGTTGCAACATTAAAATACCTGATTTGTATAAACCAATTGCTTGTTTTTTTGGAAGGTTGGTTTAAAGTAAAAAAAAAAAACACACATAATCCGATATAGGCTGTGCATTAAGTATACATAATTTCTGACGGAAATTAATAATTTGAGGTAGTGTTAGAAGACGCGATTTAATACACGTTAAAAACTGTCTTCCTCCTGGTGCACGTTTTTAGGTCTTACCAAAACAGCTGTGTGCCGTTTTTAATTTAGTCTCTACTTGATGAGGTCATAGATTTTATTGTTTTCCAGTTCAGCATGAAAGACAGTTTGACTAGCTGGATTTGAGCCGTTGTGTCTGTGTGCTGCTCTGACCAGGGTCACTGTGTACTGCTTGTGCATTTCTTTGTGAAGGTGTGTGAATGAACAGAGTGTCTAAAGATAGCCAGCAAACGCTCCTGATAGCCAAATATGGGCAAGGCAGGGGGTAATGTGAACCATGAGTGTTAGGATTGATGGTAGCAGGTGGCACAGCAGTGGGGCTCTCAGACCTGACTGGGTCTAGGTGTCCAGAAGGGACAGCAAACTGCGGCTCTGGGCTCTGCCGGAGCAATGGAGGCTAGAAAGCTTGCTGAGCAGTTGTCTGCTGAGAGGGCACAAAAACTCTGTATGTTGACATGACGGCATAAAAAATTATCAGACTTTTTGGAAAGTAAGTGGTGTGCACATGGTCTCTCACACACATGCACATTCTTGCAACAGGTTCTCACTGCGAAATCTCTGAGAGGACCAGAACAGTAAATATGTTTACCTGCGCTGAGGCTTGCAGTAAACATAAAATGGTGTTTAAGAGTGGATGTTGTTCTTGTCATTGGTTTAGTGTCTCAATAAAATGTTTTCAAGAGCCTTTGGTCATCACACATCAGGTAATAAGACTTCAGAATTCAGTAGAATTAGGCTAAGTTGTATGAAGAATTATAATGCCGCACTTCTGACCACAACCGTAAATCGATTATGGAATCTTAAAAAAGGCAATGCTAATACCTAAAAGTGCCTTTTCTCCAAGTTTAACTGTTCATGGAAGTGGGTTGGATTTAATGTAAAAATAGTTACAGCACCATCTGATATGTTTTGAATTTCAGCAAAACAAAAAACATTGCTTTATTAAGATGTCCAGGGCTTTTTAACATGGCAAGAAGTGCTGAAACATTGAGTACATTGACTAATGTTTCCCAACTCTTGTCTGGATGGTACAACACTACTGTATCCCTTTAACAGGCTGGATGCCTGTGTTTCGAATAGATTGACTAGACTGCAGTTTTCTTATTTGTCTGTAAAGAAATCTGTTGTGCTTTTATCTTATCATTAATCCATGTAATGTGTGTTACATCCCTCTGTAGTGGAAGCATCAGTCCATGGCTCAGCCCACAGTGTTGACAAGACCATTGAAGCAGCTGAAGCACTTCTCCACATGGACTCTCCATCCAGTCTACGAGGAGACCGCAGTCCAGGTACAGTATTGGGACATACCACATGCCCCTCACCACCTGTAAACATGGACAAAGTTCTAGTCATTTGGGACCCAGTACAACTGAAGACACCATAGTGAAACAAGCTTGTGTTAAATTTTGTTTGATATTCATGGATTCAGACTTAAATTGTAATAGTATCTCATTTTATACATTCAATTTAGTTTGGTGTGCGTTAAATTTGGATTAACACTTTGTTTTAGTTAAGGTCACCAGATGGTCTCATTGTTTTAATTACGTTTTTGTTTGTATGTACATGATGAACTTAACTAAAATTATATGGAAATCCAAATTTAATACACACAAAAATACATTTTATACTAGAAACTACTTAAATGCTGAACACTTTGTTGAATTACTTATTGATTGGTTTTGATTTGGCTTTCAGCTACAGGATTGTTGAATTTGACAATTTGATATTTGTTTGATCTTAGACTTACACAGTTGCCAGCTAGCTAACTTCATTAAGTGGTTGACAACTGGGTTGTTGTCATCCCCTTGTTTTTGATGCTTTTGAAAAAAAAAAAAAAGGGTACATTTTTGGCTCAGTGACCAGTGAGTTACTACACAAAAACAGTTTTTAACCTCCCAACTCTGCAGAAAACAGTGCCCACTATTTATGAAATTTCACAAAACATTTTGTGCATTTGGAGAAAGATGGGCTTATGTCAAATGTCAAATTTCATAAACTTTGGAGCCTATTAGAACCAATCATATTTCCGTTAGTGCAGCTTTGGACGAGCCATATTCCTTGAATATTGTTTATAACATGTGACTTTAAAATAGTTTTATAAACTACAAATGTTTTGATAACTCTTTCACAGCCGCGTTTGCTGATGATTTACACCAAATTTCATGACTTAGATGAACACTTGCTTATTTTCACTTTCACTTTTTTTGTTTACACTTTTATTTTGGTGGGTGGAATTGTTTGTGTTCAGTAGAAATGGTGTAATGGTGTAAAAACTGCAAGCAGTTGTAAAACATTTATTATGTCAAATCACAGTGGCAAGGTTTTGGAACATAAGCTACTGTGGCGTGTTGTCACTTGTCATGCTTGCCGTCAGCATATGGAAGTTGCGTCCACTAATTATTTCAACAGCCTGACATACATCCTACGAGGCTACAGAGTTTTATCCTCCCAGCAGTCAAAGAAAGATTAAAGTCCGGGACATAGTAAATCAGTGGGCGACTCTCTTGAACATGCCACAAACACCTTGCTGTGCTCTGCTACTGTGTGATACACAAGTATAGATAAACAAACCACAAACAAAGTAGGATATGTCCCCATCCTTATCTTCCCTAGCCAACTTGTTGTTTAATGAACACTTGGTGTTCATTGCAAACATTACTTAATAAATATATTTGTTAGCCTCAGTACCTGCAACAGTGTTTCAATCATCCCGACAGCGACTGACAGTTAAACCTGTTTTGCCCCTAAAAAAAAACAAACCTCTGACTGCATGTACTGCTTCAGAGACTTTACTTGGCTCACTCAAAAATTTGTTTGGGTGTTTAACTCAAAAACAAGGTAGTCATGTTTCCTTTTCAAATGTGTATCCTATGGTTTAGGCGACAAGAAAACAACAGTGTTCTTAGTCCCTCTTTTCAATCAGCCTGGTTCCCATTGTCAACAATGGTTGTCTTTGAATGTGAAAGAAGAAAGCGTGAAACGGGGAAGAAAAAAACAGGACCAGGTCCACATCAGTCCAGCCATACAGACATTCTAATAGTATTTTCTATGCTCTCGTTTTGCACTTTTAGGGACAATTAGGGTCGCTGTCACTGGAAATAAATTGGCTACCACTCATGCCCCTGTGTCGGCTTGTAATAATGTTGGTTGTTACGGAGATGTCGCATGCTGTTGCAGCGGTGTAAATAGCCAGTCTTAAAACGTTGAGTTGCAAGGAGTTGCCACTTTTCAGAACGTTGCAGACAGTCTTGTCGCGAGTCTTTGGTGGAGACTGGCTTTTAGTTGCAGTTATAGTCCAGTTTAGTCTAGAAGACTAAAACTCCCTTCTTTTGGACTTGGCAGAAGAGATATTTGGCTATTGTATAGTTAGCAAACATCAGACTGTGTTCCTGAATCCATACAAACAATTGCCACTAATTAAGAGTCAGTGTAGAAATTTCAACATTTAGGCCCACTTTTGAAGATAAGACTTCGTGAACTTTGATAGAGTACCAATTGCATAGAATGCCTAAACTAAGCCAGCAGGGGACTTGGAATTATAAACAGCGTACTTTCAAATGTTCTAGCATATAATTGGTAACTATGTGCAGTCCATGTTGTACAATCAAAAGTGGCACCCAACGCATGTAGTCTTGTGGATCTTTGTATATATTTATGGAACTTGCTTTTACATTGGGATTTTGCCAAGCCCAGCAGTAAGCAGCATTCCACTCCTATGTTGACATCTGTGGGGTATTTTGGGATGGATCCATCTTGGTCAGTCTAATGTCATGTGTTCAAGTAGAGCTGTAGAGGTAATTCATGAGTTAATACTGGTGTGCCTACCTCAGGATGCTTACTAATAAAACTTAGACTATGTAATGACATTTGAGCTTTTCATTACCTTCAAGAGAGTTGGCGGAAGTGCATTGTAATAAATATTTCCTTCTATTTTGTTGTTGTTTGCTGAATCCAGAGGCATTTGTGCCCCCCTGTGCCAACTCGCCGGAGCTGATGCATGCAGCGATGAGGCCTGACATGCCTTCGGAGATGGTGGTGGAGGTGAGCACGGAGGAGGCTGAGGCCATGGACATGGGGGTCATGATGGAGGAGACCGAGCTTGAGGCAGAGCCAGTCAGGAAGAAGAAGGGTAAGCGAGTGCACATGTGTGTCACTAGAAATGTGGCATAATATGGTCCAAAGCACATGTTGGTGTTTCCTCTCTGAATGTTTGCTTTTGTTTAGACAGACTTGTTGTAGTACACCGTTGCTGTAGTTGTCTATGGAATGAAAAGCACCCTGTGTTAGTGTACATAGGAATACTTATTTGAATAAAATTGAACTTTTCACTTATACCCCTTTAAGTCTGTCTCTGAATTACAAACTAAAAGAAGCCATGTTGAGTGCCACCTAGTGGAAGTTGCCACTGTGATGTTTGTTTGTTTTTCCATGTAAATTGTTATTTTAAACAAATGCTAAAATATTTTTCAGCTGGTCGGAAGCCAAAGCCGCACACGACATCAGTGTCAAATGGCTCCCCAGAGTTGGGCATAAAGAAGAAACCGAGAGAGGGCAAGGGTGAGTATTCATGAACAGAGCATGGTAAAGCAAAATAGTCCTTACTGTCGCAGACCTTTATTGCAGATATGTAAATTAAGTATTTCTGCCAGGGATTTTAGATGCTGTGATTGAATGTAGATGTGGTGGTGCGATGAATGAAGATGAAGTTTAAAACTACATCGTTCAGTCATCCATTCCTGCCTTGTTAAGCATCCATCTTGATGCTTGGTCTTATTTGACCTGAGTTAAGTTCTGTAATCATGCTGCCTTTATTCATCCATTTTTCTACATGTCTGCTGTTCTCCAGGCAGTACAACATACCTGTGGGAGTTTCTGCTGGACCTGCTTCAGGACAAGAACACCTGCCCCAGATACATCAAGTGGACCCAACGGGAGAAGGGCATCTTTAAGCTAGTGGATTCCAAGGCTGTGTCCAAGCTTTGGGGTAAACACAAGAACAAGCCTGACATGAACTACGAGACCATGGGAAGAGCTCTGAGGTAAAGACCCTCTTGTGTGTTGTTGACTGGCATTTTACTTGGGGGGGGGGCGGGGGTGTATTGAACTTTTCACAATTCCATGTCCTTGGAAGCTTCCCTTCCTGATGGTTGATGGCTAATCCTTCCTCCTCACTTCCAGGTACTACTATCAGCGTGGCATTCTGTCCAAAGTGGAGGGCCAGCGTCTGGTGTACCAGTTCAAGGAGATGCCCAAGAACATCGTTGTCATTGACGACGACCAGTCAGACCCGGGCGGGGGTGACGAAACAGCAGCAGCAGCAGCGGGTTTGGAGAAGTCATACGAGCGTGTATCCCTCACCAGTGGTGACACCATCCTGACCTCTGACCTCTCCAAGTCGCCAGGGATTCTCAGGGGCACTGGAGGTCGCCCACTGATCCACACCACCTCTAGCCCAGCCAAGGGGAAAGCAGCAGCTGCTGCCACACTCACAGCCACGCCCATCCAGCACATAGTCACAGTCTCCTCTGCACCAGACACCTCTCAGATGCAGCTGACATCCCACGCAGCCACCATCATTTCCAATGCATCTGGGCCCAGGTGAGTTTGTGTGTGTGAGCAACAGAAACAAGCAAATGTGTGTTTCACCTTTTACACTTGTAACCTTGTTTATGTTTTACCACGTTGTGACTGTCGTGCCGATGCAGTTTCAAGCCTGAATTATGATGAACCTTGTTATCAGTTATTGCTTGTAGTTGTTACCTATGAATTGGTGCTGGCTGTTTGTAACAGGTGTTTTCCCCTTGTTTTTCCCAGGACTGTACGTGTGGCCATGCAGGTGCCTGTTGTCATGACCACAGCGCTTGGTCAGAAGATCTCCACAGTAGCAGTGCCATCCCACAACCCCTCCCTCCTAACCACAGCACCAACCTCTATAGCCACGGTCACGGGCACCAATGCCCCTAAGGTGCTCATTCAGACAGTGCCCACCATGATGCCCGCCACCGCAGAGAATGGCAACAAGATCACCGTGCAGCTAGCCAAGATCATTACCATCCCTGCCGCCCAGCTAGCACAGTGCCAGCTTCAGACCGCCCCTGCCAAGCCTGGCGCGGGGCTGGTCGGGGGTACGACAGCGGGCATAAACCTGGTGGGTGCCCCCTTGGCCGTGCGGGCCCTCTCCCCCGTGTCCGTGCCGCCGGGCGCCCAGGTGGTGCGGCTGGCCGTGCCCGCTCAGCAGGCCAGCATCCCCCTGCAGCAGCAGCCGAGGCACCCGCTCAGCCCCACCCTCACCCCCACCCCGACAAAGACCACCATCACCAGCAGTGCCAGCAGCCCCAGACCGCCCCTGACCCAGCCTGCACCAGCGGCCAGAGTGGTGGGTACAGTGGTGGCCACGACGGCCGTGCTCCCAGATGTTAAGCCTGCCGATCAGGCACAGGCCCCACAGGCGGTGACCATTTCAGCAGTCACCGTCCCCACTACGACAACAGAGGTAGGGGCGGTGCTTGTGCATGACAAAAGCACGGAGCAGGAAGGGGCTGTTCAAGAGCAAGTGTTGGAGGAATACTCTGCCGAGAGCCAGGAGGCAGAGTGCTGAGAGATAGGAGAGTGCCGGTGGATCATGGGGATACGGTTTAGGCACTTGTGAGAACCTATCCCCCCACACACACACTCACACAGCTACACACACACATATCAAGACTGGACTTCTATGTTGGCCTTGTACAGTTTGAGAGACTGTTTTAGCAAAAAGAAATAGTTTGATTTCTGTGAAATATGTGACTTAACAAATTTGCCAGCCAAACCCTTGCAAATTTCCAAAATCCTAATCTGTGGTCCGAGACCTGACACTAGAACCACATTTTTTTTAAATCTTTTTTTGGCCGCAACCTTTTTCCAGCAGTACATGCAAAAGGGACCAATGCAGAACACTACAGACTGTCTTTTTCAATCTGATGACACTAATGGTATGAAGCCTGAAAATTAAACAAAAAAAAAAAAAAGACAAAACACTAACATAAATAATCAAACCAAATGTGAACTTAAAAGGGAGGAATGACCTGAAAAGGAATTTGCAACACTTTTTTTGTAAAGTTTTTTTGTTTTTGTTTTTGTTCTTTTTTTCCCTTCTGTGTTGCATATATGATGCAAAACCAGCAAAACTGTTAACTATCACTGTGCACACAAAGCATCAGTGGAGTGGATGCTGAGTGAACCACACGGAGATGGGACTCACAGGGGTCCCAGGCTGGCTCCTCCAAGGGAAACTCAAAGGGACTTTGTATATACTTGCTTACAGTTTACAAAAATCAAAAAGTGAAGCAGCCTTAGATTTACTTTTTTTTTTTTTTAAATAAATAAGCTTACCTGGCTTTTATGCATTTTATTTTTTGTTTTGTTTTGATACCTTGTACCAAGCACAGTATTACTACAACAAATGCAGCAACACAAGATTTGTAAAATAATTTTTAAGTTCAGGACATGGGGAATGCGGTTAAGCCTGGCTGTTCTCGCATGCTGCGACTGCCGCATCACATCAAACCTCAGTGTGCTTCAAGAAATGGGAAGATCCTGGCAGACGTGCTCTCTGCCGCCTCTCATTTTTGCTCAAGAGGTCACGCTTGGTGACGTGTGCCACAGTGGCAAAAACATTTTTTTTTTTTTGGCATTCAGTGTATCCCCTTAGTTTCCAGAGAAGGGGGAAAGGAAGATGTTTGCATTCAGAATGCACTAGTTTGTATATTCAACATTTGAAGTATATTCTATTTTGTTGTACTCTTGTTTCAAAGTGTATTCAAGTAGATTTTACTGAAATATAAAAGAATATTCTGAGACCTTTGTCTGTGGTATGTTTTTACATGTCTACACCCAATGGAGTAAGACCCTGCCATGCAGTACCATAACTGAAGTATTACAGAAATGCAGCTGCATCCTTTTCGCCACAGGGTGGCAGACAATTGGAGGACACATTGAGAGGAACCTATGAAATGGTTGAAGAAACACATTCTCCTGTCAACAGTTTACCCCACTTTTAGAAGAAATGTTGATTTCTTTAAAGTTAAAGGTAAACATTTTAACCAGTTCTAGAACAATCAGACACCCTACTACATGTCTTTGCCACCCATGTGCATTTCATGTGGTTTAAAGTTTGAGACTCAAACATTAAGAACATAGCTTTTAAATTGGCAGAAAAGGACATTTTATTAGCACACAATTGAGTTTGCACTCTGACCCTTTCCTATACAAAGTTCATTGGGGCCTAACCATGTTTACTACTTTGTCCCCAGCTCTATGCCCTTAGACCTAGCATGTGCTATATGGGTTGAGCAGTCAAGAACATATTCAGGTCATCCAACAAACATGGATGTTTCGAAGCCTCAGAAAAAAACATTATTGGCTTCACCTTGCACAAACACACGTGTGTGTCACTGATCTGTATGCCTTGTGCTGAATAAAGGTTTTCCATTGTATTGCAATGTGTCCCATAGATCAGGTGGCAATACCAGTCATTCATAACACTGGTAAATATTTATAAGCATATCTGGTGTAATGCACATGGAATGCATGAATCACTGTTACAATGGTAATGTTAAATACATGTCGACTTCAGTAGATTCTATACAGAAAATGTTGACATTCAGGAGAATGTAGGGACAATTAAATATTAACTGCGTTCTTGCTGCAACCAGAAACAAAACCTGTGATCCCACAGATTGTTTTAAGCCAAGGAAGTTCCTTTTATGCAAATGCACAGCCAATGGCAACCTTCTACACCAATCCAGCACAGGCACTCAAGTGATGGAGTGTAGAATTACCTAGCAGCATTGCTGAAGTAACTACACTGATAGGTATCATTTAACTGTTTTGGCCCACCCTTCTATGATGTGTTGGTTGCACTGTAAATGCAATACATGATTTAACAAGACCTCAGAGTGCTACTGCTTACATTTTTATCCAGATGCACCCAACACCAACCCAGTGCTTCCTACTAACCTTGATTAAAAATAGGATGTATGAGAAGAAAGGTAGCTTGTTGGCAGTAAGCTGTCCAAGCTTCCTGTCAGTTTACAGGAAGAAATTCCTGATGTTCTCATGGCTATGAACAATCTTTGCAACCATTGTAACCTACAGCATAACCACGGGTGTTACATACTGATCGTTGACCTTGGGTAGCCGACCTCACTTGTACTCGGTCATACCTACACCTGTGATACTCTTCTCGCTTTTTTTGTGTTCACTCGGGCGAACTGCAGAAACTGAAGTCACACACCAATGAGAGGTGGTCTGACGGGTAATTGTAGGAGGGCAGGCGGTCAGGTCCAATCTGCTCAGCGGTGGGAAAGTCCAGCACGGCATCCACGCACAGGTGCTGGCGTGAGAACCAAATGTAGTCCAGCGTGTGGCAGCTCTCCCCGCTGGCTCTGATCTTCCAGGTGGTGTAGGGCGGCTCTGTCTGGCCGTCGGAGCTTAGCCGCTTGTAGGCACTGTCCAGGCCCAGGCTGGAGGTGGCAAAACGCCGGTACACATCCTCCGAAGGCTCTGCATTGAAGTCCCCACACACCAGTAGTGGCACACCCATCCCAGACACTTTATCGTCCATAGTCGTCCTCCTGGTCTCCTGTGTGATGTTCTTCAGTTTGCTGAGGAGGTCATGACCTTGAGCGCTACGCAGCCTCTCCCAGCCACTACGCGCTTTTAGGTGCGTCACTGCCACGCAGAGTGTCTGTCTGGTTGCCCGGCAATGCAGCGTGCAGACAACTGCCACTTGGTTGGTCTTGAGCGTCATGGCAGCCAGGTGCAGGTGGGTGGTCTCCAGCAGCTCGAAACGCTCGTGGCGAAAGAAGAGAGCACAGCCATCAGGGCCATTGTTGTTGGCCAGATCCAGGCAGGGGGAGCAGGGCTTGGGGCAGAAGGTGCTGTGGTAGCCCAGGCGTGCCAGGACGGGCTGAAAGGTGTCGAAGTAGTGGTCCACCTCCTGTAGGCACAGGACATCAGGCTGGTAGGTGAGGATCTCTTCCAGGATCAGGTACTTGCGTTCGTTCCAGTTCAGGGCCTCCAGAGGGCACCTCACAAAGCTGTCCATGCCCTCCCCTAGAGCTGCCGCACAGGCAAAGAATGAAGCAATGAATCACAGATATCAGTAAATTACATGAGCGCTTTCTGCTTGGCACATTGTGTCATCGAGCTTTAAAAACACTGGCCTGCATATTGAAAATATTGATGAGGTACTTAGATGACTGTTAGAGTGAGGTCATTACAAATAGTTGCCATCAAAAGAAATATGAATGAGGTTTTAGGGTTCATTGTATGCATGTATGCATTTATTTTTCTTCCAGTTAAGGAACTAAACAAGTGCACAAAACCAAGCATGAAAATTTCCTGGTGTTTTCATACCTTGGGCTAGGATGTTCCACTGCATGACCCTAATTGGCCTGTGGTGAGGGTCTTCGCTGATGTTCTGACAGATGAAGGCCCTGTGTAGTCGGGCCGGTCGGGTCCGCAGAGCCTCCTCACACTCCCTAAGGAGCTCCATGGAGGTGACGGGGCTCTGGTCGGGGTGCTGGTCCTGGGCCATTTCAGTGGAGATGTGCTGTCCCAGAGGGGCACCACAGAGGGTCTGGGCCAGGGCACTGTACAGGTGGTCGGGGCTATTGCCCATGGGACATGCTGGAGAGGGATACAACAAGAGACAAAAATGACTACAGGGGAATGCCAAGTGTTGTCTCTGAGTTCCCATTTCAGCGGGACAAGATGCTGCCAGCAAAATTACACTCAAAAGAAAACAAAAAGATAAGATCATGTAGAACCCAGCCCTTTACACTTTTTACTTAGATGTTCATTATGTCCATTCATAATCAGTGAATACAGTCACACTGGTACCTAAAACTCATACCAAGCTATTAGTATTAGTGGCTAAAAGGCCAAATGTTACCCAAAGGATTAGGGCTGACATTACTGTTGTAAATCATGACCTAAAAGTCATAAGAAAGTCCTACTAGTTTAAGTGGCTAAGAAGGCTAAATGCCACCCAAAGGGCTGGGCTGACACTACTGTTGTAAATCTACAAATGAATTAAATACCTGATATCCAGTCTTGAAACAGAAGGATTTAAGAATTTGTTAAATACTGAATGACTAAAAAGAAAATGAAAGTGTAGAATTTTAGTAATTTTCATGAATACTTTTGACTGTCAAATGAACGCCAACTGTATGTGTTTTGCATGTGCAATTTTGGCAAAGGAGAAGCCGTGGTTTGACTAAAGATGTCAACTGTGACTAGTGCACTGGATACCTATTGAGGGTCATAGGGCAGAAAACAGCTGATATGTGACTGTGTTTGGTCTATCCATATTGGTAATTGATAACAGGTGGAGACAGAGAGACACCAACCAGTTATAAACTAATATGGAATGCTCTTCTCCCAGATAGTTATAGATTGATCTACAATGTAGTCTTTAGGTATAACTGGCCCCCCGATTTCTTGCATTCTCAGAGAGGGATCTGAATGCCAGAAAGATGATCTCACAAAGAGCCTGGCAGTCTCATCCTTGCAGGGGCGACTGCTGAATTACTTGGGGTTAGACTTACACACTTAGCCAAAGTGTTAGGCTTAACTTAATTTTATTTTCCATCAACTGATAACTGTTACATCATATATGTAATAAATCATCAATCATGATCCAAAGCAATGAAACGTCCAGTCTTTTATTCAGTAAAGATCTATTTTAGCTTATTTGGAAAACACAGTGCAATCCATAGTGAGCAGAGATGTCAGGTGTAAAATCATTCTTTACAGACAATATCCCTATTTTCCTATTTTTGGGCCTACCTGGTGTTGTAATTTGTTTAACTATACAAGGTTTTTATATTTTAACCTAATGTAAAATAACTTAGATGCAAATAAACATCCAGTAAGGATAATTGAAGTCAACATAGCCTAGCTCTTTGAAAATTATCATTGCTGGTTTCTATCATTTGTCTTGTAAAAAGATCCATGTATAGATGCAGGAATAATGGTGTAAATTACAAAAAAAAATGTACTTGGGGAAGCTCTGTAGTTTAAAAAATCTTTGGGAGAGTGTAATTCGTAGTCCATGTTTAAAACCATCATTGGAATTACTATTTTTATTCATCCACTTACAAATCTGAAACAGCTGAAAACACACAGAATGACTCAAGTGGTAAATGTAATGTTTCGTTCCAAAGATGTGTGGTGAACGTCAAGTGATTGTGTTTTTTCACTCCATCTTTAGTCAAATTTAGTGTGGTAAAAAGTACAATATTTGTATTGAAAATGTAATGAAGTGAAAGTTGTAAGTTGCCAAAATGTTTAATACTCAAGTAAAGTAAAGATACTCGAAAATTGTACATAAGTACAATACTTGAGTAAATTTACTTAGTTACTGTCCACCTCTGTTAGCGGCACACATTTTCACCACCATAACGCAAGGTTTCAAAACTCAATAGATGATGTCTTTGTAGGCTTGTTGAGACGAGCACAACTGTCAAGTAAGAGACATTGAGTTCATAAGGGAAATTCATATCCTGAGTTTTGGAACTGAAAGGAACAAGTCATGTTCACTTAATCCCAAGTTTAGGATTTATGGCACTTTTTGGAACAAGCCCCTGGTCATGTAGCCTACCTTGTTTTCAATCAGATAGAACACCTTATCTTTTAAAAGAAAGATAGGCCAGCATAAGAAAGCTAAAAGGGATGTGAAGAATGGCAAATAACCTTTCCAGAACTGTGTACACTTGTTAATGTTAGGAGGCTAACCTTGGCCTAAGTCCACTATAATCCTTGGCTACCCTTCTGGCCAGAGTTGCCCTCTTTTGGCTTTAGAGATATACACTCAGGACTGATGCTGTGGTGAGCTGAAAGTCTTGAGGGGTCACAGCCTGAAGGGTAATTCTGTTCAGCTGTTCTGACAAATGACAGGACAGGACTTCGTCTGACAAGACACATATAAGCCAAACCAAACTACAACAAAACAAAGAAAAACACCATTACAGAACTGGTCTGTGATCGCACCAAAAGACAACAGACCATCAGAGCTTATTGTCAACTCCACGGTGGATACAACTGTTCAAGACTCTAATCTCCATCTGTGACACTGGCATGCAAGCAGTGGCTTTGGAGAAGGCACGCTGAGTATAGGCTTTCTTTTCGGATCTGAAACTGCTACAGAGGGACACTTCACATATTTCATCCAACCACTTCATGTGACGTTTGTTATGGCTTTTCCCTGTTGGATAAGGCTTAAAGTTTGTGTCAAATGTTACTCTTTTAGCCACCTCCACATCCTGCAATGTACTCACTAATGATTAAAAGCTTTAGAGAGAAGTTGCCAAAACTCACGTGAGCATAAGGACACCAGCCAAAGCTTTGTATGTGTTAGGTGGTATAGGCAAACAAAACAAAAACACCCCCCTCATGTACGTATGTAAACATTGTGCACATATAACACACATCTCAAGTCCACAATATACTTAGACATGGCTCACACCCCTTGGAGATAAGCTTAAACAAACTTCTTAAACTTAAACTTCTACACATTATCACCAATATGGTCAGTTGAAAACTGCACACTTAACCACAGCATTCCTAACACAAAGGTTTTAAAGAACAGCTGTGACCACTGGACATACAAGTTCTTAATACCCACAGCATTTCAACAGCTAACAAAAAGCATGACACAGTAAGTTAAGAGCCTGACTTACCGATAACTTCCATTTTGCGGTTCTATTTTTTTTTTTTTTTGCATGCAAGGCAGGGTGTATTCTAGCAGATTGCTGAGGCTGTGTATACAAACAGGGAGCAGATGAGAGGGAGAGACAGAAATGGAGAGAAGGCAGGAGAGAGGGAGAGAGTGAGAGAGAGAGGGGGGGTGGGGTTGGGGGGGAGAAAGGTCATTAGTTAATGCGGTAGCTTGTTGTCTCATCTCTAAGCTGGGTGACAGCTGAGGGAGATTACAGATGATTTGGAAATCAGGAGTAACATATGGATGTCTGACCGCAGCAACAGGTCAGGAGGAAGTGACAGACAACCAAAACAAACTGGTTGCCAGACACTTAGAAGACATATGCACTGGAACTGTCGCGCAGTACAGACACAGTACAGATTTCACACAAAAAAGATTAGTGATAAAACAGTACTCATGGGGTTTTAGTACTTTAATTTTACATGTTTTTAAAACAGTTTGTTGATAATAATCCCCCACCCCTAACCTCATGTACCAGTTTTGCAGTGTTAATCATAATCTTAATACATAAGTTGACTATTTTTGGCCAATCACAACTTGCACTTGCGTTGGTCACTCACAATATACATTTGGGATCTCATAACTTTCTCACTTTTAAGCTTTTAAACTCTAATCTCCTTATTTCTCAGGCTGGAATAGGTCAGTCTTTCTTACATCACTAAACACAGCAGAGTGGGTATTTCAATCCTTTTCACATCAAAAGCATGGGTTAGACTGCAAGCTCCCAGTTAATGCTTTTTTCAATCATTAACATTAAGCAATTGAGCTGTCTGTGCAGACTATGATAGCTCTGCCCTGTGATGGTTTTGCAAAAAAATATTGTCAAAGCTTTGGATTGGAGGGCAGGGAGTCAGCGGTGGTGATATTTTTACCCAGTGACCCTCTGCTGTCAAAATGTCAGTACTACAAGCAACATCCATGTCATCGCTCCCTCACCCTATTTACCAGTCACCTTTTAACATGAAGGGTCATACTACAAATTTACAGTCAAAATAGTATCAGGGAGTGTTGAGGGAGAACCTAAGATATTTGTTGTTATGGAAGGATGGCTCATAATCATGTTGTGGTTTCACTCTTCTGGAGTGCTTTCGTCGAATTCCAGCATCTTAAGTCACTTAGAGACTCATGGACTTTGCATGGCTCAGCGTACTGTTATTGCTGCAGATGTTTAGAACAAAACCTACAAGCCTACATTTAACATTTGGCATTGTGTTTTTCAAAAATGTAAAATATCAATAAAGTAACATGACACTGAATAAACAACATGGTTTGGTGGTACTGTACATCACATCCACCATTATTGTAGTTGTGGAGCAAGGGCATTCTCAATCAGTAGACACAGAAGTCAAGAAATATGCTCTCATTTTACATCTTTCACTTCAAAAGTCCCAACAGGTGGCAATGCACTGGAAGACCACATGGATGAGTGTGATTTCTCTGGCCAACGGCAGGAGTGTTTGACAATCTTCATAATGGGCAGGCCCTTGTACATGACTGTCACACACTGCTGCAGTTGATCATGGAAACAGTTCTCAGACAAGCCTTTGTGATTAATGACAACAGATTAAAATGCTTGTCATTTCACATAAATGTATCATCATTCAAATAACCAAACTCACAAATTGATCAAAAGTGCAGTATTCTGTCCTACCAACAAACAAAAACAAACTTATTCAAAACTGAAAATTCAAAATTCAGCTGCAAAATTGTATATTGGCAAATACTTTGTCCTTTAATAGGGGTCCCCCTGAGATTACTTTAAAATTTCACAAGAACTTGGGAAGGGTATTCAGCAAATACTTGGGATTCCAACCTGAGAACAAAGTGCAATTTCCTTACCAGCGTGAGGCTGTTCTCTTCAAGCACTTCTGTTGCTCAGCTGTCCTTGTCAGCCTTGACTGTGCTGTCCACCGTGTGGACGAGTGGAGCTGTGCCCTTGTTGACTGTAAGCAGCTCAGGTTCACACTGATCCTGCCTACTTCACATTCATCTACACCACAGCCCAAGGTCCACACAAAACATTGGGTTGACTCATGGTGTAGCTGAACACTGCCATCTCCTGGAAATAAACAGACCACTCTGCAACATGATCAATTCTTGGTTGGTAGAAAGACTTACCTGTGACCTCTGTAAGTTCTTATTCAAATCAAGCAGGTAAATAGACTTGGAGTTCTGTCATGCTACATAAGTGAACAAAAAAAAAAAACTCTCACATGTAATCTTTAGATTGCTGTACTTACAAACAGCTTGGCAGTTAAAGCAACGTGGTTTAAACTCAAAATTGGTAATAATACATTTTAATTGAAGCACCTTTCATGGTACCCAAGGACACTATACACAGTAATTAAAATAGTGGCAAGACAGACTGCACAAACGCCACCACCTAAATCATACACAAACAATAAAGCAAGAGACGAGACAAATATCAATCACAATAATAAAATCACTAACACTCAGCACTATGTTTAAAAAGCCAGGGTGAAAAGGTGGGTTTCAGCCTAGTTTTGAAGGTTTTTGAAGTGCGTTTGAGACCAGTCTATAACCTACAGGGAAGTTTGTAACCTACAGGGAAGTTGACTACGACTATCAGCTAGCATGTTACAGTAACTTCCTTGCAATGAACTGCTTTGCCTCAGCAGTCACATTACATTAACATTGATGTAATTTAAATGGATAGCCCAGGTGATGTGGCAATAGAAACCGTAAATATTGACATAATGCAATTCATAATAAATTGGTATATCATTATCATTATTTTTGTTGTGTTGTAGTGACATTCAGAAAAGAAATATAATTGACATTGTTTTCTTTGTGTACACAATGTACACTGATAGAAGAATCTGGATGCTGTAAGAAATTATAGTTGCCCTGCCTGTGATACCACTACGAATATGGCTTCCTGAATGGTAATCCTGTTATGGTAACAAGAACGGTCAGATACCTGAGGTGTGAAAACACCAATCAATTATAGTATGGGTTGAGGAAGTGGTCAAGGGAGAACCAACACAGACAAGTTTTAGGTGAATGTAATTACCATGCAGAGTGACAAAAAGGTCTCCAGACCTGTTTGAATGATCACATGACAGTGATCACATTTGAATGATTACATCAAGGACATAGGAGGAGTCTTAACAGCATAAATGGCTACAGTTTGAGATGCTTGTGGTTCAGAGTTACACCGCTGAATCTGAAGCATGTTCCCATGCTTCGTCACTGCTCATTACTGGAATAAAATATGATTGCTGCATCAACCAAGAGACACACGAACCTTTTCTTACAATGCCTTTTCCAGAAATGCTTAGTAAGTGTTAGCCTATTGTTTTTTTTCCCTCTAGTTTATTTCCAACATTGATGTCCATTCTCAAGGCAAGGCAAGGCAAGGCAGGTTTATTTGTATAGCGCATTTCATAGACAACGGCAATTCAATGTGCTTCACCAAAAATAAAAGCAAAGGACAATATATAAAGGCATAAAAGATAAGTAAGTAAAAGTAAAAGTAAGTGTAGAAGCATAAAAGGTAAAACAAGTGTAAAAGCATACAAGTAAAATCAATACGTGGTAGATAAAAGATATAAAAGCATAAAAAAACACACAAAATAAAAATAAAATGAGTAAAAATCATTAACAGAAAGCATCTGAAAATAGTTTGGTCTTAAGTCTAGATTTGAAACTGCCAACAGTAGGAGCATTTTTAATGTCTTCTGGAAGTTGGTTCCAGAGCTTTACAGCATAGCAGCTAAAAGCTGCTTCACCACATTTTGTTCTAACAGCAGGTTCTACCAACAATTTTTTCTGAAGTGATCTCAGAGACCTAGTTGGTGCGTATAACTGAAACATATCCAATAGGTAATTGGGTCCCATCCCATTTAATGATTTAAACACAAGAAGCAATGCCTTAAAGTCAATTCTATAACTTACTGGGAGCCAGTGCAGGGACCTTAAAACTGGAGTAATGTGGTCAGATCTTTTTGCTGTTGTAAACCTTGCTGCTGCATTTTGGATCAGTTGAAGTTGTTTGATGGTCTTTTTAGGAAGGCCTGTGAAAAGGCCATTACAGTAATCAACCCTACTGGAAATAAAGGCATGTACAAGTTTTTCTAGATCTTGTTTTGACATAAGACCTCTGAGTTTAGCAATGTTTTTTTAGGTGATAGAATGCAGATTTAGTGATTGCTTTCATGTGACTGTTGAATGTTAGTTCACTGTCAATAAAGACACCAAGATTTTTAACAGTATCTTTTGCTTTAAGCCCCTTAGTCTCAAGAGCAGTGGTGATCCTACGTCTGTCTTCCTTTTTCCCAAATACAATTACTTCAGTTTTATCTGCGTTCAGCTGAAGAAAATTGTGTGACATCCAGTTGTTGATTTGTTCGATACACCCACAGAGAGACTCAAAGGGGGTATAGTCATTGGGTGACAGAGCTAAGTAAACTTGGGTGTCGTCAGCATAACTGTGGTAATTGACTGAGATGTTTTCGATTATTTGCCCAAACGGAAGCATATAAAGGTTGAATAGTAATGGTCCAAGGATTGACCCCTGTGGGACACCACAGGTCAAGGACATAGATGCTGAGCTATTTGATGTAAAAAAGGCAGTTAATTGATTAAAAACAATTTTTTCGATTATTTTTCCAATAAATGGTAAATTGGATATGGGCCTGTAGTTATTAAGCACTGAACCATCAAGGTTATCCTTTTTCAGTAGGGGTTTTACAACTGCATTTTTTAAAGAGGAAGGAAATATGCCAGTCTGTAGTGATGTATTTATAATCTGAAGTACATCGGCTGATATAAAATAAAGAACAGATCTGAAAAAATTTGTGGGCAAAATATCCAGTTCAGATGTGGAAGAACTGAGATTTTGTACGTTTTTTTCAAGGGTTTCATAGTCAACTAAGCCAAATGTTGGCATTAGGTTGAGGTCCCCTCTCTCTACAGCCAGTGGTTCCAGATTTTGAGCTCTTTGCAATTGGGAAGCTATATTCAGTCGTATTTTATCAATTTTTTCATTTGAAAAAAAAAAAAGCAAAGTCATTGCATTTATTAACCGAGGAAAGTTCAGGAGGCAACTGTGATGAGGGATTTGTTAACTTCTCAACAGTAGAAAATAGCACACGGGCATTGTGGATATTCCTATTTATGATGTTAGAGAAGAAGGACTGTCTTGCTTTAGAAATTTCCAAATTGTATTTACCAAGCATCTCTTTATGAATTTGATAATGAATCTGAAGTTTAGATTTACACCACATTCTTTCAGACTTTCTACACTCTCTCTTTAGCGGTTTAACCATTGAATTCAGTTTCCAGGGTGCTTTTTGATTGTCAGTAACTCTTTTGGTTTTTAAAGGGGCAATGTTATCCATAATATGTGTCATCCTAGAATTAAAATGTATCATTAAATCGTCTGTGCAGTCTGATGGTTGACTTGGGGTATGTGAGAGTGCCTGCTCAAAAAGAAGACCTGTGCCATTATTTATGACTCTCCTTCTTACAGACATAGACCTGTTTTGAATGTGAGGGGACATACAAACATCAAAGAAAACACAAAAATGATCAGATATGGCCAAGTCCATAACAGTTGTAGAGACATTAAGACCCTTTGTAATAACAAGGTCAAGGGTATGGCCATGAGAGTGTGTTGGCCCCTGAACATGTTGTGTTAGGCTGAAGGTATCAATCAGTGTGAGAAGTTCATTGGCATAGGTGTTTTCTGGATTATGGACATGCAAGTTGAAATCCCCTGATATAATAAGACTGTCAAACCTCAAACAAATGTTCGACAACAGTTCACCAAACTCTTCAAGAAAAACTGTTGTTGAAAGTCTTGGTGGTCTGTAGATAGTCAATAATAACATACTAGAAGAACACTTACGAGTGTACTTAAGTACTCAAAAGATGTAAAGTTGCCAAAAGTTGTCTGTTTGCACTGAAAAGATGTTTTAAATATGTTTGCTATTCCGCCTCCCCGTTTATTAGTTCTTGTGGCACTCATGAAATCAAAATTTGGGGGAGCTGATTCAATAAGGGTAGTGAAACTGTTCGCTTGTTCCAGCCAGGTTTCAGTAAGAAGCATACAATCAAGTTTGTGTGTGTAAATAAGATCATTAATTAAAAATGACTTGATAGAGAGTGATCTGATGTTCAGAAGAGCTAGTTTTACATTGAGCGTGGGTGCCATATCCACTGAGGCATTCTTAGGTTGTTTCAGAACTGTCAGGAGATTAGACTGATTTACCCCACTGACAGGATGAACACGAATTCTTCTTTTTCTTGTGAGCACAGGAATAGAAAATGGCCTGGGCATCCTGGGTCCCAGCTTGTTTTCAAAACTACCCTTAATGCAGGGACCCACGGCATATCAGATGGTACAATCATGGAGGTCGTCCCCGCTGCCACTGTTTGTATACTGCAGCTGTGATCCTGCTGCGTGTGGAGGGGGTGGTGGAGCCCTGCGGTTTTTGGGAGCTGTAGTGAATGCGTATGCAGTTGAAGGTTGTGAGCTGGTGAAGGCCTGTGATAGTCTGTGTACACTGCTTGTTTAGAGTGTCTTGGGCTAGAAAAAGACAGTCTAGCAATCGGTAGCAGTCTCTGCATACTTGCAGGGAATTGCAGGCGGGGTGATGATGGAGATGGTAAAGACAAATCTGGGGTTTTTAGTGAAACAGTTGTGGTTCGATTGTCTGTGTATACATCGACAAATTCTTGCTCCTTTGATGTATCCTCGCATTCTTGCTCATTTGAGTCCTGAGTGACTCCAGTAGTGTTCTTGTCATCAAGGTGCCACGGTGGCAAGGATTGGGATGGTGATGCGTCAGCCATCAGATGGTTTCCCAGAACTATATCAGATACAGACATGTTGGCAGCCTTGGTTGGCATCATGGACCTCTGCATAAGTCCATTATTATCAGCTATTAGCAATTGAGAAGCTATATTCAGTCGTATTTTATAAATTTTTCTTTTCTCTCCCATCTCTGCTCATTTTCGAAGAGCACGGGAGGTTCTGTGCTGATGTTTGACTTTTTTAGTCATTCTAGCAGTGTCCTTCTTATAATGCTTTTGTACATAACAATCCTTCAGGCTCCGCACTTCAGTGCAAGCAATGTACGCAGCTGCCAGAGGCATATCCAGGGTCGCAACGGAGGAAGTGATTGGGCATTTCTCTCTTCCAGATTGTGAGGGCCGTTGTTTTGTTTCAGAGTGTTTGTTGATGTACATGTCTGTTTCAGTTTGTACCCCAACAGAGTTTTTATCCACCATGATTGGTTCTGTCTGCACTGTTACAGAGCGCTTATCAGCAGGTGGACCCAAGGCAGAGAAAAGGTTGCATGGTAGAGAGAGAGGCGATAGTGGTCAGCCAAGACTTTGGCCCCGGTCCAGCTGAGTTCTGTGCTATGTGGCCTGAAGAATGCTCTGCGATTCCAAAAAAGATTGAAATTGTCTATAAAGTTCACCCCAAGGGAAAAACATGACTTTGCTAGCCAGGTGTTTAGACTGAATAGTCGAGAGAATACAAAGCTTTCCTGTGCTGGAAGTGGGCCACTCAGAAAGGTTTGTACTCCAAGCTCATTTACGGCAGAGAAAAGTTCTTTAAAATCTTCTTTGACACTGAGCTGTTCTCTAAAAATGGCATTTGCTCCAACATGCACAATGATGCGTTTTAGTTTTATGCTTTGACACTATCTTTGAAATACTGTTTTTAGTGTCAGAGATGGATGCATTAGGAACGCAGCATACGGTCATCCAATCTCCTTTTAAATTTCTTACAGTAGCATCACCTATAACAAGGGTTGTAAGATAAGCAGGTGTTGATGGCTGCTTTCCATGTTTGCCCACTCCTTTATTCTTGTGGTTCAGTCTCTGTCTATCTTGAGTTGTCTCTCTGGAAACCACTGGTTCCAGATGTCTGAGGCACTCAAATCGATTCTGAAGAGGGCTGTTGGGTTTGCAGAGGACCAGAAATGTTGTAGTTTTATGTCCTAGCTGTGCATCTGGATTGATGCCCGGAGTGTATGGGTGTAGTGGCAGCAGAACGCACTTGTGTTGAGGTCACTACCCTTTTCTTTTTGGGTTTAGCACCTAGTGTAAGACAGCGTTCAGTACTCACATTTTGCCCTGTGAAGTCGATGCAGTCAACCGACCCATCCACAGTCGCACCAGCCAGCCGTGGTGCATTCTCAGCACTCCTACCAGCAGCATCAGTTGCTGAAAAACCCTCATTGGATGTCCCACGTACATCGTCAGTCCGTAATGGACGGGCATCAATTTTCGATTCGAGGATAGAAATCCTCCGTTCCAGCTCTGTGCACTTTCCACAGGAATTCCTGGATCTTCGCATCGTGTTATAGTCCCAAGTCAAGGTGAACTGCCGTTCCAGCTGTATTGCCTGGTTTTCTAGTTATCTTCTTTAAAACACTAAAAAGTTTCAAAACACTAAAAAGTGTCCTTCTTTCTTATACTCGCTAAACTTGTGAAAGTAAAAACACAAGTAAAATAGTGAAAATAGTAAACAACAGAGGCGAGAAAGCGAGAGCAACGCAAAAAGCATCCTACTCGCG
Organism: Coilia nasus; assembly: GCA_027475355.1. NCBI lineage: Eukaryota > Metazoa > Chordata > Actinopteri > Clupeiformes > Engraulidae > Coilia > Coilia nasus. Next base: position 27,571,285 of record CM050221.1, read on the forward strand.
TCCTACTCGCCCCAGTGCCCCAAAAGGTATAAAATACTTGTTTGAAAATACAAGCAGAGAGTGATACATCATCTTTTACATTAACTCCTATTTCTGCTTACAAGTGTCAGTTTGATTATCAAAGTGATGGCCTACTGCAGGTGACCCATGGCATGCTACAGTTAGTCCTTGAGCCAGATCACAGTTGAAAGGGTGAACAAAGTCTTTGTTTTTCTGTATGTCCACATTATTTATTGGTATTATGACCTTTGCAGAGGTGAAGCTTAACGGCAGTTATCATGCGTTTAATACATAGCAAATACATTACATGTCTTTATGTACAACCCATACTATTGAAAAAGGCAGGGTGTATTTCAATGCGTCATATATCCCATTTCAGAACATTCATCATTTATGGTGCTTGAGTTGTCTCTAGTCTCTAGTTTCATCTTATTTTATTGGTAAATCAGTTGTATGTATGGCTTGTATTGTCAAGTGTAAGTTCCTAAGCCAACATAAGCGGCAATTTTTTCAAAAACCAATCACCCCTATTGTAGACCCCTATAGTATAGTATAGTATAGTATAGTATAGTATAGTATAGTATACCTATAGTAGATATATATACAATGATTTCAGACCTTTCCTATCTTCTCACTGACCATGCAGAATATGTGGGCATATGGGTGATTGAAAGCTGATAGGCCTATTTTTTTTGCCTGTAGGGAAAGCTTCTAAAATATCCCAAATGATTTTCTGGAAGCCCATTCCTCCTCACTGGAATTATGCCCTGCATTAAAACTGGGGACTGGGGTTTTGGGGTTTTCAACCAGTGGTCAGCAGCCCCGCTGGTGGTCCGTGGCAGCATTGCTGGTTGTCTATGCTGTCCAGTTTACCAAATGAAAATACTTGTTGAAAATAATTTCATTTTATTCATTTTTCTAAACATTTTCATATGATTTGTGGATCTGAATAAATATTGAATATATTGAAAATATTAAAAAACAAAAGGTGAGATTCACACATGACCTATGCAAAAGATTTGTAGATGGGTATCCTCTCAGTAGTCGAAAATGATGGTGTCGCTGTAAAGAAATCGCTGCCGACTCTCATCAACATTGCCATCATCTTGGAAGATATATGGTTCTAAAAGTGATTGAAAATCTTCCATTTGCTGTTGCATACCTGTTTGGACTCATGTATGCTACAAACATCATCCAAAGAATCTCAGTTACACATTTGAGGTGATCCAGAAGGTGTTTGTGGATCTTGATGTTCAGGGCTGCTGAAAATATCCTTGCAAAACAGGTGAAATTTGAATTTCATTTTTCTTTGGAATCTTACCAACCAAAAATGGTTCTTGAAAAAAAAAAAACACTCACTGGAGATAGCAGCTTTTTTTTGCAAGTGCACATTGCATGAACAACTGTTATTCACTCTGAACAATAATTGTACCGGCACCAATCTATTCCAACTATGCATAGCCTTCAGCAAAATATTTGAAGCGCACTTAACGTATGAATGTTTGAATGAAGTCTTACAAACAATACATATTTCTTTACATGGAATATATCTAATGTTACACTGGCTGGTGATCCAGAACACTTTCTGTTATTGTGTGCACATGTGGCTTATCTCCCCCCCCCTCTCTCTGTATCTCTGTGTGTGTGTGTGTGTGTGTGTGTGTGTGTGTGTGTGTGTGTGTGTGTGTGTGTAAAAGAGATAGAAAGAAAGAAATATCCTAGAAAGGGATCCTAAAGTATGTGTGTGTGTCTGATTATAAAGTGTGTGTCTGTTTGCACATGTTGAGGATGTAATTCATCATCTACCATTTTCATACATACTCATTATTTCATACATTCAAAATACTGTGTGTGTTTGAATTTACTGTGGATGTGAGTGTACTGTGTGTGTTTTGTTTGTTTCACTGTGTATAATTCTGTTTGTACTGTACAAAACACAAAATAAAACATTTATTGCATTGATATGTTGTTATACAATTGCTTTATTAGTTGTACTAACTTAAGCCCCTTTATTTAAAATGAAGCTCTTGCTAGTTGAATCAACCAAAGTCCCACTAACTTAAAGTATTAAGTTCTTGGTAGATGTACCAACTTGAGTCCCACTAACTTAAAATGTGTCCTCACTACTGGTAGTCTTTACTTAATTTATTGAGTCCTCCAAATTAAAACATAAAGTTCTGCACAGTGTACTTGAAATAACTTGAACAGGTCAGTGAAATCGGTTGACTTATTTGTTTTTTTTGGTTTTGTTTTTTTACAGTGCCAGTGCAGCATGAGGCTTAGGGCTTCTGTCTCAAAACCGGACAGTCTGGCTTCCACTGACCTCTACCCAAGCAATAATGACATACTACTGGGATCATACCTGCCAGAGTTCCACTTGTTGGCACCCCGCTCTAGCCTGGTAAACCCGCCCCTCGTACGTCATTTCATTTTGTACAGAGGGTCTGGACCGGAATCTCTTGAGGGTCATTTAGCAAGTCCCAGCAAGACCGATCCAATCAGCGAACAGAGGGTGTGTTCGTTAGCCGTGACGTTGACTTTGTGTGCTACATTTGAATTGTAGTGCGTAGGTAGGCTAATTGCATACGTGACGACCAGGCGTTAGCGATTGGGTAAGGCAGAGGCACTTTTTTAAATCTTCAGCAGAGTCCACACCTCCAACAAAACGTTTCTGACGGTCTCTGTTCCAGACCCTCTGTACAAGGACCAAACTCATAGTCATCCACCAAACAGCAGCTTCAGACACATTAGATAACTCATTTTCCAGAATTAACGTGGCCAATGGAGCAGGCAAAGTATTTGTAAATTGTTCCAGCAGCAATAAATCAAACAGGCCGTCATAATCTCGCACCTGAGAGGACGCACACCAACGCTCACACTGCAATTTAAGGTCGTGGGCAAACTGCAGGTATGTTTGGTCTTTACGCTTCTTGTCATCAGAAGACAGACTAACGTTATAATAAACCGCAATTTCAAGCAACTGATTTATAGTAAGCCCATACAACAACTCATGACATGGGGCTTCAGCAAACGATTCAGTACCAGAGGCCATAGCGGAAATACATAGTAAATTAACAAACTAAAAACAATATCCACTTAGCTACAAAAAGCAGGGAGAAAGAGAAAAAAGACAGAGAAATAAGAGATGCGCCACGGAACAATTCGGACGCGAAATGGGCAGCCTACAAAGTAAACAAACACTATATTCCCACTTAATAACAAAACAATCTACATAAATCGTAGACCCTTCTTCAGACAGGTGCCGTGGTGGGTACGTAAGCACGCAAGTCCAGCGTTGCGAAAAGATCCCAAATTGGAAACCCAGCGCACCCTGGAAAGTGCCCCCGAGACAACTGCTCCAGCCACGTACCCTACGTGACTGCGAAGACGACTGTAAAACGAGCCCCGCAAAAATAAAAATCGCAAAAAATACGACTGAATCTGGCGGGGAACGCGTCTGAATAAGACACAGGCGTCAAGGCTACCCACTCACAGAGTGCGCCAAAAAAGTAATAATCCGTAATGCTCCGGAAAATGCGCCGAAAAAAGTAATAGGCCTAATCCAATGAATGTGCAGCAAAAATGCTTACCAGCAACAGTCGGACACAGTAACAATAAAGGAATCGCAATCAAAAACACGAAAGTGAAATACATGCGAAACTACACGCGAAACTGTGTGATTCAAACACACCAAAGGCGAAAAAACAAAGATAGGCCTACATGTTGAGCCCCCAGTTGTTACAGCTGGCTCAAAACTGCAACAAAAAGTCGGGGATTCGAAATCTTACATTTTTTTTTTACAAGTTTCAAACTCAGCGCCAGTCAGCCCATCTCCCTTTCTCTTACAAGTGAGGCATGAGACAGTCGCACGCACCAAGAAAAAGAGCGGATGACCCTCCGTCATCGTCACAGCTTAGTGGAGGAACAAGAGTTATGCAAGGGCAAACTACTGCCAAAGCAAGTTATTTAAATACACCTATGTTTCACGGGGTGGATATAACTGCATACTTGTTAAATGATAAAACAGTAAACGTGTAGAAATATATATGCAGTGGTATTTGCCTTTATATTTCTATATAAAACTAGATCTAAGATCGAAGCACTAAGAGAGCGCAGACCTCTGCCAGGGCAGCTCAGGTCACCACCACAATCTAATCACTTTTAAGTTAGCCCAGTTTGTGGAGGTAAAAATCTAGTGTAGTCTTACTGTTTTTATGTTTGATTACACAGTAAAATATAAAGTTTCCCACAGTTAATGAAACCTAACACTCAAACAACAGAACATTGGCTCAGATTGGCACCACTCTAAACACATTTTTTGCAAAACACTACAAACAGTGATTTTCAAAACATTAAACACACTTATGTGCATTATACACGTGATTATATTAAAATGTCACATTCTTTCCATTTCAAAACACTGTCAATTAACCACACCTTTGCAACCAACTGGCTAAACACAATCCTCAGGTGCCTAAACACTAATGGCCAAGATGACAGCAATCAGACTTAAACACTGTAAAATAGGGGAGTTACCCTGACTTGAATAGAAATGTAAGGCAGTGTTGTAGCAAGAGCAAGCGAATGAGGGACAGTGAAGATGACAAAGAGAGTGAGGGATAACAAAATGAAGACATAAAGTCTGTCACTGCAAGGTACAATAGGAGGGGAGCATGGACAGAGAAGACAAGGACTAAATTGATCACATGTGAATGATATTGGTCGACTACCTTGAAAATCATAGGTTGAGACATGCCATCAGATTGGACAGAGACTATGCAAACACTTCAGCATATTGATTGATTTTGAATTGAAAGTAAAAAAAGGCAACTGAAATTTATTCAGTGAACAGTATTAGTCATGTGTTATGTTTTGTGACAGTATTCATGTCACTTATCAATATTACTGAAAAAATGCAACCCTGATTACATCGTTAGGAAAGTCAGAATGTAACAAAGTGTTTAGGATTAATTGCCATGGTGTGTAACTCACTCAAACACAAGACCATATGAATCATGTGTGTGTGATTTTGCGACAAAATAACATTTTTATAAATAAGTGTATAGTTTTGAAAGAAGAATATAATTTTGCAATAGATCTGGGGTGTTCTGTGACTTGGGTTGTGTTAACTGTGTGTAGTGTTTTGACAAAATGGGCCCAATTTTTAAAAATTGAGCTTAAACAATAGTGAAAAACTGTAAAGTACATTAGTCAAACACACACACACCTTTGTTACTGTAACTGAATTTGAAACGATAGGTATTTTATTTTGGAATCACTATCTAGTGTTTTAATACAAACAGTGCAGCTTAGAATTTACAAGGGGAGGTGCTGGTCTCTCATTTTTGTCCTGCACACATTATTGTTATTTGGTTATATCTGGTTATATTTTGAATTTAATTTAATTCTGCCTCAAGGTTATGCATGTTAATCATTAAAACTAAAAAGAAAAAAAAGCAATAATGCTGTAACAAAGACCCAGCCCGGAGGAGAGATGGACCCTACAAATACACACCCAACTAACTCTCCCCCAACAACACGCTCTCTCTCTCTCTCTCTCTCTCTCTCTCTCTCTCTCTCTCTCTCTCTCTCTCTCTCTCTCTCTCTCTCTCTCTCTCTCTCACACACACACACACACACACACACACACACACACACACACACACACACACACTACTTTTATTTGTTTTTTTCTTTTTTGCTGTACAATACTGCATTCACAACAGCAACTGATTTAGAAAATGAAACATTTTTGGTTCCAGTATTGCTTGTGTTGACTTCTGTTTGCATACTCAGCGGCGGTTCTACATTCTCCCCGGGTGAGGCCTACTCTTTTGCTCGTTTCTACTCTTCGAATGGCTTTGACCTTTTTCTGTCCATCTCCTTCTGATTGTCACTTAACAGTCAACATACTGTATTTGCCATCCCCGAAACACTGTCACTGCAGACCAGCAGTTAAGACTAAACCAATTCACCTTGGTGACCACATAATTGTCTTGTATTTCCCTTTTTTATTAACCTTTTCACAAAATTAAAAATGTGCAGGAATTATAAACCTGTAAATATAATGTTATGAAGGAAATGTGCATTATTGGGAAGAAAGCTGATGTGTGACTGACTTTCGCTCACTATTTGCAGAGTATTGCCTGCTTGTGCGTTACATTTGAGAGCCAAAGGGCCTGCAGCCAAAGGGAGCACCAATTTCCCAATTTCCTACACAGTGATATGATAGATAATAAAAACATATTTTAGATGATATTTTTTTTTCAAGTGCTTGTAAGGCCATTGGCGCCCTTCACAAAATGACGCCCAGGGCGGCTGTCCCACTCGCCCCCCAAGAACCGCCACTGTGCATACTACTGAATTTTCACTCTTGTAAGGCAATATATCAAAACATTCATAAAACAAATAAGCTTTAGATTTAGAGTAGTGTGTAAATGACATACACAAGTATCTATAGTATAGAAAATGTGTTTATTATATGACACAAATGCTTGCTTTTGAGATGTGTTTCTAATGTTTTGAATACTTAGTTTCATTTCGCAGGTGATAGGACAGTTTTTGCATTTTGTGAGGCAATAGTTGAATTTGTGTGTAGAGTTTTGAGAAAAACACAGGGCTTTAAAAATGTGTGTAAGCAGTTGAAAAAAACTGTAAATTAACAGCAACGTCAACTTTGTAAGCGCCTCATAAATTCAATGACCGGTCAATGCAGGAAATTGGCATGACACTTTTGCTGGCATCCCCCTCGAGTAGTTTAAACAGCTAAATAATTTAATAGTGAATTAATGTAGTAAGTACTTTTATTTTGAAACAGTTGTAGGCAGAGAAAACAGCTTAACAGTACAGTGCATTTTCATGCACTGTAATTATTAATGCAGTAATTGAGCTTAGTAGTCAAAATGTTTTTTTGTAAGCTGTGCTGTGATTAACCTGACCCGGCATAGCTAGTTTTATATAATTCTGTAAATGCATTGCTTGTTTCAGGTTTTTTTTTTTTCAGTAAAGTGCTGTCTGTCACACCTGCAGTGCAGTCCATATCCTCTGAGCACACATGATTGGAATGAAAGCTATAGTCCTTGCAATTATGGAACCACGTAGCCATGTCTTTTTCTCTCATAGTTTGGAGATAATGTGTTGTCTTCTATGCAACGCCTTGGTAGTTACCTCTACAAGACATCTGTGCATCACAACTGAACTGGAGCATTAATGCTCAAGCAGGGGCGTGGCTACGTGGGGGCCAGGGGGGGCCATGGCCACCACTGGTCAGAGGATGGCCACCCCGCTGGCCCCCCCTACGGACCCACCCCTTGCCTAATTGAACTTAATATTTTGCACTCACAATGAAAGCTTACTAGCTCGACAGATAGTTAAACAAAGTCAGCCAACAATAAGAAGTCAAATTCCCTCATTTGGTGTTTACTTTATAGTGAAACCGAAGCACAGTAAAACACGAAATACAAATGAGCATCTGACATTCAACGGTTAGCATAAGGCTAGCTTAACATTAGAAAGTCCATAGGCAGGCTAACCGCGACTAGCATAGCTATATTTAACATTTACTTTAAACATGTAAGAATCGTGTTTTTATAAAATACTCAGTAGGAATTACAAACATAATATAAAGTTTAAAAATCCGCCAGTACTGCAACTTACAGATATGAATTCTCTGCGTCTTGAAAAAGAAACTGATTTAATGAAACTCTTTCCAGTCTCCCATAGTCAGGCAACTACCTAACTACGGGAAGCCTCGAAGGACATGATTTCCTACAATTCTTGCAGGGGAAGAAGGTTATTTGTGTATTGATACGTGGGGAATTAAAAAAAACATATACAAACATACCAATTATCTGTGGAGTCTGCAGAGTTCATCTCGATAAGAAATTGTATAGTCAACAAATATGAATACAACACGATTTCTGAAGCATCGTAACAGCAGGCTTCCCCTGCTGCTAATGTAAGTAATATGCTAAACTTAACTTTTTCAGGTTACCTCCCCAACGTTTGAGTTCACATTACAATCAAGCAATTGACTCAACAAGATACAAAGGCTAAGTTCTAGACACGTATCCACTGGCGTCTCGGTCTACTTCTTCATTTAGAAGTTGCTAAACATAGCCTACGTCTTATTTCTAAAGTTATTTTTTCCAAATTTTCAAACGACCTGATATTTCCATTTAGGCTAGGCTATAAGAAATATCACAGCAAAACACCTTATTAAGCAGTAGGTGCATGTTAAGGCATAACTATGACAGAAGCACATAGGAAACCATTTTATTTCCACAGTTGAGTTGTGTACCATTGAACTGTTTTTATCAGCCAAATATGTGATATCAGCTTTGTCGTAAATTATTTGTTTAGCCTGACAGCAACAGTTAATCACCATCAATATCACAAATGCTTTTAACCAATTTTATCTTTAGCAAGTGCGAAAATACATGAAATTTGACACCGTTTTTTAAATAGTTTTCTAATCATCTGTGCCTTTTGCTCCATAAAAAAAGAGGTCAAAAGAAGTCTTAAGGCGTGCGATATGCATATGGAGACAACACTGGACAGGTCCGCCCTAATTGAATGACTATATGGCACCAGATATGCCATCAAATACCAGAATACAGGAAATCAAATCTAGGTAATCAAAAAATGTCTGGGGGAGGACCCCCCGGACCCCCAAACTACATTGGTCACAACATGGCCACCCCTTCAATAACGCTGGCCACCCCTTGGCCACCCCATGTAAAAAAGTCTGGCTACGCCCCTGTGCTCAAGTAATATCTATGTGCGCCAAGTGCTTTGTCGCAGAATGCATCAGCTGCCACTAATTCATACAGAAACTAGAGTGCTTTGCTTTTAATGTGCCATGTGAGCCCCAGAGTCAATGTACAAAAAACGAAAGCATTTGAAATAATAATAAAAAACGTTTCTACCTTTTCTCCAAGGGTGCATTGATGAAAGGCCACGAGTCCCTCTTTGTCTAGGGCCCCCAAATACCTTGAAACAGCCATGATCACTGGGTTGGTGTAAATGTATATGAATGCCAGGCAGGCAGACATCTGAAGCCTCCCATGACCTCTGTTGAGTCTTCCGCATTTCACAAGTGACTCCTGGACACCCGCAAGTAATACAAAATGTCCCACTAGAGATGAACTGTTTGAAAGCTACATGCCAATCAACATTGAACATGTAGCTTAAAGTAGTTTGGCAGTCCATGTATTTGGTCAAACTTGACATGCAAACACTACACAGATTTCTTTGAATGTACACCAAATTTTGTGAAATGTGGTCACATGGGGCGCTGTTTCCCATTAAAGCTGCAAGTTCAAAAACTATTTTTGTTAAATAACTTGCCAAAATTGACAATATTTTTTTAGTCTGGCGGTGTTACAGAGGAGTATCAACCCAGCCCAAACACACTTACTTGTAACATAGTGCCACGTAGTGAAATGAGTAAATGCAAAAATTGGTGTTTTAAATTGCCAATATCTTGGACCAAGAAGACAGAAACTGAACAAAAACATGGCATGCACGATAAGCACAATAACTTTTAGAAGCAAAGCATTTGGTAATTCAAAGGATACATCTTGAGATGAACAATATCAAAGTTACACGACAATCAAAATTGAGCACATAGCTTTAAATAGCTTGACAGTCAATATCTTGGCTTCTAATCAGCTGCATTTCATAAAACTTAACAGAATAAATCTTTAAAGCGTTTGATAATAGCATGCATGCAACATTTTTTGAAATTTCATTATGGGGGGCAGTGATCCCCTTCAAAGCTAGAGGTCCAGAAAAGGTTTTCATTAAATAACTCGCCAATCATTTTACCCCAGACAATGAATTTATTTTGGTATGTCAGTATCACAGAGGCATATCAAGCCTTCCCATGAATACTCATTTGTAGCATAGCATATGGTAGTGAAATGGATAAATGTAAAAATGGGATTCAAATTGCCATCTTGGACAGAGAAGGCCAAAACTGCACAAAATATGCCATGTGCAATCAGCAAGACAACTTCTGGAAGCAGGCCAAGAACGGTGAAATTTCATGCATAGGAGGCAATATAATTTTACAAGATCACATTTTGACCATTATGTGTAAAACACTATGGGTTAAAACCAAAATTCTTTTTTCTTATATTCAGTGGAACCTCTTGCATGAAAACCACCTATTCATGCCTATTTCCAATGATGAAAATGTCGAAATACAAAAACAGAAATAAACTTGAAGTGAGAAAAAACAGCAAACAGGATTCGAAGCTGCTTGATGAGGGAAATAGCAGCATAGAATTTCACAGCACTACCTCACACCATGATTTCCAACTCAGGAGCTCCACCAGTTAGACCTTCACAGCATAACCACTTAAAAACAGAATTTGTGAACGCGAGGCCCATCAAAACATGTTAATACACTTGGCCATTACAACCTACTAGCATTTGTATTTCATGTTCCAAAATTCAATAACATACAGCAGTCATACCATGTACTGCCATGCGGTAGGCCTACATCTAGTTGAGTTTGAAATGACATCATCTCTACTCATCTCACTACCATCTAGTGGTTTAAAACAAACAGGGGAACTACTGGTCTCTTATTTTTGTCCTGCACGTATGCAAGGACAATAGCATTTTTTAAAAGACCTGGTTATATTGCTGATTTAATTTAATTCTGCCACAAGGTTATGCATGTATGCATGTTATTTATTCAAACTAAAAAAACAATGCTGTAACAAAGTATATGTTTCATAATAAAATACAAAATATTTACACATCCCTCTATATATTTCTAATTGATTTTGCTGCTAATAGGCATTGGTAAAGAGTATTTATATAAAGTATGCTCTCTCTGTCTCTTTCTGAGAATTAATTAATCATGTTAGCCTTTCTCACTTCTCACTCTTTTCTAAAACTGTTGCAGGAACAAATACCAGAAGTTATTTAATGACAGGGTACCTCCACAGATAATATTTTCTCTCCTCCAAATGTGCTCATGTGCTCACAAATTTGATCTCTTTGTCTTCTTCCTGTTTGCATGCCCAAATCAGCTGGTGTCTCCCCGTGTGCCCAAGCCCACACTTCTGCTGTCCAGCAATCTCAATTTGCCTGCTGGCTCTTCCTCTCGTCCTTCTAACCCCCTTGTGTCCAATTTACTCCTCATCGGGGATCTCTCTTTTGTTGGTTGTCCTGGGCCATCTTTTCCCATTTCACTTTCAGTTGAGGCCCCTTAGCCCAACCCCTCCTCTGAGCAACTGCCATGTGTCTCTCGGGTGTCTGTGCCAGGCCACAGTGCCCTTCATCTATTTCCACTTCTCCCTGACCTGCAGGCACCGTTTCCCACACCGCTGTCTCACTACTCCTAGCTTCCTTCCCTGCTCGTCAGTGTGAAACCTTAAAGAAACACTGTGCAACTTCTTTGAGTTAATTAATCATTTTCATAAGTCGGCAGATGTTTAAATTATCAGGCTAATGAAGACTCTCTCGACTGCCCCCACTGTCTGTGGAGAGAATACCACACTTGCAATATCTGGGTGTCCCTATGGGGTGTCTGTCCCAGCACCCTCAGACTTACAAAGTCTTAAATATCGCTAGACACAGGATCACGTTAAATTCTAAAGAAATACTGACTTTGCTTATCTGGGTGGACATGACTACGTTTTATTTACCGGTTACTCTGATCAGTTCAGTTGAAAACACATGCACAGGGTGAGGGGAAGGAAAAAGAGTCAACAACATTTCACCAACAGATTTTCTTGGAGACACTAGGGCGATCTCCGTTGAGAAAAAGCGCTCAAAGTTGCATAGTATCTCATTATCGGTGCTCTTCTCCTCTATCGGTAAACAGGTAGGTACTCGGTAAACAAGGACATTTGGCCACTGGCTAAGAGGAACACACTAAATCCAAACACCAAAAAAGTAGACCAGTGATGTTACCTGCCATCACAATGTCAATAACAGCCCAGTGCCAGTGTCATGCAAGCCCTAATATCCATGTGCATCCCTTTGAGTAATGCATAAACCTTTTGTTGTGAACCCAAGTTGCCCAACCCAAACCCAAGATTCTGATGATGGTGACGTGACTTAAACTCCCATCTTTATTTTTTGTCATGTCCAAAACTGCAATTCACCAGCATTCTTGTTTCGCCAAAATCAACTGTTAGGGATGTAACATGCCACACTGCCTGGGGCAGGCATATTTTCAATTTCTTCTTTTTTGAGTAATAGCCAGTTAAACAACGAGTTTTATCTTATAAAGCTAAACATAACAGGTCTTTTTAGCTGTCCTGATATGACAAGGTAAATTGGCTGACGGGGAGTGCTATGACAAAGAAAATATACTTTTGGCCAAGCCTCTCAATGAAGCGTCATGTTGTGTGGTTGTAATTAGGGTTCTATGGCATGGCTGAGGCCAACAACAGCCTCATTTAAAATTTTCCCTTATTAGTAACTCACAGTGCAACAGGATAATTTACAGTGTTCACTTAAAATTGACTTAGACAGCAAAGTTCTTCCCCTGCTTGAGGGATGCCACTGAGTGATGTTCTATCCCTGTATATTTTACCATAATTAGCTAAGTTGCAGTATTATTTATGAAGTTTTACCAACAGAGAAGTGTCCCATTCGTATGTACGGACACAAAAAGACAGACTGGGGTATGTAGACAAAGAGGAGATTTTAAAAGAAATAGAGGAGAGGACAAAAAGAATATAGGTAATGAGGAGACCTGAGAGTAAAAACTAAATCACATACAAGACATTCAGCATAAGCTGGGAAAATGTATTAGAGAGGGCTTTATTATTTACATTACATTACAGTAGAGTGTATGGGTGGCGTCAGGAGATGGCGGGTTCTAACTGCACTTAGCTTTGGGGGGTCCCAGCTAGCAAAGGTTTCAGAACTCCTGGTGTGGGCTTAAAGCTTACCCGCTTGCAAGGTAAGGTAAGTATAAGTTGCCACGTTGTCATGATGGAGCACTTAAATGCTACTACAGTGGCACATAATAGCATGTATTTCAAAGAAAATGACAAGCACTCTCTTGTTGACATTCTGCTCCTCTTGAAGTATGAATAGGCCTATCCTGTAAAACACCTTGCTTTGTTGCCAAAGGCCTGCTGAAACATTTTGTAGTGGTAGTGTTTTTATCCTGCTGCTGGGTCCCTATCCCTGAGACAAATTTCTCCCTGGTGGAGACTAATAAAGAACCCTAACCTAACCACTTACAAAGTTCTCATTTGCCTCGTTTTATATGTCAGGGCCCTTGTCAGAGGCGTAGCCAGACTTTTTTACATGGGGTGGCCAAAGGGTGGCCAGTGTTATTGAAGGGGTGGCCATGTTGTGACCAATGTAGTTTGAGGGTCCGGGGGAAAGTGTTGTAATTAGCTAGATTTGATTTCCTGTGTTCTGGTGTATTTGGTGGCATATCTGGTGCCATATAGTAGTCATTCAATTAAGGCGGACCTGTCCATTGTCCAGTGTTTTCTCCATATGCCCATCGCACGCCTTCACCTCTCACACTCTTGGGCATCTGCAGCGTGTACGTGGTTTTTGTCTGTTTTTGTTCAGAATGCATGTTAACAGATTAGGCCATGCACACACGTGTGTTAAAGCAGCATGAGCGTTTTCAGACAAAATCCTATTAAAAGCTATAGCAGAACTATACATGTCAACTATGCTATCAGTGCATTGCAGACCTACAGGGATACCTCAAAAGCCTCCTGGCTAGGTAGAAACTATAAGCCTACAGCTGGATGAAACAAAAGCTGGAAAACTATCAATATTGACCTTGTCATACCAGATCTTTTGGCTGTGACTGCTTCCAAAGAGGTGGAGTTTATCCAACTTCACAGAATGTTTTTGTGAATAAAGGCTAATTTGACAACAGTTACATATTTTGGAACAATGTCAAAAATTCCGTCTGCCTAATCAAAGTCATCAATTTGCACTGTGTGCACTTTCTAATCATTGTTTAAAATAAAATAAAAACAAACACATACTGTGTTTATTAAAGCAAACACATATTGTGTTTATTTAAAGACAGGGTAGGCACACCATGCCACAGACATGCCTGGTGTAAATACACATATATGTGAACGTGCCACTTACGCACAGCTTCCATTATTGCACTGCTCACACGCTTAAACAGTGTGAATGAGGCTTTAATGTCAGGCAGTGTTGCACTGCATGCTCATATCTTTTTTCGCTGGCTGTGGAGCTATGCACTCTCTGTGCTTGCAAATTACTTTTAAGTTGAATTTGGAGACTCAGTCAGCCTAGTGGTTGAAAATCAAGAACAAGATTTGTTCTTAACATTAAGGACATCACAGACAGACATACACACACAGGACGAAGACAAGGACTAACTCAAACAGTAGTTATTCTGAACTTACTGTAAATGTTGTAGACACCCAATGGGTGTTTCAGAAGGTTACCACCCCAAAATGAATATGCAATGGTCTTTTGTTAAGTACTCTAGTATACAGTGTCTTCCTAATCAGATAAGAATAGGTGCCAAATTGTCTGTATGTTAATCCACCAGACAGGGACGGTTATTCAGAAGCCCACCAAATGGTTCAGGAAACCCGCTGTTCACACCTCCTATCTCACAGACACAGCTTTGATCCAAATAAAAGGATTCCAAAACAACCAAGAGATTTGAAATAATAATAAAATGTTTTAACATTAAAATGTTATTTACAAGATTATTATTTTTACTCAAATACCATCAGTCCCCCTTTTCAAGTAACTGACTTGACACAAAATCATAAAACAAAACAAAGCTCAGCACCATGAAATTGACAGTAAAGTTGGTTCCATGCAAAGATTACAGATAGAAGTTTGGTTCCATGACAAAAATTACACATCATAGGTTGGTTCCATGAAGACATTCATCATAAACAGCTTGACATGTTGACTATAGGATGCTTGAAATGAGCAGTATGAATTTTTGACACAACAGAATGGCAGACGAGTTCATTATGCTCTGTGATGTTGTAAATTTTCTCTTCGTGTGGTGCACAGTGTTAAAAATGAGTGTAAACAAAAATGTTGTCCTCTTCTTCTGGTTCTGGTATGTCCTCTTCGAAAGATCTGTATTATGCTATACCTAGGCTAAATGTGAAAAGCAACTCTGAAGATAGCATAGCATCACATGTCAGACATACATCCAATACCCTTAATGGCACACTTCCTCACACAATTTCAACATTGTGAACAACAAAAGCAAAAGTCAAATAAATCACCCAACATAAACAGAGAAAAAGGAAATAAAACTGAAAAGCAAATAACAAAATGTCAAATAAATCATCCAACATAAATGAAAGAAAAATAAATTGAAAAGCAAATAACAAAATCAAATGTTTTTCCACTATTGGTAATTTCTTAGGGCTTTAACAGACGTCTGGTCTAAGGTGTGATATATATCAGGAGTAGTGGGGTCCTCCCCCTTTTCAAATCTACAGAGACACACAAACTACTCCCAAACTGTAAGAGCTCCCTTTTCTAAACTGTTCATTTAAATCACAACATAGCAAACACATAACAGTTTTTCTCTAGGGAGACAGTTTGATAGAACTTGTACACATTGTTAGCCTTTGTAGTTGTCAATTTGAGAAAAAAAAAATATTATGACTGGTAGTATCAGCAAAACTAGGCATAAGTACAAGTCAGAATCACCAACACCCCTCCCTCCATCCTTCACTGAAATGTAATGGTCTAATGACTACAATTCTCCCCCCTTTCTGATTTGCGACTGAACAGCTAAGCAGATCAGTGTCCTTTGTCTGTCAGTTAATGTCTAACTTTTCGACGGGGAAGAACCAATTGGTGTCCACTATTAATTTACGCCATTAGTTTCAAAACCTTTGACGGGGAAGCACCGCTGATTTCCACTATTATTGTACGCCATGAATTAAACTTTTCACTAAATATGCAAAGGAGAGATGACATAATCCCAGGAGTGTGCCAAAGCTATGTGATGTGCTATGAGAGTTAACCTCTCCTCCCTAGTCCCCCACAAAACCTCAGCTTACTCAATTACAAGATTCATCACTTTAGCCCAGTCCCTTTTACAGCAGCTAGGGACATAGGCTGTTTTGTGACCTGTGAGATTCCACTCACCAACACCTGGACTGCATGCTTGTCCAAAAAGCATCTTCGCCTGGCCCATGGGTGAAAGAGCAGCTTAAATCAGATCGGGTAGCAGAGTGTGTCTCTCAATGTTGTCTTCCTTCTTTGTTTCGCTTTGGTTTCTGAAATTTTAAAACTGTTTCTGAAAAGCTTACAACTGTTTAGAAAACACAGACAGAATCTTGGAGAACACACAAAATATCACACAACTAGAGGATAGAAGTGGAATTTGCGAGCTGACTGTACTTTAGCCATTAAATCTAAATGTTAAACCTGGGCTTGCATTGTAAACATATTACAGAGTAACACACAAAACCCTTCTAGTTTCTCTTATCAGCTTGAACATATAGACATGGAGATACAACTACTAAAGACAGAATGACCAATCAGTATCATTAGTGGATTAAACAAAAACAAATTATGGGATAAACTGCAAAGCAAAATAAATAAATGAATCACTGCATTGAGTATATAAAGCAGAATAAACAGTATAAGGAAAGCATGACTTAAAAAGATTCTTTCCAGGTTTTCCTTATTCACACAAACACCTTTTCTGGCAAACAAATGGCAACTGATTTGCATATCAACTAAGCAGGACACCTCCTTGAGTTGTCCTGCCAGAAAGGAAAATGGAAGACCGGCTCATGTGTTCTGGAAGAACACAAACATGTTATATAGGGGCAAAACTTTTGAACAAATATACTCAGGGTGATTCATCAGATAACGGATTTTGCAGTGACAGAAAGAAATCTGACATCTTGAATGATGTCTAGAACAAAATAAATCAAACATTAAATCAAATCAAATTCTCATTCATTTGATAGCCAAATCTTTACAAACCAAAACAAAAGAAATGGGTGAAAAGGGTGAAAATAAAGTGTCATGACAAAAGTCCATACAGCTTTCCAAGTCTAATTTGAACATTTTGTGCACAAATGAAATTTCTCTGGGGTTTGTAGCTGGCCAGCATTTCACACCTTCACTCACTCACTCACTCACTCACTCACTCAGGGCACACATTTACATAACAACAAGGACAGGGACAGATGCTAGCTCATGGTAGTTGTGACACCTCTATGACAACAAGTTTTTACTTTTAAATTAAAATTTGTAAGTCTTTTCCATTCTGGGGCATCGACCGCTCAGTGATCAATCAGCATGGATATTTTTGAAATAGGCATCCCTGCCTCTTTCCTACATGGCCATAGCTAATGCTGCTTGATCATGCTCAGCTGCCACAGATAGACATTTATCAAATTAAAGACATTTGTTAGTTCTCATGAGTCACAACAGAGCACAAGACATGCAGTGTAAGTAAAGGACATACATATAACCATGGTTTAGACATTAAACAAAGATGCACATGCAGACATTTGAGCTCAAGACAAGACACATGAACTTGATTAACCATTCTACTGACCAAGTCTTATCCAATTACGTAGCACAGAATTTAGGAGCTAAAGTTTGATCTCATACACACGTTTTGTTGACAGATAGTATCTCTATTTAGCTAGGCAAGTACTTAAAACAATTCTCCAAAACTGGTGCGGGCCCACACCATATTATTTCCACCGGACAGCTTTACGTACAGTTTCAATGCCAGAACTGCATTGCCTGTACCGCAGATATGGAGGAAAGCTCCCTCTGCAAACAACAATAAGCTGCCGGCTATCGCCTCGTCAGGGATTAACAGTTTTCAGACCAGACAGAGTCGTGGGAGAACAGAGAGAAAGTAAAATAGAATAGAGAAAGGTAGAGGACTCTGTCTGCTTACTAACTCACACTATTAGGAACAAAATCCGCAGTTCTAGCGATTTTACTCGGCTAGCTGCACTCAAAACACAATAATTAAAACCTTAATTTTGCTCCTACTTCAGCTGGAATGACCAGCTGGAAAACCGCCAATCTTCGTCAAGATTCGGCCAGGATATTTTGCTTAAGGACTGTTGTAATCTCTGAGAAAAAGTCAAGGAGGAAGATTGCTGTTCACAGGTCATTTTATTCGTGTTCATCGAGAGGAAGCCTGACCACAACAGAGCATCTCCTAGCCATCCTCCTTTCCTGTTCCATTCTGAGTCCTTTTAAACTACACACATCAGTATCATGTTGACTAGTGTCCAAATTCAGACACAGTGACTTCCAGTCTGTTATCCTTACAAGGGTGACTCCCAAATAGCACACACCTAGGTTCCTCTGTCAGCAGTTCTGCTGCTGAGTCTCCAGCATGCCACACACACACACACTCTATTCCTGTCACACAGATTTTCCAGACTCCTTACAGAAAGACACTTTCAAAAATTACCACATTCCTCCCTTTTTCGGAAGCCTATGCTTCTCGAAACACAATAAACAGCATTTTTACATCATTATTATCACACCATGCGATCACCCAAATTTTCCCGGTGACAGTCTCATCTGACTATCTGCAGAATATCCTTTAACCCTTGAAACCTCAAGGTATATTCTCCCTAGTCTGATTCTCAATGACACATATTCCACAAACATCATTCTGACATCATTTTGATCTTTCAGAAGGTTCCATAACTTTCATTTCCAGAATACTCTGAAAACTCTTTCTTAAGAGATATCTCTCTTCATGCAACTAGTGCCTTACATTTAACATTACAACAAGCTACTAAATACAAATTCATTCTTATCAAAGTCCCATTGATAATACCGAAAAGGAAAATAAAAATAAAAATAAAAATAAAAATAAAACCTTTTCATTTTCAATGAATTTTCTTCCTGTGTACGTGCATGTCAGTTTTTCATTCTTGTTACTGTATTGCAATCTTTATGAAGTGTGACGCATATAAGTATGTGAATTTCCTTTCATGTTGTTATGAGTGTACCACAATATATATATAGGTTACTGTTATTCGAATCTACTCTACATTTGTCTAAGTGTATACTGCTCCTTCCTGCCAGGGCTGGTCGACAGCTCCTTGTATTCCAAAAAATCTTCTTTTCCCAAAGCCTCCTCCCTTTGAGGCTTATCATCCGGAACAGCATAAGGAAGCGCAGTTGATAATTCTCACTCGTCTCAGTCAATGTCCTTCACTTCGCCAGCCAACCCCGACAGGACCTTTTGAGATCTAACCTGTCCTGCCACTATCCTCATGAACAAGATTCTCAGACAGAAAACAAAACAAAAAACAAAACAAAACAAAAGAAACAAATGAAAAGAAACAATGAGAAGAATGCCTTCAATTAAAGTAGCTATTTTGACAAACCATGCAGTAAAAGAACCCAAGGTAATTTTTATCCAATGATCAAACCCACTGACCAATCTTAGTATCCCGACAGGTATTCTCCGCAAGTTCAATACTCATAAAATTAAAATTTACCAAATGAAACATGAGTTACACTTCTATTATCTAATGCATACCCAATTGTTCAATCCTGTATTGCATTGACACATGCACAAAACCCCACTCTTCTGGCAAAGCACTCTACACTCCCCACTCTGGGCCACTAGCTGGCCCACCAAATAATTTGCCAAAGAGACATTTTGATGTTCTAATGATAATTAATGAATGATGACTTTTCACATACCTTAGATTTAAAGATCATGACACTTAACATCATATTGTCGTACTTCAGTTCTCATAATATCTTCAAAATTCACAATTCCTAACCCCACCAAGCATTCATAACCACTACCAAATAATGGTTTTAAACATTCATGCACCTACGGTAATTCACAATAACACTAAGTAGGATTTGGAAAACTCTTTTTACATTCTTAATCATAATATTCTAAAGTACCAAAATGACAATGAGATGCATAACAATCATTGGAGGTCATGCCTGTGCTCATTCATAATAGTTTTCCCATAGATGATAAGTTTTTGCAGTAAACTCAACCCAATCATACCAACTATTATCCCAAAATGGCAAATAAATATCATCAGGGCTTCGAGAAATACTTCTCTTAGCATGGCAATACACACCACCCGTGTTATGAACCCATGAAACCAAAGAACACTTGATCTTATCACTACCTAATTTTAGCACAACTTCCTAATTGGTAATTAATAACTTCATCAGCAGCAACAACATATGTACTTCTCCAGCATTTATATTTTTTACACTTCAGTTGTATGTTAATACTTTCAATAACTGGACCTTCGATAAACAGAAGTAATACACGCCAGGAGTCTGCCAAAGTTGTACATGGCGACCATTCTTTGGACCTAATTCTGCAACATATAACATCTGGAGTTTCTTTAAAGAACACATGGATTGAGCAATTACTGACTGTTCAAGCATCATTCACTGTTTGCATAGTGAATCAAACTCTCTAGCCTTTAATGCTACTTTCGTTACCATTTCATCTGCTAAGGCATTGCTTCATGTAATTAAATCATTCCCTTTTTCATGCACCCGACACTTACTAATAGCTAATGAATAGGTTACATCATAGTAATTAATAACAATTATATTTCATCCAAATGTTGTATTGGAGAGCCATCTGATTTTTTTAACTCTCTCTGTTCCCACTAAGTACCATGGACAGCAGACACTACACAGCGTGCTATCAGTAAAAATAGTAACATCCAACAGCTGACAAACAAACCTCAGTAAGCACCTTTAACTCTACTAATTGTGCTGAATACGGTTGCTTACAAGGAATGCACCTTAAAAAAGTCTCTACTTCTTTTAACTGAATAACACTAAATCATGCATATGTCTTATTATCATAATTATAGCTAGAACCATTCACAAAAAACACCAAACCCGATTCAAGAGGTTAATTTTCTAAATCTGGCCATAATTTAGAAAAGACTAAAGAATCTACTCATTCATGAAAAGTTCCTTCATAATCCAAAGGAATCCTATCTGCTGGATTAGTTGCTATATCACATGTCTTAAAAGCAACATCTGGACAAAAGACAAATCATTATACTTTCCAGCACACTAACATTAGTTAGAAATCTGATAAACACGCATCACTGATAAAGAACAAGACACCTTCTCAAGACACATAGAGACACATATGCCACAGGCCGCTCACAGACACCCCCTAAAAATGTACACTCTATTTTTAGACCTAATTTGCACAGTACATCCCAGCCCAAAGGATTTACAGGGTTAAGGAAGACAACAATATTGGTATAACTGTGATATGTTCCTACCTGAACTGTGACTGCAGAAAATGGAAGCAATTAAACTTGTCCTAGTGACCTTCCCTAACTCATCTTTCTTAATATGTGGGATATAAATATTAACACAAATATATAAATGTAAGTGTAAGTGTAAGTGGCTCCAGTATCAACTAATAATGATAGTGTGTGTCCTTATATTATTGCACAAATATGTAGTTCCTCATCTAGTCCCTAAGTTACCTGACAGACTATATCTAATTCAAAACTAATCAATAATGCCCCATGGGATCAAAATTCACATGACATACCACTGGAGACTCTGACCACCGGAAATCCGACCCCCGCCTACCCCCGCGACAGTCTGTTGGAGTTTTGGGCACGAGAAGGAAATAGCGTCCACACCCCCACAAGGTCAGCACTGGACATCCTGAGGGGTCATTTGAGCAAGCCTTGTCCGCGCATCCATCCTCTAGCCCTCCGTGAGAAGGGGCATAGCCACTAAATTGCGCAGCTGTCACACTGTTGGTGGTCCTTGCTGGAACTGTGGCTATGAGAAAGACGCACACATGATGATGAGTTCAGTGCAATATTGAGCAGTACAGTAGCTGGACATGATTTGGCTAGGCAGCTCACAAAGCAGCCCAGACACGGGTACAGTTTTTCATGAAGGATATGTGTCCAAGTAGCAGAATCTTCCCCTATCAGATCCAAGTCAGCCTTGTTCCATGCATCAGTCAAAGTGTCTTGCTGATAATACTTCCAAGCAAATACTTAATGTCCTTGAGAGCAAATGTCTAGCTCTCAGTCTGGTCTTCAGATGTCATAATCCATGCTCCCACATCTTCTTGAAGTTACGGGCGATGTGAAATCAGACCCTGTGTGTCAGTATGTCTCCAAGGCTAGTAATGCAAATCACAACCCTTAACACTAATGGGCATTTATGTTACAAATAAATATTCTGAACTAAACCCTTCGTGAATGGTGTCAATCTTTGTTTATATGTGTTCACATCCCTTAATTTACCAAGGGTGTTTTTCATTTTATCATATAATAACGGAGCCATTAGCATTATCATATACTTCATCTTCCCCCTGTTCACCTGTGACAGCGATGCAACTATGCAAATTCTCAACATTGGTCTTATTCTGATCCTACATCATACTGTCAGTGGAGCGTCCTCCGGCACATGCCCCAACATACGCTGTACAGAAAGTGCACACAAATCTTCATCAGTGATGGTTTTACCAAACATTCTTATATATATATATTTCTATAGCTGTATAAATTAATTAAATCAAACTCTCAACATGGCTCAAACAAGCCAATACATCCCTCTAATTGTACAAAAATCCTAAGATCCAATGTTTCCATTTTGGTTATGGATCACAGTCTTTTTTGTACACTTTTCCCATTAACATTAATTTTTTCAAATTTAAACTTTTAAACCACTCATTTTCATGCATTACTTGCTTAAGCAGCATCAACTCCCTTGTATACTAATTTTAACACTGCTATCATGTAATCCATAAAACAACCTACAACTAGATGTCACCTTGTTCACTATACCTATGTAAGAGCACACACAAAAAAAGGTTAGTCTGGAGATATTAATTACCCACTCTTAGCAAATGAATAGCTCTGGTATTCTTTAAATCTGTCCATTTTACAAATCTAAAATAAACAACTAAACTATTACAACATATTTTATATTGTAAGCTCTTTTCTTATTCTTGTTATTATTATTTTTATGTATTTTTCTCTCTTATATATATATTGTATATATATAGGTCAATATTTGCTTCACCATCTCCCCACTTTCCAGCTATGCATTGATAAAGAAATAGCTGGACCCTTAAATGGTTAGCATCTTAAAAAATAAAAGTTACTTCTCCCTGAATGATTAGTCACTCCTTCATGCACGGGGTGCTAAAAAAAGAAATGACAGCTGTTCTGCAGTAACAACTGAACCAAACCTTAGTCAGCACCACAGACCTGAGGCGACACAGAAATCACTCCATCCCAAGTTAGACACACAGTTGACCCTCCAAAGGGCACACGCGCAAGCATAGGCGCCTTTGGCCAGGACACAGGAGAGGACACTTTCACCCCAGACAGGCAGCAGTGTAGTCTCTCCAGCATCCTAACTGGACAAGATGCATATCTCAACTCTAGAGGCAGGGAATACAAATGTTAAAACAAAAATACAGTTACAGTGTAAGGTGCCATGCTTCACAAAAGCACAGTTTCCTTACTCATAAGGATTGGACGCTCATATTAAACACAAAGCATTCATCCTATAAGCAGAAACTTTCACATCACGAGAAAACAGTCTCGTCATTCAGACACATTTATTACGAAGACATTAGGGTTACTCTCTTTTACCGGCCCGACCTGGCTGTACCCTCAACAGGCCATGCACTGGGGATTATGGGCTTATTAAGCGAGCCAATCTTGAAACAGGGACCATAACCATCAGTTCCTTAAGGAGGGCTTACCAATATTTTGACAATTAATTTAGATTCCCTACATCCACGACAACCCAGTCGTGGGCTAGCGCTTATCTCATTATTCATCTTTACACTTGTGGCCCACGTCTCCTTGTCAGTCCTATGTTAAGCTAAGCTATGAGATACGTGGCCTCTGACAAGCACAATATCCTTTCACATGCAAACAAAGGATACTGCAAACAGGACTTTGCTCGAAGACAATGACACAGACAATTTAACAAAAACACAGTTAAACCTGTGAATAAAGTTAGATGACACAACATAAGACAATATTGAGTCATGCAACATGAAAAGGACCTGCAATCAGCCTGTGGATGCACCACAGACAAATGACAAAATCCTCTTCATCTGACCTGATGTTTTATCGATGAAGACAAAGATGAGCAGAAAAAATCCTCCTGAACCTTTGTTATTTTCCACACAAGTTCGTGGGGCGATGGACCCAAAATTTCTTAATAGCCAATTACAATAATTTAGTAACTTACCCAAGCCAATCAGTATGGATCCAATTAAAGAACGCAAACCGTTCGTGACGCCAAATGTTGTAATCTCTGAGAAAAAGTCAAGGAGGAAGATTGCTGTTCACAGGTCATTTTATTCGTGTTCATCGAGAGGAAGCCTGACCACAACAGAGCATCTCCTAGCCATCCTCCTTTCCTGTTCCATTCTGAGTCCTTTTAAACTACACACATCAGTATCATGTTGACTAGTGTCCAAATTCAGACACAGTGACTTCCAGTCTGTTATCCTTACAAGGGTGACTCCCAAATAGCACACACCTAGGTTCCTCTGTCAGCAGTTCTGCTGCTGAGTCTCCAGCATGCCACACACACACACACTCTATTCCTGTCACACAGATTTTCCAGACTCCTTACAGAAAGACACTTTCAAAAATTACCACAGGACCTTACCTAACAGCATTCAAACACTATACAATAATACTCACTTAAAACTGTTCTGTCAACAAAAAGTGATGAGAATCTTACCACAAGCTCATGAATCCAATGAAATCCAAGATGGTATATCTCGGTGGAACCTCCATTTTAAAAGTAATAAAATTACTTTTAAGTTGAATTTGGAGACTCAGCCTAGTGGTTGAAAGTCAAGAACAAGGTTTATTCTTAACATTAAGGACATCACAGACAGCGATGCGTGGAATATGCAATGGTCTTTTGTTAAGTACTCTAGTATACAGTGTCTTCCTAATCAGATAAGAATAGGTGCCAAATTGTCTGTATGTTAATCCACCAGACAGGGACGGTTATTCAGAAGCCCACCAAATGGTTCAGGAAACCCGCTGTTCACACCTCCTATCTCACAGACACAGCTTTGATCCAAACTAGATGTACCGCATAGCGGTACATGGTATGACCGCCGCAGTATATTGAAATGTGGGAACTGTTGGTGTGATGAGTGTGTGGTAGAGCAGTGTTGTGAGGTGAGAATTTCTGTGAAAATGATTTCCTGGAAGTGGGCATGGATGTGGGTTTTGAATGTGTAGAGTGTAGGACTGATTTGTGAAAGCAAGGAATCGGCAAAATGAGATTTTGTACAATTACAGCGCCCCCTATGGACCAAATTTTATGGCATGTTCTGTGGTGTTAGAGGTCTTTGTGGTGATCGTGCATGATGTATTTTGTGCATTTCCCACCTTCTCGGTCCAAGATATTGGCAACTCAAAATCCCAATTTTTGCATTTACCCTTATCACTAGGTGGCGCTATGCTTTATGTTTATGTTTATGGGCTGGGTCAATATGCCTCTGTAACACCTACATACTAACACAAAATCGTTGTCTTTGGCAAAATTGTTGACCAGTTATTTAACAAAAACTGTTTTTCAACACCTAGCTTCGGCGATAAACATCGCCCCCTATGACGAAATGTCACAAAATTTAGTACACATGAAAAGAAAGATGTTTAGAGATGGCATGTCAACTTTGACCAAATTTGAGCAATTAAAAGCCAAGATACGGCCATTTGAAGAATTTTAAGCTACGTGTTAAATGTTCATTGATGTGTAACTTCGGAACGGTTTATCTCAAGATAAATCCTTTGATAACTTTTTGTCAGCATTGTCTGTAGATGACATATACCAAATTTGGTGAGATTCACATGAACGGCCTATGACGAGTTTGTTCAGATTCGTTTTCGCAATATTAAAATTTCACGGAAATTGTTCTCATTGGAAGTGGGCGTCGACCAGTGTTTTCAATGCGTGAGGGTCAACAGATTTCATGATAAAAAAAAAAATGTTGTAAACGTAAGCATTCTCTAGATAATAGGCAAAATGACATTTTCTACAATTACAGCGCCCCCTATGGACCAAATTTTATGGCATGTTCTGTGGTGTTGGAGGTCTTTGTTGTGATCATGCATGACGTATTTTCTGCAGTTCCCACCTTCTCGGTCCAAGATATTAGCAACTCAAAATCCCAATTTTTGCATTTACCCATATAACTAGGTGGCGCTATGCTTCAAGTGAGAGTTTATGGGCTGGGTCGATACATCTCTGTAACACCGACATACTAATACAAAATCGTTGTCTTGGGAAAAATTGTTGACATTTTTTTTTACAAAAACTGTTTTTTGACACCTAGCTTCGCCAATAAACATCGCCCCCTATGACGAAATGTCACAAAATTTAGTAGACATGAAAAGAAAGCTGTTTAGAGATGGCATGTCAACTTTGACCAAATTTGAGCAATTAAAAGCCAAGATACGGCCATTTGAAGAATTTTAAGCTACGTGTTAAATGTTCATTGACGTGTAACTTCGGAACGGTTTATCTCAAGATAAATCCTTTGATAACTTTTTGTCAGCATTGTCTGTAGATGACATATACCAAATTTGGTGAGATTCACATGAACGGCCTATGACGAGTTCGTTCAGATTCGTTTTCGCAATATTAAAATTTCACGGAAATTGTTCTCATTGGAAGTGGGCGTTGGCCAGTGTTTTCAATGCGTGAGGGTCAACAGATTTCACGATAAAAAAAAAATTGTTGTAAACGTTAGCATTCTCTAGATAATAGGCAAAATGACATTTTCTACAATTACAGCGCCCCCTATGGACTACATTTTATGGCATGTTCTGTGGTGTTACAGGTCTTTGTTGTGATCGTGCATGACATATTTTGTGCAGTTCCCACCTTCTCGGTCCAAGATATTGGCAACTCAAAATCCCAATTTTTACATTTACCCATATCACTAGGTGGCGCTATGCTTCAAGTGAGAGTTTATGGGCTGGGTCGATACATCTCTGTAACACCGACATACTAACACAAAATCGTTGTCTTGGGCAAAATTGTTGACGAGTTATTTAACAAAAACTGTTTTTTGACACCTAGCTTCGCCAATAAACATCGCCCCCTATGACGAAATGTCACAAAATTTAGTAGACATGAAAAGAAAGCTGTTTAGAGATGGCATGTCAACTTTGACCAAATTTGAGCAATTAAAAGCCAAGATACGGCCATTTGAAGAATTTTAAGCTACGTGTTAAATGTTCATTGACATGTAACTTCGGAACGGTTTATCTCAAGATAAATCCTTTGATAACTTTTTGTCATCATTGTCTGTAGATGACATATACCAAATTTGGTGAGATTCACATGAACGGCCTATGACGAGTTTGTTCAGATTCGTTTTCACAATATTAAAATTTCACGGAAATTGTTGTCATTGGAAGTGGGCGTCGACCAGTGTTTTCAATGCGTGAGGGTCCACAGATTTCTTGATAAAAAAAAAATTTGTTGTAAATGTAAGCATTCTCTAGATAATAGGCAAAATGACATTTTGTACAATTACAGCGCCCCCTATTGACCAAATTGAAGCATAGCGCCACCTAGTGATAAGGGTAAATGCAAAAATTGGGATTTTGAGTTGCCAATATCTTGGACCGAGAAGGTGGGAACTGCGCAAAATACGTCATGCACGATCACCACAAAGACCTCTAACAACACAGAACATGCCATAAAATTTGTTCCATAGGGGGCGCTGTAATTGTAGAAAAAGTCATTTTGCCTATTATCTAGACAATGCTTACGTTTACAACATTTTTTTTTTTTATCATGAAATCTGTTGACCCTCACGCATTGAAAACACTGGTCGACGCCCACTTCTAACGAAAACAATTTTCGTGAAATTTTAATATTGCAAAAACGGATTTGAACGAACTCGTCATAGGCCGTTCATGTGAATCTCACCAAATTTGGTATATGTCATCTACAGACAATGCTGACAAAAAGTTATCAAAGGATTTATCTTGAGATAAACCGTTCCGAAGTTACACGTCAATGAACATTTAACACGTAGCTTAAAATTCTTCAAATGGCCGTATCTTGGCTTTTAATTGCTCAAATTTGGTCAAAGTTGACATGCCATCTCTAAACAGCTTTCTTTTTATGTGTACTAAATTTTGTGACATTTCGTCATAGGTGGCGATGTTTATTGGCGAAGCTAGGTGTCAAAAAACAGTTTTTGTTAAATAACTTGTCAACAATTTTGCCCAAGACAACGATTTCGTGTTAGTATGTCGGCGTTACAGAGATGTATCGACCCAGCCCATAAACTCTCACTTGAAGCATAGCGCCACCTAGTGATATGGGTAAATGTAAAAATTGGGATTTTGAGTTGCCAATATCTTTGACCGAGAAGGTGTGAACTGCACAAAATACGTCATGCACGATCACAACAAAGACCTCTAACACCACAGAACATTCCATAAAATGTAGTCCATAGGGGGCGCTGTAATTGTAGAAAATGTCATTTTGCCTATTATCTAGAGAATGCTTATGTTTACAACAATTTCTTTTTTATCGTGAAATCTATTGACCCTCGCGCATTGAAAACACTGGTCGACGCCCACTTCCAACGAAAACAATTTCCGTGAAATTTTAATATTGCGGAAACGAATCTGAACGAACTCGTCATAGGCCGTTCATGTGAATCTCACCAAATTTGGTATATGTCATCTACAGACAATGCTGACAAAAAGTTATCAAAGGATTTATCTTGAGATAAACCGTTCCGAAGTTATACGTCAATGACCATTTAACACGTAGCTTAAAAATCTTTAAATGGCCGTATCTTGGCTTTTAATTGCTAAAATTTGGTCAAAGTTGACATGCTATCTCTAAACAGCTTTCTTTTTATGTGTACTAAATTTTGTGACATTTCGTCATAGGGGGCGATGTTTATTGGCGAAGCTAGGTGTCAAAAAACAGTTTTTGTTAAAAAACTTATCAACAATTTTGCCCAAGACAACGATTTTGTGTTAGTATGTTGGTGTTACAGAGATGTATCGACCCAGCCCATAAACTCTCACTTGAAGCATAGCGCCACCTAGTAATAAGGGTAAATGCAAAAATTAGGATTTTGAGTTGCTAATATCTTGGACCGAGAAGGTGAGAACTGCGCAAAATACGTCATGCACGATCACCACAAAGACCTCTAACACCACAGAACATGCCATAAAATTTGGTCCATAGGGGGCGCTGTAATTGTAGAAAATGTCATTTTGCCTATTATCTAGAGAATGCTTACGTTTACAACAATTTTTTTTATCATGAAATCTGTTGACCCTCACGCATTGAAAACACTGGCCAACGCCCACTTCCAACGAGAACAATTTCCGTGAAATTTTAATATTGCGAAAACGAATCTGAACGAACTCGTCATAGGCCGTTCATGTGAATCTCACCAAATTTGGTATATGTCATCTACAGACAATGCTGACAAAAAGTTATCAAAGGATTTATCTTGAGATAAACCGTTCCGAAGTTACACGTCAATGAACATTTAACACGTAGCTTAAAATTCTTCAAATGGCCGTATCTTGGCTTTTAATTGCTCAAATTTGGTCAAAGTTGACATGCCATCTCTAAACATCTTTCTTTTCATGTGTACTAAATTTTGTGACATTTCGTCATACGGGGCGATGTTTATCGCCGAACCTAGGTGTTGAAAAACAGTTTTTGTTAAATAACTCATCAACAATTTTGCCCAAGACAACGATTTTGTGTTAGTATGTAGGTGTTACAGAGGCATATTGACCCAGCCCATAAACTCTCACTTGAAGCATAGCGCCACCTAGTGATAAGGGTAAATGCAAAAATTGGGATTTTGAGTTGCCAATATCTTGGACCGAGAAGGTGGGAACTGCACAAAATACATCATGCACAATCACCACAAAGACCTCTAACACCACAGAACATGCCATAAAATTTGGTCCATAGGGGGCGCTGTAATTGTACAAAATCTCATTTTGCCGATTCCTTGCCTTCACAAATCAGTCCTACACACTACACATTCAAAACCCACATCCATGCCCACTTACAGGAAATCATTTCCACAGAAATTCTCACCTCACAACACTGCTCTACCACACACTCATCACACCAACAGTTCCCACATTTCAATATACTGCGGCGGTCATACCATGTACCGCTATGCGGTACATCTAGTTTTTACTCAAATACCATCACTGTGGAGCTATGCACTCTTTTGTGCTTGCGTCCAGCATTACCTAGCAACCATTTCTCTTGAAGAATTTAATTTATTAGCGTAGAATGGGCGTTAGTCAATAAATTATTTATTCTCTCGTTACTTAAAAATTACTTTAAATTATCAGCTGACTAGTCTTATGTGGTACCAGTTTTAGAAAAACAATAAATCCCTCGAAGCCCAGGATTATGCTGGTTTTACCACTAACTAACAACACCCATTAGCTGTGTTAAAACCAGCACAACCCCCTGGCCTCAAGTGGTTTATTGCTTACTTTGATGTCACACCAAAAAGTAGCATTGCCAGGCAACACCTGTTTGCGCAGTACTATTGCTGTGGTAATACTGGTGCTGCTAATGTTTGAGGCTTTTAAGGCAAGTAAGGCTGATTTAGTGTGATGGTCGAGCACATACTCTAGCTGCTATACTTTTTCTGGTAAAATTCTTTCAACTTTTAAGTACTAAATCACTTTTAACCTGAAATCTCTGAAAATGCGCTCTTATTTTGGAGTTCAAAGTTTGCTCAGATCACATTTCTGGAAAGACATGGTTGAGTGGCAGGGGCACACATTTTGGCATAAGAAGGTGCATGAGTCAGGCAGTGGGTGCCCATAAAGCATGCCCCACAAGCATTAAGCCTTCCCTAATGGAAAATGACATCGTTTACTTGTTTGCTGTCTCACAGGCACTATTTGGTCTTCTCTGGGAATAAAACATCAGGAACCAAAATGGTGTCTTTAGTTAGTATGCTTACTTTTGCCTTGAAGCCGACCCCCCCTCCAAAAAAAAAAACCTGACATCATTCCGTCATGTGCTGTCATTCCCTTCAATGGCCCATTGTTCACCACGTGATGCTGTGCTACACTAAAAAATCTATGCCTTTTTTCCATAGAAGTGGATTAACCCTGACCCCTGCCCCAGACTCTCTGGTGTGCCGGAGGCGGTTGGCCCGAGAGCTTGCCTCGGGCAGCTGCGGCTGGCGTCGGTGGCGCTAATTAAAGTCTCTCTCTCACCCTGCCCTGGGCACCCACACTCTCTTGGCAGCACCGGGCTCCTTTAATGCAAGTCAGCCTGCTTATTTCTAATCCCTCTCTCTGACTCTTCCCTGAGGTGGAGCTTTGGGCTGCCTTTCTTGCTGCGACGAGGTTGTTACTCATCTGTGAGTGACAGCATGCCAACGGGGGATCACTCTGGTATTGGCATGGCACTGTGGCGCTTGTGCATTTCTTATACTTTTTCCCTCACTCTTTTATGCAAATGTGTTTTTTCTCTCTACTTCTCTCTCTCCCTTTCCTTTTCTCTTTATGTCTCTCTCACACACACATGCACACATGCATGCACACACACACACACACACACACACACACACACACACACACACACACACACACACACACACACAGCTAGGTACCAGACAATGTTTGGTTAAATGACAGACCAGTGCCTCAGCTTCAGAAATCACTTGGGCATCTCAGGTTGACAGGATTTGCTCCATGTTTCCTGTGAGACGGGGCCAGATTAACCAATGGGTTTTATGGGCATAGGCCCAGGGTCCCACCTTGCCATGGGGTCCACTGGCACTTAAAAATATAGTAATAACGCTACCACTGCTACTGCAGTTATAATAATTAATTGCAGTTAGTGTAAGATCCATAGACGTCCCTCTTGTAATCTTTTTTTCTACATAGTACCTGCCCCATTTTTTGCTGTGCTGCCAAGCACCTGTCTAGATTGTTTAACCTAGGCTAAATAAAACTATATAATTTGTACAACAATATTGCACAACAATAGTAACATGCCCGCCTCCTTTTCGCTACATGCTTCTAACATTGTGAAAAAAAACAACAAAAGGATGCAGAAATAAGTGAAAGAAGTGGATGGAGCAAACGTAAAAAGAAACGAGAAAAATAAGCAAGGGAGACGTTAATGTGAAGAAGTTTTGGCATGATAGAACACTATTGCTGTGGTGGATCAAGATGATGACAGGCTACAAGACCATGCTGACACTGTTAGCTCAGAGGCCAAAATCTGTTCTAGCTGTAGCCCACTACTGCTACCGCCACCAGAGGAGCCTAGAGGCATGGCAACTCTCACCATTCTGAGCCTAGTGTCAGACAGGACACTAAAACATTTCAAAATCCATCCAACATTTGTACCCATGAGCCTGTGACCTTATATTCTGGCCCTGCTCTGAGATGATTTTCTTCTGTGTCAGTCTAACCTCACATTTGCATCTTTCTCCTATGTTAACCTGTGAGAATTAACCTGTGATAACACGTTTCTCTTATCCCTTTTCCATCCTTTTCCAGATCACTTCTTTGTACTCCCTTACACTTCCCTCACATCCCATCAAGTTGTGTGTGTGTGTGTGTGTGTGTGTGTGTGTGTGTGTGTGTGTGTGTGTGTCATACCTCAATTCAGCCCCTCACCTGCACCCCCTTTGTCTTCTGTAGAAATTAATATGAGGTGCGTGCGTTGTGTGTGATGAGATGTGTGTTTGTAGTTGTGTACATGCCATGCCTGACTTGACGCCAATTTAGTTTCTTATATGGCTGAAAGATGGAATTATCAGCTGATGTATTTATTGTGTGCTCAGTAAATACAAACTGTTTGTATGTTGTGTGTCTGTGTCTTTGTAGTTACAATTACCATTTAATCTCTCTGTCACTGTTTCTCTCTCTGTCTCTCTCTCTGTCTCTCTCTCTTACTTTCTCTGTCTCTGTCTGTCTGTGGCACGCACACACATGTGCGTGCGTACATGCATACACACACGCGCGCACACACACCTGCACACACACACACCTGCACACACACACACACACACACACACACACACACACACACACACACACACACACACACACACACACACAAACTGTATAAAAACATACCCTCTGGCCCAGTTTTAAATTGGCTGTCTAATTTGTCCGGCAGTGCAGAGGAGCATATACGCAAGGTATTTCTTGTTCTTAATGAGGATTTGTCCTTGTTGTCACAGCCACCCCCTTCCTCTTAGTGCAGCTCCATCACTCCAGTCCCTCTATCTTCTTCCCAGCATTAATGGCAGTAGGTGCATGTCCACCATTCTCTGCCTGCCCGCCACTCTCTTTCATCCTCCTCTGCCCTCTCTCTCTCTCTCTCTCTCTCTCTCTCTCTCTCTCCTTCTTTCTCTCTCCCTCTCCTCTTCATCTTATTCATGCTTTTCTTCTTCTTTTTGCATTGCCCACTCTCTGTCTTTCATTCTTGCTCTGGTTCAGTCATCTCCTTCCTCTCACTCTAGGCCCACACTCAGCTTCCTTCTCTGTCGCTGACCATCTCTTTCATTCTTTCTTTATCTCTCTCTTCTACCCCCCCCCCCCCCCCCCCCCCCCCACCACCCCCAAGTTTCTCTTTCTCCTGCTCAAAGTCATCCAAGGCTTTGTCATTAAAACTTCAACGTGTCTTCTCTGACCTCAGTGTCAATCCTGCCTGTAACTTTCAAAGCAGATTCCTGCCCGCTCACTCTCTTTCTCTTCCCATCCTGTTCCCTCATTCTCTCGTATTCCCTTCTATGTTGTTTTCCTGTCAGTCTTCTCTGTTCAGCCTTTTATGTTCAGGGTGATTTTTTCCTCTC
Source organism: Coilia nasus (assembly GCA_027475355.1). Taxonomy (NCBI): domain Eukaryota; kingdom Metazoa; phylum Chordata; class Actinopteri; order Clupeiformes; family Engraulidae; genus Coilia; species Coilia nasus. Next base: position 27,605,138 of record CM050221.1, read on the forward strand.
TGCTGTCTTAATACCTTTAGTTGAACAGAAAAGAACAAAGAGAGCCACAGTGTTAAAAATGCATTGATAACAGCGAGACACAAAATGCTAGTACACCCAGGGGATAACTTAGAGACTGCTCAATGCATTTCAAAACTTTCTTAAATTCAAGGTCCAGTTCAATTTTAGGGTAATTTCACTTTTTGATAAATTGATTAATGATTATATGTTCCCTTTTTGTGCCTACATTTCATGCAATTATATATGCAATTGGTGGGCTAATTTTGTATTGCTGCTGTTTTCTAAAGTCTATTGAAGAAGCTTATGCTAATATTTAAATCAGTGTTGAGGAAAAACATCTCAGCCTTCCACCAGCTGGTGCCACTGTTCTGCCACTTTTGGGCTGTTTTCAAGTACGTTGGGAGGTGCGCTGAAGAGAGAGGGAAACAGGGGGAACAGGGGGGAGGGGGGGGGGGGGTACTAACAAAGGTGTTTTTTTTCTTTCCGTGCCAGCTGGGAAATAAATGTCAGAAACTGTGACAGTTACACAAAGGGGTCTGTTAATAGTGCAAGTGCAAATGTTTTTTTGTTGGCAGGTGTGATGACACACTCACATGCTCTAAGTTCTGTAAGACGTTTGTGTGTGTTAATTTGTGTTGTGCCATTTTAATTGTGTGTGTGTGTGTGTAGGTATGTGTGTGTGTGTGTGTGTGTGTGTGTGTGTGTGTGTGTGAGAGAGAGAGAGAGAGAGAGAGAGAGAGAGAGAGAGAGAGAGAGAGAGAGAGAAAGACAGGGACAGAGAGAGAGTGTGAGTTTCTGAGACTGAGACATTGCAGGTGGTGGGACTGATTGCACTTTAATCTTTTTTTCCTCAGGTGTGTCGATTACTCTGCTGTTGTTGTTGTGCTGTTGTGTGTGTGATAGCTGACAGGCAGAGGGAAGTGAGACAGACAGAGGGAAATGATGGCAGAAGGCATGATATCTATCCTCTCTCTTTGCTCAGACAGACAGACAGACAGACAGACAGACAGACAGACAGACAGACAGACAGACAGACAGAAGGATAGATAGATAGATAGATAGATAGATAGATAGATAGATAGATAGATAGATAGATAGATAGATAGATAGATAGACAGACAGACAGACAGACAGAGAGAGAGTGTGTGAGTGTGATGGCGAGATGGGGGGGGGGGGGGGGGGGGGGGTGGGGGGTGGAGAGGGTAGTAAATTACATTAAAAGTTTGGGTTGGATTGGTTGATGGAGAGAGCCCTCTGGTCACATGTTTAAATCTCTGCCATTGTCTTCTTTTTAACTGACCTTCCAGAATATTCCCCAAATTGCTGTAATATAAGCATTACTGCATTTTTGTGTACACACACACACACACACACACACACACACACTCACACAGGTAATTTTCTGCTTTGGCTGTGTGTAAAGTGTCCTGTGCCAAAAGTGCTCTGGCCATGCTGGGTATGGTCCTGCAGCAGACGGTTGTATCAGCCGCATCTCTGCTCTTTCAACCCTGTCGTCAGCATTCGATCTTCTGCACTGCAGTGTGGCCCTAACATATTGTCAGCAGTCAAACACACCAACTTCTTGTGCATAATAGCTATGTGCATCTAGTCTGGGCAAGTGTGTCTTCCCCTCTATTTTATAGATGAATGGGGCATGCTGTCCATAGCTGAAAACACTGCCTCTGTGAGCAACCATTTTCAGCATGGGATGTAAACGGTAATTAGCTGCCATTTGGGCCTTTCCATTTACTGTCCAGATGGTTGGGCATTAAAGGGGGTGGGGGTGGGGGGGGGGTGGGGTTAGCAGCCACTCCTTACCCTCTGAATCAGTCTGTTTGCTCACTCTGTTTGGCGACAATCTCCAACCAACCCTCTTTCTCGGCTCTCTGTCCTCTCCTCAAACATGGACAGACTCAGTGACTCATCCCCAAACAAAATGCAGACAAAATGGTCACCATCCCACCTCCAAAAGTGGCCTCCGGTGGCTCTGTGGCTTTTGGCTGTTGTTGTCAGGCCAGCCTCCCACAAGCACTTAAAACAATTTTCCTCTATTCAACCTATTTCACAATTTTGACACAATTAGATGGATTAGTACCTCTCAAACATTTTATTTTCTGTACAAGTAGAGACAGTTACCTTATGTAAAACCTCCACAGAATCTGTATTCGGCAACATCAGTTGTATTTTTTGTTTGTTTAATCTTGGTCTCCCAGGTGTCTATGTTCCTTGGTCTTCCAATTCCTATGTGACTGGGTTACATAAGTTGAAGGCGTTGACCACACATTGCAACATGTGGCAAGTGTGTAAATTGGACTTCCAGCGAGTCAACCCTGATTGTGGACAAAACAATGAAAACATTATTAGTGTATCTAAAATCTAAGACTGAGTCCCCTTTTCTGAAGTGCACCAAATGCCCAACCCAGTTTCAAGATGAAAGCAATTGTATAGTCTGTAAACACAGACATGAGTGTTTAGGATGAAGTGCTAGTTTTGGCCAAGGTTTGGGCTGTGCACCATGTGAGGCTCACAGGTCAGGATCAACATATGTTAGAGGTAGATGACTGGTAGTTGTGCAGTAGGGACAGCTTAGTGGCACTGTACAGTGTGTGTGTGTGTGCGTGTGCATGTGTGTGCATGTCTGTGTGGTTGTGTGTGTTTTTAAAATCCAATTTGTCTGTATCTGATTACATTTCAGAATTAGGCTGCATGTCAGCCTTATCGGCTGTCGTTTGATGTGCCGCGGGAAGGGGTTGGGATGCCTGATTAACTACCCAAATGATGTCCAATGGGGCTGCCACATGCTCCATTTCATTTGTGACATTACTTGGTTGATGTGTAGTTTGAGCAGTGTTAGCAACTGATTGCTCAGATCACACAGTCAATCACAAAGCCAATTGAGAAATGCCATTGGTGCACACACACACACACACACACACACACACACACACACACACACACACACACACACACACACACACACACACACACACACACACACACACACACACACACACACATACATAGGTGAGTTGAGCTTAGCTACTGTTCTCTTTGCAAGAAAAAAAAATCCATATCATTGGCAGATCTCTCTCCTTTCCTCATTCCAATACACAGTGCTCAATTCAAGATCGTCAAGATAGACAGAGTGTAATGGATTTGGACAAGAATAAAAAAATAGAATCTCAAAAGTAAAAGGTAAAAAAGTAAAAAGAATATAAGCAAAAAAAAAAAAAGACAAAATTTACACACATGACACATTTTCAAAGCTGCTCCCTGTATGCCTATTGTAGATAGGGATGCAACTGCAAGTATAGCTTTGCATTCAACAGGGGGATTAGATGTTTTATACATAGTAAAATCAACCGTGTTAAAAAGTCAGTAATTGATGTTTACTAACCAAAATGCAAAATAGCATGAAGGATGAAATAATAATTTGATTTATTTGATATGAGTCAAACACTGTCAAAGGCACATTTTAAATATAAGATAGCCAATGGGATCCTAATGATATGTAGCCCCAATGGTGCAACACCATGAAATGCTTTCGATGTACAGTTATAATCTATGCTGTATGAAGTAGAACCAGCTACAAAAACAAGGTGCTCCTTTAGGCCAACAGCTTGGCAAGATGCAAACGGGTATACACTGCTTTATTGCGGATAAGGTGTATGAAAGTGCATTAACCAGTTTGGTTAGGTTGTTAAACAAATGTTTCAGTTGAACATAAAAATAGTTTCCTTCAAACTTTCAATATGCTTAGCGTTCTATCTATCTATCATCATCATCATCATCATCATCAACATCAACATCAGCAACAATTAATCAGTGTAAATGTATTTTATGGTTTGAATGTATTGTGTGAATACAGGTGTATGGTATGTCTCTTCGCCTTCTGTATGTCTATATTATTCACTTCATTGGTACAGTGTGTGTGTGTGTGTGTGTGTGTGTGTGTGTGTGTGTGTGTTTGTGTGATAGGAAAAGATAGGAAGAGTGAGATAGGAAGAGCGAGATAATGAGAAGAGGGAGTGGTGTTTGGGAACCTCACATTCCCTTACCACTTCAGTGTAATTTCCCACCAAACCTAGCATGGTGGTCTCCCCCAGGTGTCATGCTTTTCTCCATTACCTCTGAATGGGAGAGCTGCTGTGTGCGTGTGTGTGTGCAGGAGTAGGGTTCAGTGGTGATGGCCTGACAGACTTGCTCAGACTGCGTCGCACCACCTCAGAGTGACATATTTCCCCTGTCAGTCCTCCTTGGTAAGCACCGCTGACGGGGCCCGGGCGTTACGCTATCTCTCCCCCAGCATCTGTCACCGTGGCTGGGCTTCAGAGGAGAGTGCTGCCCCATCTGCTCCAGAGCTGTCAGGCCAATGGGGCTTGGGGGACACCAGCGTGTTTGTGTGTGTGTGTGTGTGTGTGTGCATGTGTGTGAGTATATGTGTGTGTGCGTGTGTGTGTGTGTGTGTGTGTGTGTGTGTGTGTGTGTGTGTGTGTGAGTATGTGTGTGCATGTGTGAGTATGTGTGTGTGTGTGTGTGTGTGTGTGTGTGTGTGTGTGTGTGTGCGTGTGTGTGTGTGTGTGTGAGTATGTGTGTGCATGTGTGAGTATGTGTGTGTGTGTGTTTATGTCTGTGAGACAGAGATCCTGCCACTGGCTATTTGGGTGATAGAGTGAGCTAGTTGGGGTGGCAGTGCAGGTCGGTTTGAGCCCAATGAGTTGTGCCTCTCTGATTTCAGGGTGTGATATTATTATCATTCATTCCCTAGGCTGTCTCTTCTTCCTTTCCTCCTTTGACTTTCTGCCTCCTCCCTTCTGCCTTTCCCTCACACATTTTTGGATTTTCTTTTGTCATTTTCTCCTTGTATTTTCCCTCTCTGCTCTCTTTTATCCCTCCTCCTCCTTAGTCATTCTGCTCTTCTCCTTGCTCCTATCCTTTTACACCCCACCATTGCACTCAGCTCTTCTATTGCTTTTGGCTTTTAATTGGCCCCACAGAGTGATGTAATTGTTGTTCCTACATATGGCTAATTGCTATCTGAATACAACAAGAAAAAATAGCTTTGTTTTGCTTTCCCTCACTGTTTGTGTGCACCCCACCCCCACCCCCACCCCACTCCCCAGTTCTCTGGTTGTCTTGTTTTTAATCAACTGTCTTTATGACATTGCTGAGGACTGGTTGCTGGATTTCATGGTGTGTGTATCTACAACAAGCTCAGAGGCAGAATGAGAGGAACAGGGCTGTGGGTGACAGCTCCTGATTCCTAAACAGCCACTGCACTGGATGGATTTGAGCTAAACCCCCAACACCCCAACCCTTTAGATGGCTAAGTGCTCTCATTTAGAGATGGAAAAGAGAGGAAATTAGCATTTCTGTTTCGAAACAAACAGCACTGGAGCTTTTGTAGCTTTAATTGAGTGCAGTGAAGTGCACATGCTAATAATGAGCGCGGTGTCCATTGCAGACATTGCGAACATGAAAGCACAGCACTGTATGCGGTCCTTCACTGAGTTCTGAGCCGTGAGGGTAAGAGGATGGCTGTCTAAGAATGTGACGTTTCAATTGAGACAACATGCATGTTCTCTGACTCTGGAAATAAAACACTACTCAAACCATATTGGAGAGGTTTAAAAGTATGTAGTTAGTTATATTGTAGCCTAGTGCCCAGTACCCTGCATGTAATCTGATCGATACAACATGCATGTTGGTCAACTTTGGAAATAAAACACTGCTCAGACCATATTGGGAAGTTTATAAGCCTGTAGTTAGTTATAGCCTATGTTATAATCCCCAATAACCTGAGCTAATTTTCACTTTAAAGACAATGCTGATCATGGGCAAGATTGGTGCGCTGGTGTTTGAGTGTCTGAACAGGATGGTGGATGAAAATGGTATGTTGTTATGTGCGTGATCGGACATGATGCTGCACTGACATGTATTTGTTACTATTTGCTTTTTCAGAAAATGTACTTGGTTAGGCAGTGGAGTGGAGGTCTCGACCCCACCCAGTAAAAAGCCATTTTGTCTAAGATACGAAGTAAAGATTACTGTGTGTGTTTGTGTGTGCATGTGTGTTCGTGTGTGTGTGTCTGTGTGTATGTTTACGTGTGTCTCTGTGTGTGTCTGTGTGTCTGTGTGTATCTATGTGTGTGTGTGTGGGTGTTTATGAGACCAAGGTCATTGGGGGACAGGATTGTGTGAAACCAATCAGCGTGTTGGGCTCAAGCCAGCAACCCACAGTGACAAAACTGGTAATAAAGACATGCTGCTGCTACTCTGCTCCTTCTGCAGTCTGTTACCCCTCCAGCTACTTATTTATCTTATTGCCATCCCTCCCTTGCCCACTTCAGAAGCGTACTTTGCCACATCCTTTGTGCTATTTCAGTACTTTTAGGCTTTACTTCTGAGTCAAGGCTATATGATTTTAAAATGGTACTGTCAATCTGAAAAAAACAAAAAACAAAAAAAACTCCTTAGTAGCTTTAGGGCTTTTTCTCTGTTGTCTTTCTGGAAGAAGCTGCTCTGAACTCTCAGAAAGCATACCCAATCTTTTTAAATATATTTGCTATGCAGGTGTTCTCTGGACACCTCTGTGACCAGTAAGGGTGACATCCTTAAAAATTTGAATCCTCTGCGTTACACAACATTTTGGAGCATGGCCCATGTATTGATTTCCGCTCCGATAGACCTTGATCTTAAGCTTGACTGTTTTCCTCCATTGTAGGTTGCTTTGGATAATAAGCATCTGCTAAAGGTAATGTTATGTAATCTTCAGAAACACAGGATCTCTCAGCACTCCTAAGCTGTGATTTTCGATATATTTCCCTCTTAATACTGACATGAGCTTCCTTGAAGACCTTTTGGATAGGTGATATGTTTCTTAGTTTTGCTTCCCCTGTTATTAGCGGTGCACCTGGCCCACCCACACCATACCTAAAAAGCTGTCGTTTCCTCAGATGACTCAAATAGGTTCAATTTAACAGAAAGGTGCATTAGCTTGTTAGCACTTTATTTTACCATTTGATGAGATGTTCTAAGATAGGAATTTTGTAAAGTTGGTCCAAGTCTTTTCTTTTTCAAATTGGGTCTGTCAGTGGTCTTTCATCCAGGAATAAACTGCATCCCTTTATACGTTACCACATCCAACATGTGGCCTACAGACTTCAACCAGACCAAGACCAATAGGACTATTTTTTATCATGTCACACCTGGTAGCACACCTTACACTGGTTGTATGCATTACTATTGTTTTTAGGGCCATGAGTGGTCTAGCTCCATGAGGTATTTTCATTGTTGTGGTGCAACAATGTATGGATGAATACAAATGATGTAATAATTTACATTTTATCTTAGATTATCTGCC